>OZ024826.1:63821791-64281791 GCA_964016985.1 Anodontia alba | reverse complement strand
ACGTGGATGCCGCCAAGGTGACCCTCTTTCACCTTACATTTTCATAATATGTGCTGAGTTTTTGGCTATTAAAGTCAGACAAAACAGTAAGATAAAAGGCATAAAAATTCATGACACTGAGTTCAAAATCTCACAATATGCAGATGATACATCTATATACTTAGATGGATCATCAGATGCTCTAAACTGTACATTAACAGAACTGGACAAGTTTGCAAATGTATCAGGTCTTCAGATTAATTTTGATAAGACTCAAGTTGTATGGATTGGCTCGAAAAAGCATAGCACAAGCGCAGTCAAAACTAAATGGAAACTTTCTTGGGGAAGCAATAAATTTAAAATTCTAGGAATGATTTTTAATGTTGACCTAAACCAGATGATTAAAGAAAACTGTACAACTAAAATACAACAGTTAGAAAATTTAACTAACATATGGAATAAAAGGTCGATGACGCCTTGGGGAAAATCACAGCAATCAAAACATTCATGATATCAGTATTTAACCATTTATTTATAGCTCTTCCTAATCCAAATCAAGCAGTTGTAGATTACATTAATAACATTCTGTAGTTTCATGTGGAACAAAAAGCCAAGTAAAATCAAAACAACTATAGTTACAAAACAATATTGTGAAGGCGGGTTAAAAATGCTAAATTTAAATGCTTTTATGGGAGCCCTGAAATCAACATGGATCAGGAGGCTCTTACTTAGTAATTGTAAATGGCAACATTTTATCAAATCAGAAATAGACATGAAAAAATTGGCTGCATGTAAGACTAAGTATATTGAAAAGATTATTAGTAAGATACAAAACAAATTTTGGAAAGATGTGTTGCAGTCTTTCATAAATATTAACAAGGTAAAGGATTCTAAACAGGAGCAAGTGCCAAAAACTCCATTATTTTATAATGAAAATATAAAAATATATGACCCTCTGTCATATATTTATTACAGCTCATGGTTTCAGATTGGAATTAGATATATAAATGATTTAATTAAAGATAATGGAGAATTTTACGCATATGAGGAGTTCAAAGACATTACAGGAATACATCCCAATACCCTTGTATATCATGGCAATAAAATCATAAGGTCAACATAACCCATAAGAAAAATCCGCTTTTATTCCTAGTGATATTTTAAATGAAAATAAAGAAGTTCCAACAGGTAAAACTTCCTGGAACAAGATATACAATTTTTCACAAGAAGACTGGAAACAGATATATAGCTTCCCTTTTACTATTACAAAATACCCAGCACTGGTTTGGTTTCAGGTCAGCATTAATCATAATATATTAGTTACTAATAAACTTCTTTATCAAATGAAACTGAGAAACAATGCAACATGTTCCTTCTGTGGACAAAATAATGAAACTATAATACATTTGCTATGGCAGTGCGAATGCACCAAACAGTTTATCAAAGAGTTACTTGAATGGTTAAGGTCTTATGACTTGAATTACATTGTTACAGAGGAGTTTTTCATGTTTGGTAAACATGGGAAGCATGCTTATCCTAAAGCTATCAAGTTCATTATTTTTTATGCCAAATATTACATCTGTGTATCACACTGCAAACAGCGATCTTTGTTTCTCAATCCTTTTAAAAAGCAATTGAAATTCATGCATAAAGTGCACCAGTACATTGCGACCAAAAATAATGTGTTTGATACATTTCAGAAAGAATGGAGTCAGTATCAGTTATTAATAAATGATATTATATAAAGTAGAAAAAAAAAACAACCTAACCCACAGCTGTTAGAATACACTAGATTAAATGAACAAATATAACAACTAACAGTAACTGTGCAAGCAATATCCTGACCTCACAAAATCCCACTACACTTGCCCTGTTCCCCTTCCGATAGAACCCCCACCCCACCCCACCCCAAAACCCCACCCCTGAGTTGGAATGGTTACCAGACCAAAAATGGAATCTAATATGTATTGTATAAGGATAGCACTGTGATTACATCAGAATTTCTCAATATTTTGGAATATGGCCACAGAAAGCATACAAACGATGACAAAAAATTTCAATATAATGCACAGAGATACCGGTATATAGCTAATAAAAAAAATTAAGCCAAAATTTGTATCTCTGAGGCTGATCATCTTATGAAGAGATACTGGTGTAAATACGTATGATAACAATGTTTAGAAAATCTTTATTGAAACCTGAATATTTCCTTTTGTAACCTGCCATAAAATTGTAGTGTGATTGATAGTGAGAGAGGTGCCACAAAAAATTGTAAAGGTCTTTCAACATATATTTTTTTACTTTTTTCTGTAAGACAGGCTCCAGACTGTCAGAGAGTGAATATGAATATGAGTGTGGTGCACATATGAATATATGGGAAGAATGACATTGTATGAAAGGACTGGAGACCCTTTTGAGATTACCCGGATCTCAGAAGGTGTTTTGTAACGGGAAATTACAAAATAAAAATTCAGATTCAAAAAAAAAAAAAAAAAAAGTAAAAAAAAAAAAAAATATTCCTCCTCCTCCGGAGGTGGACCAAGCGGTTTCCCAGCCGGAACGCCGCGAAGGACTAACAAACTGGGCCCCGTGGGTCATTGGAGCTTGTCTTGCGGGCGGGGCGCTCGTGTTTCTCCGACAAACGAAGAGTCCCGCGACAGGCCCCGTTGACTCCGTGCCCATGCAGCCAGCCCCCGATGCTAAGCAATTAAAGACTCGAGATCCATTCTATATGGAATGAGCAACCATGACGACTCCAGCAACCGACGGGAGGATGATCGTGAACGCGCTCTACCACAGTGCAGTCGTCTCTGGCTTGACCATGGGATACGCCCGGCTCGGCATGATGGCGATGGGGGGAAGCACCCCCAAGCTTGACCCAACGCCCTGTGACGTCGGCATGGTGGTACTAGACGTCGCTCTGGCCATGGGAACCAGGGACCTGCTAATTAAACGGGATCATACCTGCTGATATGAAGTAATGGCAAGCATCACAATGCTCGTTGGGGGCGCCCTGGTGAATGCCCGTGCGTTCTCGGGATCGAACTACTTATTCACTTATTATACTGAGAAGCTCTGGCGTCGACAAAGAGCGCAAGCGTCACGATAAAGTGATCGAGCAGCTGCAGGCCGCACAGGTGGCATAGTCCCGGAAACGGACCGAGTGCCTCGGCTTTATCAATGAGGAGCTCCGCCGGCAAGGTCATGCTGTTCAAACGTTCCAGGATGTTGACGCTGCAATGCAGGAATATGCGCAGGTTACCAGGCACAACCTCGACCCCCTGTGGCCCGAACCCCAGCTTGCTGACTTTTATCACCCGAGTGACGGCCAGAAAGACCGCAAGATCGCCTTCATCATCCTGGGGATGGCAGCGACCGGCTTTGTGGCCTACCAACTCATCAAGAAGTGAGGCGCGTTTTAATTTAAAGCCTGTTTTCTGCGACCCTATATCATGGGTCTTCCCGAAGAGCTTTACTGTGCAATGCTGGAGGTCGGCCACTGCGCCCGCCACCACAAAATCCCCGGCCCACTGGCCCACACCATGATCGATATTGCCCAAAAGTCGCTTGAGCTCTGGCGGCTAGATGAGAAGACCGCAGTGCGTTTCGCCGCGGGGATGCTGGCTGGCCCAACCAACCTCTGGGCGACAACTGGACAGCTTCCTGAGCCTGTGGTGTCCGCAGGTTGGAGGCTGGTCAGGCTGCTGGAATACCTTAGTAGCAATGGCCAACAGTAAGCTCTCTGCCCTATACTACAGCCCCCGAGGCTACTGGAAGGGGCTCGCAGCCATCGAGAAGCTGGCGTCAGCGGCCGAGGTTTGACGTGGCGGTGCCCAACGAGGTCAACCAGGCGGATCTGCTCTTTCTGCCACACGACGGCGTAGGGTGGAAAACCTTCCGCTATGCTCTCACGGTTGTTGACGTGGCCTCGCGCTACAAAGAGGCTCAGCCTCTGACTAGCAAGACTGTGGCAGAGATTGCCAATGGCCTGGCTCGGATTTACAAGCGGAGCCCCTTGCGGTGGCCGAAGCTCCTTCAGGTTGACCCTGGGCGTGAGTTCATGGGTGCGGTGAGCCAGCTGCTCGCCAAACACGGGGTCGAGGTCCGACGTGGACGTGTTGACACCCACCGGGACCAAGGCATTGTGGAGCGCTGGAACCAGACCCTGGCTGAGCGGCTCTTTGGACACCAGTATGCTCAGGAGATGCGCCTCCCTTCGGGTCAGAGATCAACAGAGTGGGTGGCTCGGCTGCCTAGCGTCGTAGCCGCTCTGAACAGCGAAGTGACCAGGCTGACTGGCCAAAAGCCCTCTGACGCCATCAAAGTCAAGACTGTGGCGCAAAAGCCCTCCTCTGTAGTTCCCGACCGCCCTGTTGGTCTCAAGGAGCTGAGGCTCCCTTCAGGTGTTGGTGTTCGCTATCTGTACCAGCCCGGCGAGCTGGAGGGCGGTCAGCGCCGCGCGACTGACCCTGTATGGTCTTTGAAGAATCACCGGCTCGGACGCTCGGTGGCCAAGCCCGGTGAACCTGTGTTGTATTACCTGCAGGACGGCCCACCACGTGGTTTTGTCAGGGAGGAACTCCTCGTAGTGCCGCCCGACACTCAGCTTCCTCCGGATGGGGTTCTCAAGCGCTGAGCGCTGCTGCTTCTCTTTTTCGGTTGCACTTGAGACAGGTCAGCCTGACGTTATCGTGGATGTGGCCTGCGGAGTTGTCGAACCGGTCGACACTGAACTACTGGGTGTCCTTTGGCTGGTAAGCCCATAGGAGCTCGATGTTGCACGCGGCACAGCGATTGTTCTGGGCCTCCTTCAGTGCTAGGATGTGAACAACCTTCAGGCTAAACCTGAGCCCCTTGGCTTGGTCCTGTCGCTTATAGGCCACCAGCTTTTTTATGATGGTCTTGCGGAGCTGCTGCTCGGTGAGTGTGCATGCACCCTCAGAGTCCTCCTCTGGGGGGCATACTACCCGCTCGATCTGGCTGAGATACTCCACCTGTGAGACTGCAAGATAAGCCAGGTTGGACCACTGGAGAAAGTTGTCTATGATCCAGACTTTCTGGGGGTCGGCAACTGTGAGACCCTGGCTCGAGTGAATGGTGAGGGCGTAGCCAAGAGCCCAGTCCTGGCCCCACTTGCCATCGAGGACCTCGCGGGCATATTTCAAGGGCACCTTGACGTCGTTCAGGACGAGCTCTTGCTGGTCAGGCCTGCCATCCAGCAAGGGCCCAGGGGTGGTGACCATGATGTTTTGCCGCCGAGTGTCTTTGGGGCGGTATAGCAGAGGTAGGGGGGCGTCCCGGAAACACTTCTCATGGTGCTCGAACAGCAGCCTCTGGGCCCGGTCGCGAACCTTCTGCCTCGAGGTCAGGATGAGATCACATGGCTTCCAGGCCGCCACGAAGCGTTCCCACACGAGGCAACCAGGAAGCGCCTTTCGCACCTCTCGGCACTGGACCCTGTCGGGCTGAAGGCGGATTCACTTCTTGAGGGCCTTGAGAAGAGGTTCTTTGGCTCTGTGGTGTACCTGGGCCTCTTTGTAATAGGCGGCATGCCCGCGGAGCCAGTCGTGTGGCATTTCTCTGGCGATTGGGGGCGGCTGCCCCTGGTCGCCACAGCAGATGACCTGGACGCCCCGTCCCTCCAGCCAGTCGAGGAAGGTTTCCAGAGTGGGGCGGGGCACTGTGCAGACCTCGTCCCAGATGATCACACAGGGAACGAATTTCTGTCCCATCCTTTAAGGCGTCCAGTCCGTTTGGCCACTCCAGCAAAAGAAGCTGTGTTAGGTCTGGGCCTGGACGCCCCTGGCCCGCATCTCTTTGGCCAGGCGATGGGTCGGGGTGAAGACGAGGGGGCTTCTGGTACGGAAGAGCTCTATCGCTCGCGTGGTTTTGCCGCTGCCCCCGCCGCCGTTTAGGTAGCTCAGCTGATGTCGGGTCAGGGGATCATCGTGGCGCGGCGCGGTGCTGGGAGTAAGGTCCTTTTCAGAACAGATGTAGTCAGGCTTGGCTAGGTAAGCTGCATGTTCCATCGGCATGTAGAGGCTATCGCCCGTGTCACATCACTGGGCTGGGGCAATCCCATCTCGTGGTGGCCTCGGGGTTGCCTTGAGACAGATGCGGCAATTCCCTTCTGGGGGCACCTCTTGAGGCTTGTAGGCTCCAACCCCCTCGAGCTTGCAGGGTGCCGTTTTCTTTACAAAGATGGAATCGGTTGCCACTCGGACGGCCTTGTCAGGTTCAAACCTTGAAAGCATAGAGAGGAGGTTGATGTGGGCGTAGGCCAGCATACATGCCCTCAGGTGGGCGAACTGGGGCTGGGATCCATCGTAGTAAGTGAGGATGTGACCAAGCTCGCACTCCATTGGTGCTCCGACCAAAGTGCCCGAGAGGCGGGTGTCCCGGACAAGGTAGTTGAGCTCGCCGCGGTCGGTCACCAACCTCCTTGTGAGCCTTTTTCCATCTGCCTTGCTGCCCTGGGTGAATCTGCCGATGACGGAGCAGGCTTGGTCCCTGCTTTCGGGCAACCAAGCGTCAGTCTGTTTCTAGAAGGAGATGATCGCCTCCCTGACTTTGAGAGACCTCAGCAGGCCAGACTCTGCCAGGAAGGCAAGGAGCTGTGTCGGGGCGCAACCGCCTTCGGAGAAATGCCTTCCAAACCAGGCAGGGATGACTGGATGGCAGGTAGCCTCAAACTCCCATTCTTGAACCTCGGCGAAACCTGTGCCTATGTCTTTGGGGAGAGGGCCATTAATTGCCACGCAGGTCATGCGGTGAGTTGGTGCCAGAACCACTCGAAATAGGGTTTGGCTTCACTGATACCCTGGAAGGATGCCGGATAGCAGGCCTTCATGTCGATAGAAGTGACTTCCCTTGTGTCATAACCCATCGAGTTCCAGAGGCCGCCGTGGCCGTGCTCCACGCAGGCCTTCTCGATGTCTGGGAGGAGGTTGGCTGGGGTTGGCTTCCAGCCAGTCCTTTCCTTTGCCATAATGCTAGCCCCGTGGTTTTCGCCGAAGGCTCTCTCAGCAAGTTCAGGGTTGCCCAGTTTGGCGCAGATCGCTTGGAGTCTTTCATGGGCCTCTCGTGTCCTGTAGGTGCGGCCGTCCTGGAGCATGAACTGGTCGACAGAGAACTGTTGGTTTTGAACGCCCAGGAGCCAGACCGCTAATGGCTCACCCTGGGTGACTTCCCGGATGGCGTGCCAGACGTTGCCCTCGTAGATGTGGACCTCTCTACTCTGGGGGAAGTGGAGGTCTTTGGGCCAAGCGTGGCCGTTGTGGCAGATGAGTTCTACGGTTTTCCATCTGCAGTGCTGATATTTGCCGCTGTTTAAGATGTCCTCGCCAGCGATGTCCCTCAGGATGATCGCTCTTTTGAGGATCTTCTCCAGCTCGGCCACGTCATCGACCGTGGCACCGGTTTCGTGGACTTTCTCTTCCCGCTCCTGGATCTTATGTCGCCGTGTGGGTGTAAGTCCCTGGCCTCTCAAAGTGCTCGACCACCCTCTGAGCCACACAGTTGAGGTCACCATCTCTTAACGGAGCTAGGTTGGCAGGATCTGGATCGCTGACGGTGTAGAGGCCGTAGACAACTGCGGTGACGGGGTAGGTGTTCTGATAGAACACACTGTCAATTCCAGTCAACACGCCAGGCTTTGTGTCCTGAGAGACCTCGACGACCCCTTGGCCCTTCTTTCGCTCAGCCCGGACTAGATCAAACTTGTCTTCAAGGACCCAATCATGTTCAGCTTTCTCCCGGAGAAACTTGATTCTCAGGAGAAACTCTGTGCCCCCTGGGAGAGCTGCCAGAAGTTGGGTAGCCCTGACGTCGGCCATCCAAGCGTCCAGTGCCAACCTGCCGGCTCTGGCATATATGCCTTCGGTGATGTCGAGATCACCAACGTCCAGCGGGTCTTCTCGTTCAACCCTCCATGTAGAGAAGACCGCGGTGGCGCCATCTGCCTCGAATTCATCTTTGGCGTCGTTAAGTATCTCGACCCACGGCTCGTAAGCTGGGAGTCTTTCTGGGTGGGGGACACGATCATCCAGGTCGGTAATTGGCCACTGTGGTCGAAGCGGCCGGGGGAGGAGTCTTTCCTCAGCTTCTGGAATGAGCTCATCGAGGATGAACCTTGGCTTGTACTCTGCGAGCATTTCTTCGATCAGGTCATCCATAGTAATAGTAGCCATATGTTAGATGGGTATATACTTTGTATCACCTTCCTCTAAATGAAACATATATATGGGTATATACTTTGTATCACCTTCCTCTAAATGAAATATATATGTTTGTATATACTTTGTATCACCTTCCTCTAAATGAAATATATATATATGGGTATATACTTTGTATCACCTTCCTCTAAATGAAAATTTCGATGGCGGCGAGGCGCGCAAATTCCTTTCACATCGCTCTTGTTGCGCGACACCACTCACTCCTATACCCGCACTGACAACAGAGCTGTTGCTTGTTAGTAACCCCTACTCCACAACCCCTACAGGGCTGAGCGCGTGAACCTTTATGGAGTCTCACCAGATGAACTTTACAAAAGTCCGTAATACAGCTTTTACCACAGAGCTCCGTTGAGCTCACCATCAGCCATTTGCATGTGTTGTGTCCCTTGGGCATGTCGTTTGTAGCGGTATATCAGCAGTCACTCACTTCTTTAATAGATGAGCCCTGGGGCCGGCGAGGGTGGGGGCCGTCCCCAGGGGCTCTCACTATGCTCACTTGGGGGCCTCAGGAGATCGGGCCTTAGGAAGCCGCTGCACGCCCGTGAAAACCGCCTAGACGTACGCAGAATTGTTTGTCTACGTGGGTCCCTTTTGGTATGCTCGCCCCCCTCCCCATTTCTATCTGGAGACTTCAAATTTCAAGTTAGCCCAAAAGTACTCATTTCATGCCCTCGAAGTACTCCCCGTGGCTAGAAATGCAAAGTTTCTGCCGATGTATCCACTTCTTCAAGGCGTCACGGTACACTGATTTGGGCACAGTAATAAGGTACTGATGAATGGCAGATCCAAGTGCCTGTCGGGACTGGTATTTCCGCCCAGCAAGGAATGCTTTCAATTTCGGAAACAAAAAGAAATCACATGGGGCAAAGTCTGTGGAATACGAGGGGTGAGGCAAAACAGTTACTTTTTCTTTCTTCAAAAACGCCGTAACTATTGCGGAGGTATGAGCTGGGGCATTGTCATGTAGAAGACGGACATGTTTAAAACCAGTGTCAGGGCGTCGTTTCTGATAATACTTTTTCAGTTTCTTCAGTACTACGTCTTTGTAGTACTTTCCGGTGATGCTTTTGCCCTTTTTCACTGGCACTTTTATTGCGACTCCTTCACCAGAGAAGAAGATTGCATACAAAACCTTCTTTGTACTCAAAGAACGTTTGGCAATTATTGGGCGTTTGCTGTGTTTAGTGGCCCAGATCTTATTGCTAACCTTGCTGACGGGCTCAAAATAATGGACCCAGGTTTCATCACCTGTGACGACATTGGCAAACTGCTTTTTGTTATATTTTGGAAACATTTGAAGCAGCTTTTTGGCCACTTTAACCCGTTGCCTCTTTTGCTCGTCAGTCAACAGATGTGGCACCCATCTAGCAGAAATCTTTCTGACTTTCAAATGCTTCTTCAAAATAAGGTGAACCGTTGATAGTGATATGCCTACCTTTCGTGCAATATCACGAACTGTAAATCTGGCATCTCCTTCAATGATATCCTTTATTTTGGAAACGATTTCTTTACGAGATGCAGATTTTGGCCTATCTGATTTCGGTGCATTTTTGATGGACTCTACACCAGACTCAAATTTCTTTTTCCACCGCCGAACTGTGTCATAAGACACACAAGAAGGTCCAAAAGCAGTAGCAATTTCAGTCATCAGCTTCTTCAAAGAACAACCAAGTTTTGAGCGAGCTTTGATGTAAGCCCGTATTTCATCTTTTTTGTCGACGCTTCTACCAAACATTTTTACTGCAGTGGTCAATGACTGCGTGTATTCAAATGGCAAATTTTATGTCTTACACTTAGTCTAACATGTACATTTATACACCATTGTGTAGATATTGAATAACCCTATACAGGTATGTATTGGTTTTTATCGTGCCCCATGTGGATATCGAGCTACAGGACAATAAGCAATTCATTTCAAACATCCCTCGTATGTATTTAGTATGTAGCAATATTCAGTGGTCCCCTACACAAATCTTGCCAATCAAGCCTCCGGGGTTTAAACTGGTTTTACTTATGGCACTTTTAAAATTTCAGCTGTTTAACCTTGTAGCAAGATATCTCAAAAACTGTTCAAGCCATTGCCGTGAAACTTGACAGGCTAATAGGGAATGATGAGTAAATGACCTGATTAACTTACAGCAATTAGCTCAGGTGAGCATTGTGGCCCATGGGCCTCTTAATTTTGTTTTTTTTATTGATACCAGTTATTATGGATAAGGTACTCATTTCGATCTAATGAGTGTATCATTTTATGTTCTTTGGACAGAAGATCAGTTTCAGCTCCACATCATATTAAAAAATATGGCCATTATTCATCAACTGAAAAACCCACCATAGTGTGGGGTCATATTATTTTTTGTGCGGATCCAGTCTGCATCGGTGCAGCGTAGTCTCTTGTCTGCACTCTATCTCCTTAATGAATGGATGGATTTTGGACAAACTTACACAAATTTATCATTAGGTGGGGAAAAAAATGCTGATTAGATTTTGATGACCTTGTCTCCAGTTTCAAGGTCACACGAAGACTTAGATTGTTGGAAAAGGCTAGAAAATTGCTTGTCTGCACCCTATCTCCTGAAGGAACAAATGGATTTTGACCATACCTGCACATCTATTGCTGGGACATGTAAAAGAACTGATTAGATTTTGGTGACCTTGACCCACTTTTCAAGGTCACATGATGGCTTAGATGGTTGGAAAATGGCTTGTCTATCTCCTGAATGAATGGATGGACTTTGACCAAACTTGCACAACTATATTGTTGTGACTCGAAAACAAACTGATTAGATTTTGGTGACCTTGACCCCATTTTCAAGGTCACAGGAGGGCTCAGATTATTGGAAAATGGCTTGTCTGCACCCTATCTCCAGAATGAATGGGTTGATCTTGACTAAACTTGTACATCTATATTGTTGTGACATGGAAAAGAACTGGTTAGATTTGGGTGACTTTGACCGCATTTTCAAGGTCACACAAGGGCCTAGATTGTTGGAAAATGGCTTGTCTGCACCCTATCTCATGAAGGAATGGATGGATTTTGACCAAACTTGCACAACTATATTGTTGTGACTCGAAAACAAACTGATTAGATTTTGGTGACCTTGACCCCATTTTCAAGGTCACAGGAGGGCTCAGATTGTTGGAAAATGGCTTTTCTGCACCCTATCTCCAGAATGAATGGATGGATTTTGACCAAACTTGTACAGCTTGTTGAGACAGGGACAAGAACTGATTGGATTTTGGTGACATTGGCCCCATTTTCAAGGTCACACTAGGGCTTAGATTTTGGAAAATGGCCCCCATCGACCATACACACACAAAAAAAAGATAAATTATAGATACAACCTTTTTCAACCGATAGGTCTGTTCAAACAGGTGGGGGACATACTTTTCCTCCGAAAACTAGTTTTAGCTCACCTGAGCTATTGTGATTGCCCTGTGTCCAGCGTCCAGCGTGCACAATTTGCTTCAAATGATATCTCCTCCATAATTCCTGGGCAGATTTCAACCAAAGTTGATAGGATTGTTCCTTTGGAGGTTCTCTACCAAAATGGCTCAAATCATTCCGCTCTGCTGCACAAAATGGCCGCCAGACCTAAAAATAGAAAAAAGCTTTAAACGACATCTCCTCCTAGGCCAGTGGCCGATTTCAAAATAATTTCACAGAAATGTTCCTTGCGTGACCCTCTACCACATTGCTAAAATGATTCTGCTCCGCTGAACAAAATGGCTGCCAGAGCTAAAAATAGAAAAAACCCTTAAACAGCATCTCTGCCTAGGCCAGTGGCCCAATTTCAAAATAATTTCACAGAAATGTTCCTTGGGTGACCCTCTACCAAAATTGCTAAAATAGTTCCCCTCCACTGAACAATATGGCCACCAGAGTTAAAAATAGTAAAACCTTCAAACCACATCTCCTAAGCAAGTGGCCCGATTTCCAAATAATTTCACAGAAATGTTCCTTTGGTGACCCTCTACCAAAATTATGAAAATGATTCCGCTCCACTGAACAAAATGGCCACCAAAGCTAAAAATAGAAAAACCTTTAAACGACATCTCCTCCTAGGCCAATGGCCCGATTTCAAAATAATTTCACAGAAATATTCCTTGAGTGATCCTCTACTAAAATTGCTAAAATGGTTCCACTCCACTAAACAAAATGGCCACCAGAGCTAAAAATAGTAAAACCTTTAAACAACATCTCAAAGGACAGTGGCCCGATTTCAAAATAATTTCACAGAAATGTTCCTTAGGTGTCCCTCTACCAAAATTGCTAAAATGGTTCCGCTTGCTGAACAAAATGGCCACCATAGCTAAAAATAGAATAAAATTTTTTAAACGACTCCTCCTAGGCCAATGGCCTGATTTAAAAATAATTTCGCAGAAATGTTCCTTGGGTGACCCTCTATCAAAATTTCTAAAATGGTTCCGCTCTGCTGAACAAAATAAGTAGGAAAAAAAACTTCAAATCTCCTCCATAACCACTGGGTGGATTTCAACCAGACTTGACAGTATAGTTATATGTTTATATAGAGCTATATAGCAAAAAAAAAAAACCTTCAAAAATCTTCTCTGAAACCATGAGGCCGAGACCTAACATTAAGTATGTAGCTTCGTTTAGTGGTCCCCTACATAAATCCTGCCAATCAAGCCCCTAGGGTCCAAACTGGCCGTGCCCCAGGGGTCTTTAGCTCCCATAGACTTATAATGGGAAAAACTTAAAAAATCTACTCTTAAACCATGAGGCCCACAGCTTATATATTTAGTATGTAGCAATGTTTAGTGGTCCCCTACATAAATCCTGCCAATCAAGCCCCTTGGGTCCAAACTGGCCACGCCTCGGGGTCATTAGCTACCATAGACTATAATGGGAAAATATTTAAAAATCTTCTTCTCTTAAACCATGAGGCCCACAGCTTATATATGTAGTATGTAGCAATGTTTAGTGGTCCCCTACATAAATCCTACCAATCAAGCCCCTTGGCTCTGAACTGGCCACACACCCCAGGGGTTCATCTGTTTATATACAACTATATAGCTAAAGAACCTTTTAAAATCTTCTGCTCTGAAACCATAAGGCCGAGAGCTAACAGATTAATTATGTAGTGATGTATGGTGGTCTCCTACATAAATCCTGCCAGTCAAGCTCCTGGGGTCCAAACTTATCACGCCCCGAGAGTCATTAGCTCCCAAAGACTTATAATGGGAAAAACTTAATAAATCTTCTTCTCTGAAACCCTGAGGCCCACAGCTTATATATTTTGTATGTAGCAATGTTTAGTGGTCCCTTACATAAACCCTGCCAATCATGCCCCTTGGGTCCACTGGCCATACTGCAGGGGTCATTAGCTCCCATAGACTTATAATGGTAAAAAAACTTTAAAAAATCTTCTTTTCTGAAAGCATGAGGCCCACAGCTTATATATTTAGTATGTAGCAATGTTTAGTGGTCCCCTACATAAATTCTGCCAATAAAGCCCCTAGGGCCCAAACTGGCCATGCCCCAGGGGGTCATTTGTTTATATAGAACTATATAGCTAAAGAACCCACAAAAATCTTCTTCTCTGAAGCCATGAGGCCCAAAGCTAACATATTTAGTATGTAGCAATGTTTAGTGGTCTCCTACATAAATCCTATCGGCCATGCCCCTGGGGTCCAAATTGGTCACAACCCAGGGGTCATAAGCTCCCATGGACTTATAATGGGAAAAACTTAAAAAATCTTCTTCTCTGAAACCATGAGACCCACAGCTTATATATTTGTCCCCCGCCTTTTTGAAGAAAAGTGGAGGGACACTGTTTTTGGCTTTCCGTGGCGCGTGGTGTGTGGCGCGTGGTGCGTGGTTCCGAATTTTTAGTAGGTACCTTGTCCCCTTAACTCCTCCCACAGTTTTTGTCCAATCCTTTTGAAACTTTACAGCTGCATTAAGGATGGTCTAAAGATATGCATGTGGTTTTTTCAGAATCCTGAAATTATTTTTTATCACTTTTTTTCACATTTTGAACTTAGACATTTTTTGAGTTCTAATATTACAGAAGTCCATAGGGAGTAGGTACCTTGTCCCCTTAACTCCTCCCATAGTTTTTGGCCGATCCTTTTGAAACTTTACATGGGCTTTTAGGATGGCCTGAAGATATGCATGTGGATTTTTCAGAATCCTGAAATAATTTTTTATTACTTTTTCCGCATTTTTAATTTAGACATTTTTTGAGTTCTAATATTACAGAAGTGTATAGGGAGTAGGTACCTTGTCCCCTTAACTCCTCCCACAGTTTTTGGCCGATGCTTTTGAAACTTTACATGGGCTTTTAGGATGGCCTGAAGATATGCATCTGGTTTTTTCAGAATCCTGAAATAATATTTTATTACTTTTTCCGCATTTTTAACTTAGACATTTTTTTAGTTCTAATACTACAGAAGCGTATAGGGAGTAGGTATCTTGTCCCCGTAACTCCTACCACAGTTTTAAGCCGATCCTTTTGAAACTTTACAGGTGCTTTTAGGATGGCCTGAACATATGCATGTGGTTTTTTCAGAATCCTGAAATTATTTTTTATCACTTTTTACACATTTTGAACTTAGACATTTTTTGAGTTCTAATATTACAGAAGTCTATAGGGAGCAAGTACCTTGTCCCCTTAACTCCTCCCACAGTTTTTGGCTGATCCTTTTGAAACTTTACATGGGCTTTTAGGATAGCCTGAAGATATGCATGTGGATTTTTCAGAATCCTGAAATAATTCTTTATCACTTTTTCCACATTTTAACAGACATTTTTTGAGTTCTAATACTACAGAAGCGTGTAGGGAGTAGGTATCTTGTCCCCGTAACTCCTACCACAGTTTTAAGCCGATCCTTTTGAAACTTTACAGGTGCTTTAAGGATGGTCTGAAGATATGCATGTGTTTTTTTCAGAATCCTGAAATTATTTTTTATCACTGGTTTCCTGCTTCAATACTTAGGTCGGTGATACAGGACCAATGGTCCTCTGGTTAACTTACCCATCTTTAACACCTCAAATAAAAATAAGGCGGGGGACATAAATTCCCCATGGAATTTGCTTGTTTATTTAGTATGTAGCAATGTTTTGTGGTCTCCTACATGAATCCTACCAATCATGACCCTGAAGTCCAAATTGGGCATGCCCTGGGATCATTTATTAATATAGAGCTATATAGCTAACAAAGAAAACATTTCTCTGAAATCAGACGTTTCAGTCACACTGAGTTTATAAACTAGGTTTTTGGCAAAAAATCAGATCTGTACATTTACACAGATCTTTAGTTATTCCTAATTTAGCTCCAAAATGCAAAAAGGGAATATTTTGTAAACTTTTATTATCAATTAGAACACTTAAGTTTTACCTAAAATAACTAGTTCTTATTGTAAGATAGGACTAGATTATTTTACCAATTAAAGGTAATCATGATATCTCTAAGATTTATCTTAAAGTCTCGAGTTTGCCTATAGGAAACTTAACCAAAGAGACATTTCCTCGTTAAATAATTAGGGCTCACAAAGATAGGGAGCTATCTTTTCCTGGGCATTCTTTGATAAGGTTCCACTCAATGACATTAGTCTGGAATCTTTCTTCAAACTTGAAGGATATGTCTCAGCAAGTTATCAGTTTGCTTCATTTGCGCCCAGTCGTTGTTGCCCAAAAAAGAGGTGGGGGACCAGGAATTCAGGCCTCTGATGCATAAGAAAACTGGCAGCCTCCATTATACATATAATTAAGGTATTAACACCTTAGAGATATGTTATTAGTGAATCTAGATCATTCTAAGTATATATTATAGAATGTATTTGATTCCTTAGAGTTTCCTGAGTCTTAAACCAGAAGTTAAGGGGATCTAATGTATATACTAGAGTTAGAATTAGGTGAGCTCCTCCCTCCTAATGTACAAATTCTAGCACATTATCCATAGGTTAATGTATTATGCAGTTAAAATTAAATTTTTATATCAAAACATATTTTAACAAGTAATACTTAAGCTATGGATAAGGAATTCCCTCCTCCCTCCCCGCTTCATTCAGTTATATTGTTTTATTCTTCAAAGAAACTGAACACGTGATCAAAACAGAGGGAAAGGGGATGTCACACAGGTAAATGCATAAGGGACTTTCTGGATTAAGACTCTTAAGACTTGCCATTTTTCTCTGGAAGGTTTAAATACAGAACAGAATAGCACATTATCCATAGGTTAAGTATTACTTGTTAAAATATGTTTTACTATAAAAACTTCATTTTAGTTGCCCCCCCCCTGAGAGTTTATTTACTCCCTTTAACTATCAACTTGTACATCAGCAGTTTGAGAAAGGTGAAAAGTAACTTTAGTTGCCTCCACTGTCTATTACCTTTAACTGTCAACTTGAAGGACAGTAGTGTGGTAAAGGTGAAAAGTAATTTTAGTTGCCACCCCTGAGAGTATGTCTATTCCCGTTAACTATCAACTTGTAGGACATTAGTATGAGAAAGTGAAAAGTAATTTTAATGATCAATACTCTAATCAGTTCTGTGAGATAGATGAAAGGTAATTAGTGCTCCTCTGTCCCACCGAAGGGGGCTGTAGGTATCCTTAAACTAAAATGGATAGAAAAGAAATGTTATAGAACAGTACACATTATACACATTATATATGCAGCATTTTCTGTTGGTTAGAGAAGAGAGGAGGAGGGGGTGGGGGGAGCGTTGAGTGGCTGAGAACAGAGGTCAGACTTGGATGTATAATGTAAATGGACAAACATCTTGTTAGACTCCCTTCTCCTCAACATGAATTGAAATGTTAAGTTCAAGTATTGTTTGATTACAATCTCCCACTCAAGATTTTCAAAAGGAATTAGAATTTTGGCCCAGACTCCTCTGCAGCATTAAGACAAAAATAAAAACAAAATCTCTGTCTTCCATTTGTTAAGATTTCTTCAAATTCATCCATAGATAAGAAGTGCAGATATGTGACTGCTCTTCATCCATTCTAGCTTTCCGTGTGATAATATTTCCTTCCAGATTGCACTGAATGGTGTATTGTAGATTTTCTGCCCTTTTTGGACAAGGGAGACAATTTTTGTTACTTTCTATTTGCACTCCTGTACACCAATCCTATTCTGAAAATGGGTCTACTCAAAAGAGAAAGAATCTTGGGAGCAAATTCTTTCCTTTAAGAGTAGATCTTTTCAGGCTAGAACAAAATCAGTTTTGATAGTTGTCTCCCTTGGAAGTGTATCTGTTCCCCTTTGTAATAGCTTTAAATCAATGTTACTGAAACATTGTAGGTAGCATTACCCCAGTGTTTCTCTTTGCATTATGACTGATTACAAGCTTAATTTTTTCATTTAACCCTAGTCCTGCTGAACCCGGATAAGCCCTGCCTTTGCAAACAGTGTAGGTCCAGATCAGTTGGCTTCTGAAGAAGCAAACTAATCTTATCTGCACTGTGTGTCATTAAGTATGTGAATCTATAACATTCTGGATCAAGGAATCGGATTGTCTGACAATTAGAAGTGGGCATGGCATCTTAATTTATTCAGCATGACAAGGGTTAACATACATGTATTTTAGGGCTTCATGTGTGCTGAATGTTTTCTTGAATATTTTTATTTGTTAATAAGAACACATATTGTGAGGCTTCATTAGAATGGTCTGTGATAATTTTAATGGTACCCTAGAGTGTATGTATTTAATAACAATAAAAATTCAGTATACAGGTACTAATCACCAAATTACCTTTTAAGGGGAATGCCCCCATTGGGAGCAAATGCTTTCCATTTAGGATAAACACCTTTTCAGAAGGGGGTTGGTGTGCAGGAATGCAAACAAGAAGTCACTGAAGTTGTCCTCCTTGTAAACAATGACAGAAAACCTACCAAGTGTATGAAGTCCCCAGAACCCATTTACAGTAATCCATGGTAGATGAGCTGTGGAACATGAAAAGATGTCTGTGAACATCAGCAGAATACACAGGTCATACTGCACATTGGTACAGTCTCAGCAGGATCTTGCTTGCCTATTGTTACATTTAGCAGTACCCAGTGATTCTGTAAGCAGGTAGTAAAGACAGTGATCTGACTGACTGATCTAGGTTCATACATGTTCATAGTGCTAGATAAGAGGAGTATCCAGAAAACTTTTTTTTTCTTTTTTCTCCATAAAAATATATGTTGTGGGTACTCTTTAGTGTTGTGGGTACTCTTTAGTGTTGTGGGTACTCTTCACAGAGAGATGCTGCTCCAAATGAGAACCCACAACATATATTTCTTGTGGAGAAATATGTAAATACCTGTACTTTTTTTAGAAGGCCAGCGGGCTCCCATAGGCTAGTGGATAAGAGAGCTGACTCTTAATCCAATAGGTTTCTCACCGCTGTGGTTCGAACCTCGCTCAGGTCACATGTGAGAAAGCCAAGTTCTGCTTACGGATGGTCAGGTGGTTTTTCCCCGGGTTCTCCGGGTTTCGCCAACCTTTGATAAAGGATCGGCTCAATATAAAAATATTCTTGAAAGAGCTGTAAAACCCAAATAAAAAAAAAAAAAAAAATTGAGCCGGCCTCGGTGGCTCAGTCGGGTGCCCGACTTGTGATCAGGAAGTCGCGGGTTTGATCCCCTCTAGGTCCAGCAACATTCTTGTGGAGATTGATCATGAAATATTTTCTACAGTCATTCTCTCCTTTCTGCTGATTCAAGAAAGGCAGTTGTCAGTTTCTGGTGAAAAAATGTGCACAAGTACTGGTTAACCAATTAGAGGACAAAGCCTGAGGAAAAGTGTGGTTAGGTAAACTGACTGACTCAACATGATCTTAATTGTGTTGACTGGGCCGTTAAACTCCAGACCAACAAATACTTTTTTGTTGAAAAGAAAAGGTATCTTACCTGGAGTTATACATATCTGAAGATACATTTTCATATAGCCTGGACAATATCTTGTGTTCAATTTCAGAATTGTGAGTCTCCACTACATATGGCATGCAAGTTTGGGTTTGAGGAGGTTGTAAGAGTGTTAGCTGCTCATCCTAAGACAGATAAACTGCTCAAGAACAAGTGGGGACAAACACCAAAAGATGTAAGATTTAATTTCCTTCAGCCCTTAGCGTGCAGGACAAAAATTTCAGTAGTAAAAATTTTGAAATATAGTTGTTAGTTTCCTCAGAAAATAGGCTTTGACATTTCATATAAATTGTCTACTATGTCACAATTTACATAAAATGTCGAAGTCTGCTTTCTGGGAAAAAATCAGAAAAAATTGTCAATTTGTCATCTGCTGAATCTGTCCAGAGTGGTAAGTATTCATCGATAAAAATAAAACAGTGTTTGTTTTGTTTTTATCTAGACAAAGCCTTTAAATGTTGCTGTATTTTTCGAATGTGTACTGTTTAACACTTAATACTCTTTAGTTGAAAAAAGCAAATGATAAATTTTAATAAGCAATGCAATACAAGATGTTGGGACTTGATATTGAATAAATCTTGACTTTTCATTAAGACAGTCCAATGAAATGTTAAGCTCTGCCTGCATCACAGCTCCAGGTAAGGTCCTTACTGTCGCGACTGCTTTAGCAAGCAGGAGCAACATAGGAGTCATTTTCCGGCATTTGCATTGGTGTTGGCCTCATTGTTTCAGTGTCAACAATGTTAAGTCTGTGCGTTTAGCTCCGTTTCTAAAACACCAAGGCGTTTTGGCATACACACATCTGCCGTGATGCATCCTGCCCACTGCCATCGACCTTTACTGGCCTAGAACTACTTTTTTATGCTTGGATGAACAAAGTTTAATCTGTGCATTAAGCTCCATTGTTAATCTTAAATGTTTGCAAAGGCAGGGTATATGTGGGTTCAGCAGGACAAAGAATATTTGTCCTGCTGAACCCACATATACCCTGCCTTTGCAAACAGTGTAGATCCAGATCAGTTGACTTCTGAAGAAGCCAACTGATCTGGATCTGCACTGTTTGCCATTAAGCATGTGAATTTATAGCAATAATTCAGATCAGGTAATCTGACTGGCTGAAAATTAGAAGTGGGCATGGTATCTTAATTTATTCAGCAGGACAAGGATTAAGGCTGTGCGTTTAGGTCAATTTCTCTAACACCAAGGCTTCTAGGCTAATGAAACTTCATACACACATCTGCCCTGATGACCACACCCACTGCCATCAACCTTTACTTTTGGAGGATATTGATTTAGAAAATAATAAAGGGAAATTAATAGGATGAAAATTACTGAGGAGAAATCTAATAGTTTAGAAGGACTTAACTTACAAAGAAATCGCAAGAAACATTCAGTAAAATGAAACATGATAAAAGCCCTGGGAAAAGTGGATTTACCACTGAATTCTTTAAAGTTTTTGGAAACAGTTAGGTTATTTTGTCCTTAGAAGGGTTTGAAAATGGAGAACTTTCAGTTACACAAAGACTAAGTCTTATATCATGCATCCCAAAAGAAAATAAACCCAAACAACATCTCAAGAATTGGAGACCATTCACATTGTTAGACATTGTTTATTAAATAGCCTTTGAAGCTATAGCAAACAGACTGCAGCTGGTAATAAATATTAAAACTAATTTACAAAGACTAAACAGGATTTTTAAAATAATGTTCCAGTTCTTCTTACTTATCGATTTTGAGAAAGCTTTTGTCATTCATACAAAAAGCACTAAATTTTTTAAATTTTGGTCCAACCATATGCAGATGGATTGACACATTTTACAAACATATAACTGCATCTGTAATTCAGTGTGGACATATGTCACCATCTTTTAATATAGGGCGTCAAGGGGACCCATTATCGCCTTGCAGTTTTATTCTATGTGCATCAGGAGCTTGCAAGTTTGACCCCCCCCCCCCCCAACTCCCCTGCTGAGTCAGCAACATTCTTTTGTGGAGATTAACCATGAATTATTTACTACAGTCATTATCTCCCTTCGGCTGATTCAAGAAGGGCAGTTGTTAGTTTCTGGCAAAAGAATGTGCACGATAGCGGTTAACCGCTTAGAGGACTAAGCCTGTCCAGTAAAAGTGTGGTTTGGTAAACTGACCACGCTCGACATTACCTCACTTGTTTGACTGGGCGCTAAAACCTCAACACAAACAAACAAACAAACAAACAATACTGTCTGCAGAATTTCTGGCAACAAAAATAAGAAAAAACAGAAGAATCAAAGGCATCAAAATAGAGAACACTGAGTTTAAAATTTCACAGTATGCAGATGACACTTCTTTGTTTTTAGCTCACCTGAGCCAAAAGCTCAGGATGAGCTATTGTGATCAGTTGCCGTCCGTCGTTGTGCATTCATCGTCCATAGTCCGTCCACACCTGTAAACAACTTCTCCTCTGAAACCCCTAGGCCAATTTTCTTCAAACTGCATGTGGAGCCTTCTACTAAAGGGAGATTGAAATTTTGTTCAAATGGTCAAGGTCCTTTAATCAAGATGGCCACCATGCCCATATATGGTAAAAACACTTAAAAATCTTCCCCAGAATTGCAAACTCTTTGGGGCTGAATCTTTGTATATAGCATTGGGGACTCAAGGTCTACCAAGTTTGTTCAAATGATGACTGCAGGTTGACCTTTGACTTTTTTACAACAAGGTCAACTTTGTGTCCCCATGCATTTGTATGGGGAAAATGTGGAGAAGTCATTTTCTCAAAATGTACGAGGGTGAGTCAATAAGTAACCAGCCTAACTTATTTCCGATTGAGAGCCACCTCTTCTTTTTCGATGTAATTGCCCTCTAGTGTGATGCACCTAGACCAATGGTGTTCAAGTGCCATCAGCCCAGAACTGAAAAAGTCAGGGTCCTTTCCATTGACCCACTCCTCAACTGCCATCACGACTTTTTCATCAGACTGGAAATGAAGTCCACGGATATCCTTTTTCAAGTTTGGGAATAGGAAGAAGTCGCTAGGAGCTAGGTCAGGCGAATAGGCAGGATGAGGTATTAATTCATATCTGTTTCGCTCTACAGCATCCATTGCAACTTTGCAAGTGTGGACTCTCGCGTTGTCCTGTTGCAGCAAAACACCGTTAGAGAGTTTACCTCAGCGTTTTTCACGGATGGCGGTTCTCAGCTGGTCTAACAAATTTGTATAGTACACTCCAGTTATTGTACTTGTCTTGGGTAAACAGTCCAAAATAATAACGCCTTTTGCATCCCAAAATACTGTGGCAGTCACCTTACCAGCAGATGGTTGCGTCTTGAACTTCTTTGGCCTCGGGGACCCAGGCCCTACCCACTGACGACTGAGCTTTATTCTCTGGCTCCTAATACATAGCTAGTGATGCAAAGGCATGCTTTTCATCTAAAGTTGAGTACCATGCTGTAATTTGGTACTTGTATTTAAAAGGTAAAACAGGCAAGGAAATACACGGCGAGTTAGCCGATGTTCATGGGTCTTCTGCACCATCTTATGCTCAGGTTAAATTCTGGGTAGGGGAATTTAAACGCGGTAAAACGTCTTTAGAAGATGAAGCCTGGTCTGGACGCCCACTGGATGCCACCGACGAATAAATGTGTAAGAAAGTTCGGGATCTGGCATACTCTGATAGGCCAATTCAGGTGGAAGAAATAGTGCAGGCATTAAGCATTTTCACATGGTAGCGTTTCAACAATCTTACATGATCTTTAGGTATGCGCAAGCTAACAGCCTGTTGGGTCCCCAAATCCCTTAGCGATGAGCAAATGGCAACCAGAGATTCAGTATGCAGTGCCTTGTTGAAGCGTTTTAGGTCAAAAGATGATTTTCTTTTGCGTCTGGTGACTGTAGATGAGACTTGGATTCATTATTATGAGCCAGAGAATAAAGCTCAGTCGTCAGTGGGTAGGGCCTGGGTCCCCGAGGCCAAAGAAGTTCAAGACACAACCATCTGCTGGCAAGGTGATGGCCACAGTATTTTGGGACTGGGACGCAAAAGGCGTTATTATGTTGGACTTTTTACCCAAGAGAAGTACAATAACTGGAGTGTACTATGCAAATTTGTTAGACCAGCTGAGAACCGCCATCCGTGAAAAACGCCGAGGTAAACTCTCTAAAGGTGTTTTGCTGCAAAAGGACAACACGAGAGATCACACTTGCAAAGTTGCAATGGATGCTGTAGAGCGAAACGGGTATGAATTAATACCACATCCTGCCTATTCATCTGACCTAGCTAGCTCCTAGCGACTTCTTCCTATTCCCAAACTTGAAAAAGGACATCCGTGGACTTCATTTCCGGTCTGATGAAGAAGTCGTGGCAGTTGAGGAGTGGGTCAATGGAAAGGACCCTGACTTTTTCAGTTCTGGGCTGATGGCACTTGGTCTAAGTGCTTCACACTAGAGGCCAATTACATCGAAAAAGAAGAGGTGGATCTCAGCCGGAAATAAGTTAGGCTGGTTACTTATTGACTCACCCTCATATTTGCAAATATGTAATAGCTGTTTTTATCAGGTGAGTGTATTGTGGCCAATAGGCCTTTTGTTAGATAGATCTGGTGAAGCTCTGAATGGCACACTCAAAGAACTAGACAGATTTGCAAATATATCAGAACTAAAAATTCATTTTGATAAAACACAACTAGTATGGATTGGCTCTGAAAAATACAGTACAAGCTTGGTTAAAGTCGAAACTATCATGGGGAATAAGCAATTTAAAGTTTTGGGAATAAATGATAAAGAAGAACTATACAGCAAAAATAAAACAGCTAGAAAATATGGTAAAACATTGGGGAAGACAGTCTTTAACACCTTTGGGGAAAATAACTGTAATAAAGACGATCATGATTTCAATATTTATTCATTTGTTTATATCCTTGCCAAATCCAGGTCAGGCAGTTATAGATTATATAAATAACATAATAGTCAGTTTCTTATGGAATAATAAGACAAGCAAAATTGAGCAATCAGTGATAATTAAACAATATTGTGAAGGTGGGTTGAAAATGATTAATGTAAAAGCTTTCATTGATGCACTTAAAACAACATGGATAAGAAGGCTTATAACAACAGACAGCAAATGCCAATATTTTATAAGAGTTAATATTGAAATGGATAAACTACTAGCCTGTGGCTTAAAATATGTTAGTGAAAAAATGAAACATACATAACAATTTTTGGATAGATGTGTTACAAGCATTCATAAATATTGACAAGAAGATGGAAATTAATGAAATGTCTGTATAAAAACTTCAGTATTTTACAATGAAAATATAAATCTTGGCAACTCATATATCTTTTTACAGTGCATATTTTAAGAAAAGAATAGGATTTATAAATGACTTGGTTAAAGACAATCATGAATTTTCCACACAGTGCATATTTTAAGAAAATAATAGGATTAATAAATGTCTTGGTTAAAGATAATCATGAATTTTCCACACAAGGCAAATTTATGGTTAACACAGGGATCAAGACTAATAGCCTATAATATTATGGAATAATCAGGGCTATTAAAACGTATCTAGAAGAATTGAAATAAATGTTTGTTATAAAGAAAATAACCCCTCTATTCTGACACATATACTTCACTTTTTTCAACAACAAAAAGGAACTAAAATCATGTATAACATTTCAAAATAAAGATGTTCCAACTGGTAAAATAACTTGGAACAAAGTGTACAATATAATTGATGAAGATTGGGATCACATTTATCTGTTTCCTTTCAATATTACCAAATACCCAGCTATAATATGGTTTCAGGTGAGTATTGATCATAATATTCTAGTTACAAACAAAATTTTATACCAAATAAAAATGAGAACAGATGCTTTGTGTACCTTACGTCAAGCTAATATTGAAAGTATAACACACTAACTTTGGAAATGTGATAAGACACAACTGTTTATTACAGATTTATTGCAGTGGCTATCAAACTAACATGAATTTAATAGGTGCTACCTATATCCGTGCATCCAAATTATCATCACATGCTTCATAGGTGGGTTGGCCATATTTAACTGAATTTGATTTCAGACCATACTTGACTTCTGAATCCACTGCATGAATTGTGATATAAGGTCCAAGTCAACAATATTTCAATAATTTAGAGAAATTGCCTCCAAATTTGTGGGACTTTTACCCGACCAGATCACATGAATTCGGGTCCTGCTTAGTTACTAGCAGCTCTGCCATGGAGGCTTTAGGCAGCACATATATTTGGCGGGCCCCGATGGGCGGGGGCCAAGCTTTCCGAATACCGAAAACTAGTGTATGCCGATGGCAGATACAACCACAATACACTTTCGTACACTTACCTGAAATCCATTTTACTGCTTCAGGATTTTTTCTAAAGATTTTTTACTGTTTGTGCATTTTTGTCTTTGTTTCTTTTTGGTCTTGTTTTTCTTTTTTTTTTTGCGATTCTACACATGAAATGCAGGAAAAAAAAAAACCCAACAACATTTTACGAACCGGTCGTACAAACACATTATTGTGTCCAAGTTTTTTACAGATTATCACGTAAAAAGAGCATTAAGTCTATGTGTTATCTAAAAATCTACATCAATGTGTACCTTATGCACTAAACGAATCATGCTTAGTTTGTAAATAGACGGAGAATGGATAGAAATAAAATTCAAAATGGCGACAGAATTCAAAATGGCGGCAATCGCAAATTTTGTAAGCTGATGTCAGGTCTTTTGATCCAGTCTCATGCAGTTGGAATACTTGGCGTTATTGGCTGTTGTCGCACCTGCGTTAGCACGCAGGTGCGATATAGGTGTGCCATGACACGTCCATTTGTTTGTCCATTTGTCCGTTCGTCAACAATTGACTTGTGAGCGCAACTCCTCCTATAGTTTTTGGCCAATCATTTTGAAACTTCACAGATGTTTTGACCATGGTGTGTAGATGTGCATATTATTTGCTCATAATTCTCAGAGTTTTTTTTTCAACTTTTTTTGCTTTGTTAACTTAGTCAGTTTTTACCTAAAACCCTTATAGTCAGTGGGTGTCACGTGAGCGCAACTCCTCCTACAGTTTTTGGCCAATCATTTGAAACTTCACAGATGTTTTGGCCATGGTGTGTAGATGTGCATATTATTTGCTCATAATTCTCAGAGTTTTTTTTTTTTCAACTTTTTTTGCTTTGTTAACTTAGTCAGTTTTTACCTAAAACCCTTATAGTCAGTGGGTGTCTCGTGAGCGCAACTCCTCCTACAGTTTTTGGCCAATCATTTTGAAACTTCACAGATGTTTTGGCCATGGTGTGTAGATGTGCATATTGTTTGCTCATAATTCTCAGATTTTTTTTTTCAACTTTTTCTGCTTTGTTAACTTAGTCAGTTTTTACCTAAAACCCTTATAGTCAGTGGGTGTCTCGTGAGCGCAACTCCTCCTGCAGTTTTAGGCCAATAGTTTTGAAACTTCACAGATGATTAGGTCAGGGTCTGAAGATTTGCATATTGTTTGCACATAAATCTCAAATTTTTTTTTTCAACTTTTTCCGCTTTGTTAACTTAGTCAGTTTTTACCTAAAACCCTTATAGTAAGTGGGTGTTTCGTGAGCGCAACTCCTCCTGCAGTTTTAGGCCAATAGTTTTGAAACTTCACAGATGATTAGGTCATGGTCTGAAGATGTGCATATTGTTTGCACATAAATCTCAGATTCATTTCAGCAGGGTTAGGGGCCCTTGATTTATGCCCAAAATTGGTTTCCGCTCAATATCTTGTGAAAGAATTGATGGATTAGGATCATATTTTGCATACTTATTGTTGTTAACAATACCTAGCTTGGGATTGTCACATGACATTTTTTGTCAATTTTCAGCTGAGTTACTGGCCTTGATTAATGGGCAAAAATGATTCAATATCTTGTGCTCAATGCTCAGTATCAATATCTTGTGAAATAATGGACAGGTTTAGATCAAATTTTGCAAGCCAATATTCCAAATTTACTTCTTTGTCCATTTTTCTTACAAACTAACCCATCAGTTTCTTGAATACTGCAAAATAGATTTTTTTCAGTACAAATAGGAACTTGTATGACTTAATCCCCGCAGGTGCGACATCGCTTTCCGCGGATTTCTTGTTTTGTTGTTGTTATCGGCACGGCCGCCATGTCAATAGCCTTTGCCAAATCACGGAATGCTTATTGTTTTTCAGGATAAGCACCGAACCACCCAAGCATTTGTTGGACCATCACAGTTTTGGTCACACATCACTGGTCACATAGTTAGTCTATAGTAGTGCGTCTGCACGCCGAACCGCTTCGCGTTCGGGTTGGACGCACTTATAATATACATTTTGACATTTCTCAAGAATTTTTCAAGTTTGGCTTTCATAAGGAACAAGAATTGCCAAAACCTTTGACTTTTAATTTTTGCTGTATGCAAAGTACTTCATACACTGCATTGCCGTTATAACGTGGTCGATGGGGTCCAAGGCAGGTGACCGCGTTATATGTGATTGGTCAGATTAAACTCGGTCCTCACACCCACCCTCTTCTATACTATCGAAATTCAATGTGCAATCCGATGAAGAAAAAAATTGTTACACATGAATTGTTACACATAATTAAACTTCTTTTAATGAAGAAAGCAAGCCAGTTCTTCTTTTATACCCAAGAAGCCCAATTCTTTTCAGAGTAAATAAATAAATTTGTCCTTTCTGTCTGTTCAAACAAAAAACCTGCAGAGAAGAGCAGCAGACCAGAATGTACTAAAAAGCCGATAATCAGGTTATTAGCGCTTTTTAATTATCACTGACATAATTACCTGTACAAAAGTCACACGCTGGATTAGATATTAAATGAAGCTACGCTTTGCACTTGGGGCATTTTTCTTTTTCAGCAGACGACAAATTGAGTCCTCCATGAAATCACCTGACCAGTAAATGACACCAAAACCTGACCAACCAAAATAGCTTACCAGTTAACGGTTAATGTTATTGCTTAGACAAACAATATTACCTATGTACTTTTTCATTGATAAATACAGGTACACATGCAGTTTTCATTGACAAATACAGGTATCACGATATTGTTTGTCTAAGGATTTACGCATGGGCGTGGTTATGGCCTTCTGACGGAGGAGTCAATTGGGGCTCATCTATGTATCAATTAACCCTTAAACTGCCAATCACAACTGTAGCAGATGACAATTTTGACTATTTTTTCATTTGTCAGAGAAAACAAGTCCTGACATTTCTTGTGAATTGCCTGCCAAGCAGACAATTCACATGAAATGTCGAGACACTTTCTCTGAAAATAGAAAAAAAAAGATTAAGATTGCCGTCTACTACAAATGTTGGTGGGCACTTTATGGGTTAAATGTGTTCACAACCTACAATAACATCAAAGCACTTTTTGGCATACTTTGTTTTGCTGATGTTTCACTCATAAATGACATGAGGGCATTTACCAGTATTGTGGCTAGATCAAAGCTGGTTGACAGCTACTGTATAAACTTTAACCCTTAAAGCACCAAGCAAAATTTGTATCAGACAACATTTTGAATTTTTTATTTATTATTATTTATTTTTCAGAGAGAATAAGACTTGACATTTCATGTGAATCATCTGCTTGTCGAGACGTTATTCTCTGTTAAAAAAAATAGAAGTAAAAATTGTTTTCTGCTGCAGTTGTGATTGGCGCTTTAAGGGTTAATCATTATCAGTCGCTAGGTAGGTGAATGAAAAATAATGACACATGTAAAGTGCTCTGAAATAGCCAAAAGACTGATGACAACTTTGGTAAAACAGAATGTGTAAATCCGTGATTATATGGCCATGGCTTACGATTTTTTGACTGCTGATCTGCAGAAAAAGGGCAAAACTTTAAAAATTGGGAAAAAACTGCACAAAAAATGGAGGCCACAGATCAACCGTGCTATACCGGTTTCCGCGTTATAATGGGTTCTGGTGTATACTTGTCACTCTGTAAAAAACAGCCTCTGAACCTAAATGTATTTAAAATCAAACCTAAGTACAGGTATAAAGTACAAGCTCATATAGCTACTAAACAGAATGACGAAGAAAAACCTTCAATATGAATGGAGCCAGTGTCAGGCATTACTAAAATTTAAATGATAGTACATAACATAATATAATAAGCCAATACAATGATTGATGGTAAAATAATCATAAGTAAAAGAAAAAAATTGCGTAATAGCATAAAACTGTGCAAGTTACCCATAATCTCCTTCTTTGTTGACCAGGTCCCTGTGGAAAGAAAAATGGAAACAAAAAAGCTTACATGTTATGTATATGTACCTCTATATTAACATAGCTATATGTGTGTGTGCTTGTGTATGTAAGTATATACATGCATGCATTGTGCACATATATGTGCAAGTATACATTTATGTATGAGGCACTACATGGTATAGATTAGATGGCAATCTCAGCCATGGGACTGGATAATATATAATTTAACCAACGGACCCATGTAGGAGACTCATACAAAACAGGGACCTTTAGTTAGAAAACCTGGGTGGTCTTGAATAATTTCTAAGGCTATGTCTTGCTTGACCTAAATAATTTAAAAGTGTGAGTGACAGCTAGGAAGGTGCACTGCCTAAAGAAAATAAAAGTTTTACATTTGTATACATGTTGACAGACTCCAGGTTGTCAGGGCAATAGAGAGAATGACTGAATAGTGCACATTTCAAATGTGGAATAGGTACAGTGAAAGAACTGGAGAAACTTTCATGATTACCTGGATCTTGAAAGACATTCGTAATGGGTCTGTAGAAAATAAAAGTGTTCTGTTTCAAAAAAAAAAAAAAAAAAAAATATATATATATATATATATATATATATATATATATATATATATATATAAGATTTAAACAAACTTCAACAAAGAATTCCGGCCCAGGATCATTACTGATGAAAGTACTTCAGAAAAAAGTGTATAGGGAGAAATATGAAATACCACTGGGTTGAGTGAGGTTCGAACCCACGCCGGCTACGATGGCAGCGCCTAGCCCTTCAGAGTCAGGGGACATAACCACTGCACCACTACGCTTGTTAAAAACAAGTTTCATGGAACAGTATTATGCTTCATTTCTCTGAATGACCCGTCGGATAGGGTATATTTTTGGTGCGCTAGCGCACTCGTTATATATAAGGAACTCTCTGGATCCACAGGATACTGAAGCTTGGAAATATTATTATAATTTAAGATTTAAACAAACTTCAACAAAGAATTCCGGCCATATATATATATATAATATATATTTTCTATGAGAAAATGATAGTGATGTGTTATTTTTGAGGTTCAGTATAATATTTCAGATATGAATTTTAATATTTTAATATATTTAATAGTCGGTGGGTTTAGCTCAATTTCAGAAATACCAAAGCATCTACACTAATAGAATTTCACATACACATCCGCCATGACACACCCTGCCCACTGCCATCAGCTGTAACTGATCTTGTCCTTTCATGCTTGGCTGAACAATTTTTATACCCCCGTTTGAAAAATGGGACATTATGTTACAGGGTCTGGCATCCGTCCGTCTGTCAGTAAACCTTTTCATTTCCTACAGTTTACATTTGATCAAGCTGAAACTTGATTTATTGTGATTTGTTGACCATGATGTGGAGCAGCACATATTGTTTCGAGGTTACAGTCCACCAAATAGTAGCAGAGTTATGCCCTTTGAAAAATTTTTGTAAACTTTTCATTTCCTGCTTATTATGCCCCCGCCTATTCGAAGAATAGTGGATGGGCATTAAGTATTACCCCTGTCCGTCCCGTACATCTGTCCGTCCGTCCGTCTGTCTGTCCGTCCGTACGTCCCACTTCATGTCCGGGCCATAACTCCCAAACCGTATGGAATATATTCATGAAACTTCACAGGTGCATACATCACATTGAGACGATGTGTCATGAACAAGGAAGACAACTCTTGCATTTTTGGTTTTTGAATTATTTCCGCTTGACTTAGTTCCATATAGTTAACTGTGTCCGGGCCATAACTCCTAAACCGTATGAAATATATTCATGAAACTTTACCAGTGCCTGCATCACACTGAGACGATGTGTCATGAACAAGGAAGACAACTCTTGCATTTTTGGTTTTTGAATTATTTCCACTTGACTTAGTTCCATACAGTTAACTGTGTCAGGGCCATAACTCCTAAACCGTATGAAATATATTCATGAAACTTTACCAGTGCATGCATCACACTGAGAAGATGTGTCATGAGCAAGGAAGAAAACTCTTGCATTTTTGGTTTTTGAATTTATTCCCCTTGACTTAGTTCCATATAGAAAACCGTGTCCGGGCCATAACTCCTAAACCATATGGAATATATTCATGAAACTTTATGGGTGCATGCATCACATTGAGACGATGTGTCATGAACAAGGAAGACAACTCTTGCATTTTTTGTTTTTGAATTATCTTCCCTTGACTTAGTTCCATATAGTAAACCGTGTCCGGGCCATAACTCCTAAACCGTACAGGTGCATGCATCACATTCAGACGATGTGTCCTGAACAAGGAAGACAACTCTGGCATTTTTGGTTTTTGAATTATTTCCCCTTGACTTAGTTGCATATAGTTAACTGTGTCCGGGCCATCTGCTAAACCATATGGAATATATTCATGAAACTTTACAGGTGCATGCATCACATTGAGACGATGTGTCATGAACAAGGAAGACAACTCTTGCGTTTTTTGTTTTTGAATTATCTTCCCTTGACTTAGTTCCATATAGTAAACTGTGTCCGGGCCTTAATAATAACTTCATGGTATACCTGTTACAATTACATATAAACCCTTTTTCTGAATGGCATTTGGCGGGGGCATCTGTGTCCTATGGACACTTTTTCTAGTTCCTCCTAAGTTTACATCCAATCAAGCTGAAATTTTGTAAATAGTTTTAGGATGATGTGGAGCAGCACATATTGTTTAGAGGCTACAGTTCACCAAATATCAGCGGAGTTATGCCCCTTTGAAATATTTTGGTAATTTTTTTGTTTCCAATTAACTCCACGTACAGTTTACATAAGCACTGAATTATACACGAGTCAGTATATGTACATCCGGAGCACTGAATTATACATGAGTCAGTATATGTACATCCGGAGCACTGAATTATACATGAGTCAGTATATGTACATCCAGAGACTGAATTATACACGAGTCAGTATATGTACATCCGAAGCACTGAATTATACATGAGTCAGTATATGTACATCCGGAGCACTGAATTATACATGAGTCAGTATATGTACATCCGGAGCACTGAATTATACATGAATCAGTATATGTACATCCGAAGCACTGAATTATACATGAGTCAGTATATGTACATCCGAAGCACTGAATTATACATGATTCAGTATATGTACATCCGAAGCACTGAATTATACATGAGTCAGTATATGTACATCCAGAGCACTGAATTATACATGAGTCAGTATATGTACATCCGAAGCACTGAATTATACATGAGTCAGTATATGTGCAATGTCTTATCACTTGCCACGGGGGTATAATGCCTCCACTTGCAAAGCTCTTATTAGTTTGTGCATTTAGCTCTGTTTCCCGAGTGCCAATGCCTCTACGCTCATGTAACTTAATACAAACACACAAATGACACACCTGACCACTGCCATTGACAGTGGCTGACCATGACTTACTTTTCAAGCTTAGCTGAACAATGTTTAATCTGTGCATTTAGTTCCATTTCCTGAACACCCATGCTTATAGGTTAATGAAACTTCATGTACACATATTCCGTGATGCACCCTGCCCAGTGCTGTAGACTGTTATTGACCTTCACTTTTTCATGCTTGGCTGAACAATGTTTAATCTGTGTTAAGCTCTATTTCTAGAACACCACCAGCAGTAGAGAGATAGCTTTTGGCAAATTTCTTGTTTCTTCAAAAATATATTAATGTTTTTAGCTCACCTGAGCTATGCTCAGGATGAGCTATTGTGATCACTTTTCGTCCGTCCGTCCGTTAACATTTTCAAACGACTTCTTCTCTGAAGCCCCTGAGCCAATTTTGCTCAAATTTGATATGGCGCCTCCTTAGGTTGGGGGAACGAGAAATTGCTAAAATGGTCGCGGTCCATTGACCAAGATGGCCGCCATGCCCATATATGGTAAAAACCTTTAAAAATCTTCTTCTCCAGAACCAAGGATGCCTTGGGTCTGAATTTTTGCATAAATCATCGGGGACGGGGGTCTGCCAAAATTGCTAAAATAATGGTTATACATCAACATTTGACCTTTTTAAGGCAAGGTCAAGTTTGCTTCCCTTTGCATTTGTATGGGTAAAAACCTTTAAAAATCTTCTTCTCCAAAACCGAGGATACCTTGTGGCTGAATCTTTGCATATATCATCAGTAACAGGAGGTCTACTTAAGTTGCTAAAATAATGATGGTACATTGACATTTGACCTTTTTACGGCAATGTCAAGTTTGTTTCCTTATGCATTTGTATGGGAAAAATGTTCAGAATTTCAAAGGACTTCTCCTCTGGAGCCTCTGGGCCAATGTTGCTCAAATTTCATTTGGACCTCCCTGGGACAGGAGAATGAAAGATTGCTAAAATGGTTGCTGTCCATTGACCAAGATGGCCGCCATGCCCATATATGGTAAATGCCTTTAAAAATCTTCTTCTCCAGAACCGAGGATGCCTTGAGGCTGAATCTTTGCATAAATCATCAGGGAAGGGGGACTACCAAAATTGCTAAAATAATGGTCATACATTGACATTTGACCTTTTATGGCAAGGTCGTTTGCTTCCCTATGCATTTGTATGGGAAAAAACCTTTAAAAGTCTTCTTCTCCAAAACCAAGGATGCCTTATGGCTGAATCTTTGCATATATCATCAGGAACAGGAGATCTACCAAAGTTGCTAAAATAATGGTGGTACATTGACATTTGACCTTTTTATGGCAAGGTCAAGTTTGCTTCCTTATGCATTTGTATGGGCAAAAATGTTCAGAATTTCAAATGACTTCTTTTCAGGAGCCTCTGGGCCAATGTTGCTCAAATTTTGTTTGGAGCCTCCCTAGGGAGGGGAATGAAAAAGGTTATTAAAATAGTTGCCTTCCATTGACCAAGGTGGCCGGCATGCCCATATATGGTAAAAACCTTTAAAAATCTTCTCCTCCAAGAACCGAGGATTCCTTGTGGCTGAATCTTTGTAGAGATTATCAGGGACGGGAGGTCTACAGAAATAGCTAAAATAATGGTTGTACATTGACATTTGACCTCTTTACAGCGAGGTCAAGTTTGCTTTCCTATAGATTTGTATGGGAAAAAATATTGAGAATTTCAAATGACTTTTACTCTAGAGCCTCTGGGCCAATGTTGCTCAAATTTCATTTGGAGCCTCCCTGGTGCAGGGAAATGAAAGATTGCTAAAATATTTTTGGTCCATTGACCAAGATGGCCGCCATGCCCATATATGGTAAAAACCTTTAAAAATCTTCTTCTCCAGAACCTAGGATGCCTTATGGCTGAATCTTTGCATAAATCATCGGGGATGGGAGGTCTACCAAAATTGCTAAAATAATGGTCATACATTGACATTTGAGCTTTTTACAGCGAAGTCAAGTTTGCTTCTGTATGCATTTGTATGGGCCCCATACATTTGTTGAAAATTCAAATGACTTCTTCTCTGAAGCCTCTGGGCCAGTGTTGCTCAAATTTCATGCAGAGCCTCTTTGGGCAGGAGAATGAAAGATTGCTAAAATGGGCATGGTCCATTTATCAAAATGGCTGCCATGCTCATATATGGTAAAAACCTTTAAAAATCTTCTCCAAAGCCAAATAAGCCCTGGGCCCTAATCTATGCACAAATTATGGGGGACAGGAGATTTAATGATGGTTCTATGTTGACGTTTGACCTTTTTACCTCCACGGTCAAATTTGCTTCCCCATGCATTTGTATGGGCCATATACATTTATATTGGAAGTATCGAAGTGACTTGTAGATCAGCAGTAGCTAAAATCATTCTGATTGGAAATCTAAGATGGCCGTCATCTTGTTTATGTTTATTATATTTCTGTGCCACTGTACTGTTTACATGTATAAAATCATGATTCTTCAGAAAGTCTTAGCCAATTTCCACCAAATTTCACATTGATCCTACTGCTGAAATGTGATTGATAGTTTATTCAAATGATTACGCTCCATTGACTGTCAGGCCCATATATTCTTCTTCAAAACTAAGAACTGCTCAAATGATGATCTTTTCATTAGTTGTGATGATAGGATTGGAAAAATGTTGCATAACATCTGCATATCTGCAGTGGCTATATCACTCAGGTGAGCGAGCCGTGGCCCGTGGGCCTCTTGTTCTTATTTCTCCATGGAAAAAAGTATTGATATTTTTCTTATTTCTCCATGGAAACATGTGTTGTGTGTACTCATTAGAAGCACCCTGCTGAAGCACTGATGAGTATCCATGACATATGTTTCCACTCATTCTGCTATGTCTGATCTCAGTGATCTTGGTCTGCACTGTTGGCTCAGGCCTTTTTGTCTGAATACTTAGGGTGATTTTCCTTCATATTTGGGTAGTTTTCTAGTAAATTCACAAATGTATGATAATACTTATGCTTTCAGTTGATATGTACAAGGAGCTATGATGCTTTAACAACCACCATAACTAAGATAGAAGAGCTCTTACAAGGTAATTTGTTTTTCTTAGTGCTTTATCTGATTTTTTATTGCATGCACTTTTTTAAAGAACAAGAAATACTTAGTGGAATACATTTACAGGCATCTGGCACAATATTTTATGTGCTTTAATGTAAACATCAAACACAGAAAAACAAAATGCTGATATATGACTGACAAAAATGGATTTGGAAATATTTAAAGCAGACAAATCCCCTAATTTCACTTTTGGTCATATATATGCTAAAAAGAATGGTATTTGTCTGGCCAGTCCAGTGGTGAAAACCCAAGCAAAACATTGAAAATAATGACAAAGCTATTGAGATATGTAGTTTTTGCCCATTTGCACTAATGAACCAATGACATAATTGGTTCTTATGAATAATTTAAAAAAAAAAATGGTTTAAAAAAAAAACAATTATAAAATATTCAAGAAATATATATGCAGATAAACCATATTTTCCCTATAGTGCTGCAGTAAATATTCATTTTCATAATCAAATTCAATTTGATTTTTAAATGCCAATTTAACTTACAAATAGAATTAAATTTAAACAAAATTTTAAAATTAATTTAAATTCCATTTCCTTCAGTTATTTTATTGAATATTTTTATAATAATCATTTTCAACCACTTATGTGTTGCCTGCATAGCATGGCAGACACATAGGGATCATGTTGTCCATCGGTGGAGGTAGTGTCATCATCACTCTTTTTGTTTCCACTCAATAACTTTTGAAGGGATGCATTGATTTCATTCAAACTTGCAGACCTTTATATCACTGTGAAATACAGGTCAAGTTCAATATTGGTAATCGTCCATCAAATTTTGGCTAAGTTATGCCCCTTTTTTTACTTTGTTATTACTTGAAATAAGAAATGTTCCAATTAATTCTATTCTTAGATCAAGAACTTTCAAATTTAATTGCCAAGTACAATAATATAAATTTGGCTTCTTCCGAGAATAACAAATTAACATGTTTGGCTACGGGAGCATTAAGAAACCCATACAGCCGATAAAATTTCTAGACCTAAGAAGGCCTATTATATAAGTCTAGAGTTTAATCACACTCCATAAGTCTGATACAAAAGGAATTTTCTATGAGGAGTATTAAGGCAACGAGTAGTTCTACCTTCTCTAAACATGTATGGTATTTGCAAATCATAAAACCAATTCTTCTACTATCTCTCTAACCACGTCAACAGATATTCTAATGGGAGAAAGATTGGTATATATATGAAAAGGTGAGAAAAGTAAAAATCCTTTATATTATGCAAGAATATTTCCGGACTAAATCCAGTTCTCTTCCTCATCTATTGTACATTCCAATAAATATGAGTCAGTTTCCTTCCCGTTATTAGGAAAATAAGTTAACAGGTTATGGAAAGGGTAGCAAATCCGAACAGTTACTATGTTTACTCCTGGATGTATTTTACCCTAAAGACAACGGAAATGATATCCGATGACAGATATTTCCTTTTAATATATAAGAAGACAACCAAGTCGTAAGTCAATATCATAATAAGATTGGATTGTGTCTAAAATTCTAATGGATTGTCTAATGATTGTCCCTAAATGCTAATGGATCTTCTTAGACGATTAAGTCATCCATATAAAGGAAGTTCATTACTTTATGCTTAACAATCAGATTTTCCTATTTCACTGTACTATGTACAGAATGTACCTTGATTAGTACATTGATACATGTTGTAAACATGGACGTTATCGCTATGAGTTTAAGTAAACAGACCATCTAAAAAATTATTAGACAAAAGATTAGACACATTATATGCGGTAGTATAATGTTTATCATCGTATTGTCATCAATCATGTTAAGTTTAGAATTCATTCCAAAAAATTAAATACCCGGTAATGTAGGTTTTAACCTATTCTAGGTTCGTTTTATAGGTTTAAAAATCTAAATGTATATCCATCGGAAGTACATTAAGAGTATTGATACATACTTCTGCATTAATAATGGACACTTCAGTTTCGAATCAGTTGATTATGTCTGATTGTTCATTTGGGAACCCTTCATAAGTTATTGGGATTGTCAAGTTTTAATAGTGACAGTCTTCCAGTTCATGTCAGTGGATACACTCCAATTGCTTCGTTTAAGGAGAATACATCCATTAAGTACTAATTACTATTTTATTTCCATCGATACAATCATTTTAACTGCATAATACATTAACCTATAGATGATGTGCTATTCTATTCTGTATTTCATACCTTCCACAGAAAAAACGACAGTTCAGTTGTCTTATAGAGTCTTAATCCAGAAGGTCCCTTAGGCAGTTACCTGTGTGACATAACTCTTCCCGCTTAATTGATCACGTGTCAGTTTCTTTTCTGTGGACAAAGAAAGTAAACAAGGATTTTTCTCTGGTGAAAGAATTCGTATTTATTTCTTTTTTCCCCAGTTAACTTCCTTTATCCTTATCTTTCTTGTGTTCCTCTATCATTCCTCCCACTAATTATGTTATTTGTTTGAAATTTTGGATTTTGGATTTCTTGCTTTTCTCCTTGCTAAATTTCTTGTCATGAGTTTTCACGACCGTTGATGAAGTATGCTCGTGGCAAATGCGGTCATATCAAGGCTCGATAGGACATTCACTCGACTTGCCTTTCTTGTTCCTTGTGCTCTAGGTCTTCTTCTTGTTTTATTTGCAGCCTGTGGTCAGAAGACGTTTGAATACTCGCTGAAAAGAGAAGACTTTACTCCATGAGGAGATCAGTTATGACAAAGAGAAGACATGATAAGAAGACTAAAAGGCTTGTGTCAGATCCATCTGACACAACTTCCTTAGATGGGAGCACCGCCCCACATGGCTATACTGCCAGGGGCAGGACCCCATCTAGGTGGCAGCCAGCTGAATACTACTTCAAACCAGGCAATAAGCACCAGTCACCGGTCAACCAGACACTGGGCAGGATCTCACCGGTCAACCAGTCACCGGTCAACCAGTCACTGGTCAGGATATCACCAGTCATCCAGTCACCGGTCAACCAGGCACCAGTCACTGGTCAATTACTTTAAACTACCAGGCACCAGTCATCAGGCACCGGTCAATATATCACCAGTCAGTCACCAGTCATCCAGTCACTGGTCATTGTACCTCATTATCATACCCAGCATCTATAAGTAGCCATATTTCCATGGGTAGTAATTGCAGGCTAGCCAGTCAAAAGAATTTGGGTTCTGAGCACTCTGTCTCTCATGAGCTGCCAAACCCAGCTACTTCCAGCAGAATGATTCTTTCACTTGAGCCGGATTTTTCACAAATGTTGGACCCAAGTGTTATAATAGAACCACCAAATACTTACAGATCAAATGAAAACTATTCTTCACAGACTAGACAATCACTCAGAGAACAGTCTAAGAGAAGACAGAGAATTAAGAAGAAGAGGACACTGATCATCTTCCTCTTCATCTTCTTCAAAATTGACCTCTTCAGGTTCTTATAAGAAAAGCAAGAAGTCGAAGAGGTCGAAACATTCTCTTAAAAGGAGAAGAAGACGATCAACGTCGTCCTCTTTCTCTCAATATTCTACTCAATCAGAGAATGATTACGGTAGATACAAAAGGGTTAAAGAAACTCCACAGTTTGCAGAATTTCCAGTTCCGCTACAACCTGCGGAACCTATTAATATTACACCCATTAATATTACACAAAATGTACCAGAAAATGTTCTACAAACAACCAAAGACTCAGGCTCTGACTCTGAAGCTGAGCTTTGGTCATTTGATAGGTCCATAAATGAAGTTTTTAGGCTTCTACCCAAGAATTGTGCCTAAAAACTCCACAAGAACAGGCCCCTGCTAAACCATTGTCCGGGATAGAACATTTAATGGAGTCTCATGCCACTCCATTACTTGTTTTACCCCAATCAAAACTGGTCGAAAACACTGCTACATTCATTCAAGATAAACTTGATACTGAGAAATGTTGCAAAGATTGGATATGTCCTCAAAACTTGGTCACATCTCTTGCTCAAAGATTGGATATGTCCTCAAAACTTGGTCACATCTCTTGCTCCAACCAAATTTTACAGGAGTCAGAACCAGTTTTTTCCTACAGAGAATGTACCACCATTAGAGGTAGATGCTTCCTTGTTAGACTTGTCTAACAAAGGAAGATCACAGTCCCTATAAAAAAAACTTGGAAGCATGGGAAAAGAGGGCTCGTAAACTTATTGCCATCAATTCCCATGCTGACTTGTTTTCGTCTGCAGCATATTTATGCTTACAACAAGAATCGGTGTCAGTTGCGGCGCTTTCGAGACTTCTTGAGGCCATAGCCAAATCGATAAAACACGCAACAGCTATGTCCACAATATTAGTTACAGAGATTTTTCAGGCTAGATGCGGTGGTCGGGTGTGGCGAAGGTGTCGTGTATCTTTCGTCACTGGGGCGTCCAACTGATATTGGCTTACAGTTGGGCAAGGCCTGCTATCCTTGTAGCAGGTAGGGGTAGAAAGGGAATGTTTTCATTTCTTCTGTTTCTTCACTTTCATTCATTTTCCTATTTCTTCCCTGTCCCTCTCTTTCATCTCCTCTTCTTTCTCTTCTGTCTGTTTTCTCCCTTTCTCTGGGAGACGACACAAAATGACCCACAAGGGTTGACGTGTCGTTAAACCCCAAACACAATCAGTCAATTTTCAGGCTAGACTTGACGCAGCACTAGTCAGTTCTAAATTACTTTTGGACAATTCTTCTTATGAGTTAAGGAATGCCCCAGTCAATTCCAAAACCCTATTTGACGGAATAATTAAGGAAGTTGCTAAGGCTAACTATGAGGCTCAGCATCACAGATTTTTAGCCTCAACTTCTTCTAATACACATGTTCAACAACAAAAGCCTTTCAGTCCGCCAAGAGCTTTTAAAATACAAAAAATTCCTAACAAACAGTCGACCTAAACAGACACAACCGTATAGGCCTAAAACACAGACTCAATCCATTACAACAAGTAATAAAAAGGATTTCACCAAGAGGAGTAGCATCTCCAAACAGTTCCCCTCCTCTAAATTTGCCTCTTCCACCACAAAATTCTGAAAGCCAACCCTTTCCACTGACAGTACTGCCACGTCCGGACATTCCAGTGGGGGGAAGATTGGCCCACTTTGTGGAACAATGGGAAGAATTCACAGACAACAAATGGGTCTTCTCTATCATGCAAAACGGTTTAAAGATACCATTCACGTTAATGCCGCCTCTGTTGTCAGTTCTGATCAAACTGAGTCAATCTTCTTCACTGTTACTCTAAGAAGAGATCAAATTCCTTCTCAGGAAACGGGCAGTGGAAAGGGTACAGGATCTGGGAACTCCCGGTTTTTATTCCCGGATATTCCTTGTACCAAAAAAGAATGGAAAGTTACGGCCAATAATAGATCTATCTTTACTGAACCGATACATAAAGAAATAACCATTCAAAATGGAGACAGTCAAGTCTGTAAGACAATCAATGGCGAACAACGACTGGGCTGTCTCCATAGATTTGACAGATGCGTACCTTCATGTTCCGATACCTCCTCAATCTGGAAAGTATCTTCGGTTCATTTACAAAGATCAAACATTACAATTCACGGCCTTACCCTTCGGAATGTCACTAAGTCTGGATTTTTACCATCTTGATGGATGTTATAGCAGCGCATCTAGGTCAACGTGCCATCTCAATTTTTCCTTATCTAGACCATTGGCTGATAAAAGATCTGATTCACAATTGACTAATATCTCAGACAAAATATTGCCTTCAAGTAGTTCAAGGTCTAGGTTTTATTCCAAATCTAAAGAAATCAGAATTAATATCATATCAGAATTTCACATTCATAGGCATGGAATTTTTGACAGCAAAATTTAATCAGGGTCTCAATGGACCGAGTAGAGACCCTAATATTGACTATCAAATCAGGTCTGTCATGCAAACAAGTATCGGCATGAACTTTCCTTTCTCTTTTGGGCAAACTCAGTGCAGCAGCAGATTTTGTTCTCTTAGGCAGACTTCACTTACGTCCTCTGCAAATGTGTCTTCTGTCTATCTGGAGACCTCACATTCTGCCTCTCAATCATCTGATCACGATCAACGGTATGATTCGATTTCATTTGCAATGGTGGATGAATACCAATCGCTTTGCAATAGGAACTTCTATCCACCTGCCAGATCCAAACATATTTCTCTTTACGGACGCCATTATGGATGGGGAGCTCATTTAGAGCCATTGAGACTATCCTTTCATGGTCACTGGATGGAAGACCAATCCAAGCTCCATATCAATATGTTAGAAATGATGGCCACTGAAAGAAGCCATAACATTTATTCACCATTCTTGCATCATGATATCTACAGACAACATGACAGTGGTCTCATATATCAAAAAACAAGGCGGAACACACTCTCCCAATCTATGCGTAAAGGTATGGGAGATTCTCAGTTGGTACCTGGAACATGATATCAATATCAGGGTTCATCATATTCCAGGCAAATTCAATATTTTAGCAGACCGCCTATCAAGATTGGACAGACCTATCAGAACAGAATGTGCATTGGATCAAGCAGTTGCAAATCCGTATTCCAGATGCTCAAATTCCCCAATGTGGATTTGTTTGCGACACAATTCAAGGGTCTGTGTATTCCTTGGACTAAATCACTTGGACCATTAGACTTGGACTGGTCCAATTGATTATCAGTTGGACCAAATGGGGTGTATTTCTTGGACCAATTCCAGTTGGACCAAATCATAAATACCTGTTAGACCATATTAAACCATGTTTTTATGACTTAAGTGATATGTATCTACATAAATTTTATTAATTATTTTTTATTTATTTTATTTTTGTTTTTTATTATTGATTATTTTTACTTTTGGTAAAATAATTAATTGACATAATTTGGTATTTTCAAAAGCATTATTATATTTTGTGAAGGCTAATAAATTCACACAATAATCAACTTGTTTTGACAATTAAACATTTTAAGGCTAAGTACTCTGAGTAAAATTTCAGCAGGTAACATTTTGAAGTTTTTTTTTTTTTTTTTTTTTTTTTTTTTTTTTTTCATTTTTCCCTGAAAATAGATTTTGGCATTTCATACAAATTGTCAACAGGATTTGACATTCCATGCAAGTGGTCTTCAGTGGAGACAATTTGCATGAAATGTCAAAACCTGTTTTATGGGGAAAAATGAAAAAATGTCATCAATTTGTCATCTGCTGAATTAGCCCACAGAGTAGTAAAGGTTCAGTTGGACCCCGAATTGAACCATGTACATGTATTGAGAATACATTAATCTGAACTTTGTTGGACTTTCAATAAGAAATTGTCTTTACCAAGAAAATATTTTTTTATAGTATTATTATTATTTATTTATTCATTTATTTATTTATTAATAATTTTAGATGTGTATAAATTGTTCGGATTTACCATTTCAAAATTGGTACTTATTTTAACTTCCCTTTTAAAAATGCATTTTGCAGTGACTTGAGCTAATGCCCTGTATTCCTTGGACCAAATCACTTGGACCCTGGACTGCAGGTCCAGGTGATAATCAGTTGGACCAGATGAGGTGTATTCCTTGGACCAGTTCCAGTTTGACCAGGTATATACCTGTTGGCCCATATTAAACTATGTTTTTTAACTGGATAATATATATCTATGTAAATTTTATTTATTTTTTTCTTTTATTTCCTTTGATAAAACAATTTTAATTCAGATAATTGGAACGTGGGGAAAACTCATTTATTCTTACTGTCTTTGTTCTTTCTTCATAGACATACCTATTACGTCTTAACCTTTACCACTCTCTGGGCTAATTCAGCAGACAACAAATTGGTGATAGTTTTCTTATTTTCCTAGAAACAGGTTTGACATTTCATGCAAATTGTCTCCATTGGAGACAATTTGCATGAAATGTCAAATCCTGTTTTCTGGGAAAATAAGAAAAAATATTTCAAAATGTCATCTGCAGAAAAATTTATCCAGAGTGCTAAGCATTAAAGAATCCAATTCTTTGAGTGAAAAGGATGATTTTGCATTCCATTCTGACATTTCATATGTGTTAGAAAAAGGTTTTATAATCATTTCTTAATATTGCAGTTTTTTTCCATCCTGTGAATAACAGTAACAGTATCTGATATGACATGTCAGTTACCCAAGAAGACCTGTCAATCACCTGATAAGACCTGTCAGTCATCTGATAATACCTGTCATTAAATCTCAGGTCAGAATACCCAAAGTCTACTGGTCAGTGAAATTCATAGCTGAAAAGCATAGCACTTCACAGAAAAATCAAAGCAAACTAATCAAGTCTAAATCAAAAATATTTTGTCCAGTTTTAAACTTTCACATTTAAACTTTCATGTTCTTTGTAAAAATAAAAAAATAACCTTGACGCTACGTGAATCACTGGAAGAAACAGAGATTGAAAGAAATGAACAAAATCTTACAACATTTGGGACATAGACAACACAAAACTTATATTTTTATAAACATACAAGTGAACAGCAACTGTACCAAAATAAATACAAATACAAGGCATTAATTAAGGGTACAAAACAAAAATTGCATTATTAAGACAAAACAACTGCCTTTCAGCTAAATACAACAAATAAACAAACAAACAAATAAGTAATTGATAAAGTCACAGGAAGAAATAAAACTGGGAAGAAATAAGAATCAGATAAGATTTGTGACATGTAAACAATTATGCAAAATTATGCTTTTATGAACAATTTCAACTTACAAGAGAACTGAATGACCATAATACACAAAATAAATAAATTAATATATAAGTTGATGTACTTTCTCTCTGTCTTTCTCTGTCTCTCTGTCTCTTTCTTAAAAACGTATTGTGTTAGTTGAATAGTTTAAGAATTAAGTGTTCAGGATGTGCATGTAAAAGTAAATGAAAATCAGAATAAATAAATAAATTGGTAGAAACAAAGACTCAAAAAAAAAAAAAAAATAAATAAATAATTAAAAAAATAAATGAAACTTTTATGACATATAAACAACAATACAATTATTTATGAACATACATTAGGCCTGGATGGATGGATTAGAACGTTCAACTTCATTATAGCATTATGTTTAGTGTGAAAATATAGGGTTTAATAAAATATAATAATTCTTTCAAGAAATTTCAAATTATCTCAGTTAAAACTGTTTTATCAAATATAAAAAATATATAAAATAAATAAAAACACTAATTGTGGATATACGTTATTTAGTTGTTAAAAAGTGAGTTAATATGGTCTTTACCCTCCATCAGTTAGACAAGAAAAAAAAAAAACAAGAAAAAAACCCTTAATTTCAAAAAAAAAAAAAAAAAAAAAAAAAAAAAAAAAATGTTCAGTTTTGCAACTTTCACTGTAACTTTAATTGTTAAAAAAAAAAAAAAAAACAAAACTTGACATTAAGTGAGTTACTGGAAGGAAAAAAAAATGAAAGAAATTGAAAAGGGTTTAAAGATCTGTGATATACATGTATTATACATAACACAAGTATAATTTTGTATTATGATACAGAAATCAATATCACTAAGTGCTATTTATGATTTATGAAAAATAGAAATACATATCAAATGAAATTAACTTAAAAACCGCGAAGCCAATTTGAAAATTAAAAAAAAAAATGTTTCAATTTTATCCTTCATCCTTCATCTTGATACAAAGTAATGGTCATCTTAAACTATCGAATAGATACAAAGTAATTTTACCAGTTAAAAGGGATAAATGAATGAAAAATAATATATGACAAATTAAAGATCGCTTCTAAAAAAAGGTAAGAGAAAAGTCCAGGGAGTGCCACAATCACAAACCCCAGCCCTTCCCAGACCCAAAGAGGAAGAGGAAACCGACAAATCCAAATAAGCACAAACCAAACAAACGTACGAAAAGCACTAAGATTAGCTCTCTCCTCCCCAAGCGAGGTAATCGCAATACTAAAACATATCTTTTGCATTTAAGGACAGTGTTACTAACACAATTTTGGTGTGGGTAAATGTCCTCTTTTAGGTTAAGAGGGTTGGGTAAATGTCCAGGTGAGTAAATGTCCGGTGGGTAGATGTCCGGGTTGGTTACATTATCATAGACCATACCCCATTTGAAACAATTGAGTAGCAAAAATTATTATTTATTTTTTGGCCAAAGATTATTGAAAACCCGAGAAAATTTGGTTATCCAAAAATCCTGTCATTAAAATCTTATGTCCAATATGTGAAGTTCTAGATTAACATGTGAATCAGGAATCAGCGCATTATCTTGTTTGTTGCTGCTCGTCCATACATTGTTTCATTCGATATGATAAGCCATTATTACATGTATCCCAAATTACATGTATCCCAAAGGAAAATAAACCAAAGCAATTTCTAAAAAACTGGAGACCACTAACACTTCTTGATACAGTATACAAGATTGCTTCTGGTGCAATAGCTAACAGAATTAAATCGGTAATAGACAAATTGATAGATAAAGACCAAACAGGATTTATAAAAGGAAGATACATTGGTGAAAATACTAGATTAGTATATGATTTAATGAAACATACAGAGCAAAAAAACATTCCAGGACTTTTATTATTAATAGATTTTGAGAAAGCTTTTGACTCCTCGTCATGGTCATTTATCCAGAAAGCATTAACGTTTCTTAATTTTGGTTACTCCTTAAGAAGATGGATACATACATTTTATAGTAATATTACATCAGCAATCATTCAGTGTGGCTATTTATCAGCATTTTTTAGTATAAGTCGCGAATGTCGACAAGGGGATACATTATCTCCTTATCTATTCATCATATGTGCAGAATTTCTGTCAAACTCAATAAGGAAAAATAAAAAAATAAAAGGCATATTTTCAAATGATACAGAATTTAAAGTTACACAATTTGCAGAGATACAACGATATTTTTAGATGGTTCAAAGGAATCTTTAAATAGTACACTTGAAGAGTTAGAAAAATTTGCAGAAATATCAGGCCTTAAAATAAACTTTGATAAAACACAACTTGTTTGGATAGGCTCCAAAAAATACAGCTCTGACACAATTAAAATGAAATGGAAACTTGCATGGGGACACCATAAATTTAAGCTGTTGGGGATAAATTTCAGTGTTGATCTTGACAGTATGGTAAATGAGAATTTTGCAATAAAATTACAACACCTTCAAAATATAGCCAAACAGTGGGCAAAACAGTCACTTTCACCATTAGGTAAAATAACAGTTATAAAAACATTTATGATAGCAATATTTAATCATCTCTTCATAATGTTACCAAACCCAAATAATGAAATAATCCAAAAAATAAATGATATACTGTTTGATTTCTTATGGAATAGCAAGACTAGTAAACTAAAACAATCCACAGTAATCAAGCAGTATTGTGATGGAGGGTTAAAAATGATTAATTTAAGGGCTTTTATAGATGCTCTCAAATCTACTTGGATAAGGAGGCTTTTAACCACAGACAATAAATGGCTTGCTTTAATAACATCACAAATTAAAGTTGATGAATTAACAGGAAACAATATGAAACATATAGAAGATAGAATTAAAAGAATAACTAATCAATTTTGGAAGGATGTCCTACAGTCACTAATAAATATAAATAAGAAAACTTTAGTTACTGAGGAATATATATTGACAAGTCCAATATACTATAACAAAAATATACAGATTGGCGGAACACACATATATTATAAATCTAGGTTCGACAATGGTATAAAATATGTCAATGACTTAATAAATGAACATGGGGAATTCTATGAGCAAACTGAATTTATGCAAAAAACAGGTATTCAAACAAACTTTTTGCAGTACAATGGTTTAATAAAATCAATAAAAATGTACCTAAAAAATATAAATATACAAATTACTCATAAACAACCATGTCCATTCACTCCTTCACATATTTATCCCATGCTACAACAAAAGAAAGGGACCCAAGCCATGTATAACATCTTAAATAGAAATAAAGAAATACCTACAGGACAGGTGACCTGGAATAAGCTATATAATATAACAAATAACGATTGGAAGAATATATATCTATTTCCCTTCAACACAACCAAATATCCAGCAATGCAATGGTTTCAAATAAGCATAAACCATAACATACTAGTAACAAATAAACTGCTGTATCAAATGAGAATAAAAAATGACTCATTATGTACCTTCTCCCAGTCAAATAATGAAATTATCCATCTATAATGGAAATGTGATAAAACCCAGAAGTTTATTACAGAGATAGCAAGGTGGTTAGGTATTTGCAATATTAAATGTAATATTACAGAAGAATATTTTATATTTGGCTTGCAGAGGGAACATACCTTCAGCAAAATATTTAATTTCATATTGCTTTATGCAAAATATTATATATATCTGGCTAGATGTAAAAAGCAATCTCTGACTCTTAGTGTTTTTCAAAAGAAACTGAAATTTATGAACAAAGTTAATAAGGATATAGCTTATTCACATAAAAAAGAAGATGAATTCCAGAAAGACTGGAGCCGATATCAGACATTAATTAATAGAATTACTTAACATAATGATACAGAAATATAGTAATTAAAATAATGATAGTTGTCTGACATATAGAGATACTCTGTGCAACATCCAACCCACCCCATCCCGTCCCCCTCCCCCCACCCCACCTGTCACCCCTCTCCCCCTTTCCCTATACCGGGCTGCCAGGTATAAAAAAAAAAATGACAAATATGATCTGTAAATAGTTAGGAAAATATAATGGATGAGTGATTGTAAAAAAGATGCACTATCTTTTCCAAAGAAAATTCAACTTAAATTTTATAAAGGTAGGATCATATGAAAGAGAATGAGAGAATAGTGCACATGATGAGTGGCAATGATGGCTATAAGGTGGATAAAAGAAATTGCTTTTGTATCTTTTTGGATAGCCCGGATCCAAAAAGAGATTTGTAACGGGTAAAGAGAATAAAATTTACAGATTTAAAAAAAAAAAAAAAAAAAAAAAAAAAGAGATTATTGAAAACCCGAGAAAATTTGGTTATCCAGAAATCCTGTCATTAAAATCTTATGTCCAATATGTGAAGTTCTAGATTAACATGTGAATCAGGAATCGGCGCATTATCTTGTTTGTTGCTGCTCGTCCATACATTGTTTCATTCATTACGATAAGCCATAAATCTGGCACATCATCATCTTATATTTAAATATAGCTTGCTATATGCAAAATTCTAGATTACCATGTGAATCCGCACAATCTGATATAGTTCTTTGCTGGTCTTCCATGCATCGTTTCATTCTATACGATCTGCCGTTACTAAGAAAACATCGTCTTTTAATAGTTACATATAGCACGCTTTATGCGAAATTCTAGATTAGCATGTAAATTTGCGCATTCCGATCTTATTTGTTGCTGCTGGTTCATACATTGTTTCATTCGATGTGATCTGCCGTTACTCCGACAAATCATCTTCTGTCATTTATTTTAAATAAAGCTGGCTAAATGCAAAATTATAGATTACCTGTGCATCCACGCATTCTTATCTGGTTTATTGCTGCTCATCCATATATTTTTAGCTCGGCTGTTTTCAAAGAAAGTGACGAGGTATTGTCATAGCTCTGGCGTCGTCTGCGTCGTCATCGTCGTGCAAAAACTTGGACATTTTGTAATATCTCTGTCATTACTGAAGATATTTACTTGAAACTCGGACTAGTTGTTCATTATGAAAAGGGGAACTCATACCAATAGGGGAGGTAACCCTCAAAGTATTTTTGGCACAGTTATGTCCCTTTTTCGACTTAGAATTTGTGCAAAAACTTGGACATTTTGCAATATCTCTGTCATTACTGAAGATATTTACTTGAAACTCGGACTAGTTGTTCATTATGAAAAGGGGAACTCATACCAATAGGGGAGGTAACCCACAAAATATTTTTGGCACAGTTATGCCCCTTTTTCGACTTAAATTTTTGTTGAAAACTGCTTTCACTATGATTTCTCAAGAATTCTGATATACATGTTTGGTATTACATAATTATGGCACTTCCAATTTAATGTATTTAAGTAGTTCTGTTGCTTATAATCAAACATGCGCTATATATATCTAAAATAAACTGCAGCCGAGCGTTGGCACCCGCATAAAGTGTACTATAAAACACAAAATTTTAAATTAGCATGTGCATCCGCACATTCTGATCTGGTTTGTTGCTGTTTATACATTATTTTAATCATACTCCAGCACATCGTCTTCTAATATTTGGATAGAGCTTGCAATATGCAAAATTCTACATTAGAATGTGCAACTGCGCATTCTGAACTGGGTAATTGCTGCTCATCCATAAATTTGTTTCATTTGATAGGATCTGCAGTTACTACAGCACATCGTCTTCTAATATTTACACATGCTAAAGATTACAAGCTTTGAATAATCATGCGAAAAAGTTTTCTTGGTGGAAATTATAACACTTTCATTAAAGCCCTCCAGCAAATTATTTGCTGACTGACCACACCTTCATGATGTGCGCAGTGCATCTTATTTGAAAAGTAACGGTCCCACCAAGTAAAAATGTACCTATTCATATTATACAAATCTGATCAGTCTGTGCATTAGCTGGATACTGTGTGATTCATATTTTACAGTATTATATACCAATGACCTAATCAGCGAATTAAGTGGACACTATTCTGCACCAGACTACTTCACACAATCAGATCTGAGTAACACTTATGCTCAAAGGGACATTTTCACTGGATACGGATCTAATGACAGGATTAGCACCGATAACACCTATTTCTAGCAATACATTTCAGTCAAGTGGATCATTTGTTCCAGTATATTTTATTTTTTTTTCATGAAAGGAAAGAAATATTACTCAAAACAGTTAACAATTATAACAGAATTCTTTGATCTTGATTAGGCTGCGCAAGCTAATTTGGTTTGTTCCACATTGGTCATATATAAGCCCCTATGAATACAAATGAGAAACCACCTTATGACATATTAAATTGCAAATTGCTGCAGTTTAGTTTTCCCAGGGCTTTAACTCTCAAATCACTGCAAAATGCGTTTTTTAACAGGGGGCTCTGTATGTGTGTGTGTGTGTGTGGGGGGGTGGGGGGGGGGGGGGGGGTGAAGGGTGTAAAATAAAATCAGTGAGAATAACCAAATGGTAAATCCCAGGCATTTATATACATGTAAAATTATGTAAATAAATAATTCAGGGCTAATTCAGCAGATGACAATTTGATGACATTTTTCTTATTTTTTCCCATAAAACAGGTTTGACATTTCATACAAATGGTCTCCAGGGAAGAAAATTTGCATGGAATGTCAAATCCTGTGGACAATTTGTATGAAATGCCGCAACCTGTTTTCAGGGTAAAATAAAAAAAAAAAATCTTCAAAATGTCATCTGCTGAAAATTATAGGGTACTATGCCTTAAATTATTTAAATGTTAAAAACAAGTTGACTGTTGTGTAAAAATATAAGGCTTAACAAAATTTAATAATTCTTTTGAAAATACAAAATTATCTCAATTTAAATTGTTTTAGAAAAAGTTAAAAAAAAAAAAAAAAAAAAAAAATGAAATAAATACAATTTACGTAGATACATATTATTTAGTTGTAAAAAATGTGGTTAAATATTGTCCAACAGGTATTTTTGACCTTGGTCCAACTGAAATTGGTCCAAGGGATATGCCTCATTTGGTCCAACTGATAATCACTTAGACAAGCAGTCCAAGTTCCAAGTGATTTGGTCCAAGGAATACAGGTCACTGCAAAAAGTACTTTTTAACAGGGGTTAAAAACAAAATAAATGAGAATAGCCTACCAATTGAAATGGTAAATTCAAGCCATTATATACATCTAAAATTATGTAAAAAAATAAATAAATAAAAATAAAGAAACCTTTACCACTCTCTGGGCTAATTCAGCAGATGACAATTTGATGACAGTTTTCTTATTTTTTTTTTTCCATAAAACAGGTTTTGACATTTCATGAAAACTGTCTTCGCTGAAGGCTATTTGCATGGAATGTCAAATCCTCTGGAGATAATTTGTATGAAATGCAAAAAAAAACAAAAACAAAAAAAAAATGTTTTGGGGGAAATAGAAAATTTATTCAAAATGTCATCTGCTGAAATTTTTCTACAGAGTACATTTAATTGTCAAAACAAGTTGATTGTAGTGTGAAAATATTAGGCTTCACAAAACATAATAATTCTTTCAAAAATACAAAATTATCTCAACTAAAATTGTTATATCAAAGGTAAAATAACAAAAAAATAAAAAAAAAAAAGAAAAAAGAAGAAGAAAGAAAATGAATACAATTTCTGTAGATACATATTATTTAGTTGTAAACATGTGGTTTAATAACTGGTCCAACAGGTATTTATGACTTGGTCCAACTGGAATTGGTCCAAGGAATACACCCCATTTGGTCCAACTGATAATCACTTGGACCAGTCCAAGTCCAATGGTCCAAGTGATTTAGTCCAAGGAATACACTGACCCACGATTCAATCACAAACTCCCATTGTATGTTTCTCCAGTTCCCGACAGCCATATGTTAGTAGTATTAGACTATTTTCCATGAACTGGAACCAACTTCATGCATATGCATTTCCTCCTACAATTCTGATACCTTCTGTTCTAGACAAGATTCACCAATATCAGTGCAGAATAGTTCTAATTGCTCCATTCTGGCCTCAATGACAGTGGTTCTCAGAACTTTTGCAGCTTCTAGTGTCAGCCCCGATTCATCTGCCACTATTTCCAACACTTCTGACACAGTCAAAAGGAAGATTTCTGCATCAAAACCTCCCAGTACTCGACCTTCACGCTTGGGAGTTATCAAACAATCAATCAGAGATAGAAAATTTTCGCAAAACATTGCAGATTTTGTCTCAAAATCAAGAACATCTACTCAGAAAGTCTATGATGCGAAATAGGTCATCTTTAATTGGTGTCGTAGAAAGAAGGTTAATCCGGTCTCGGCCCCTATTACAGCTATAGCCGATTTCCTCATTTTCCTTTTCTCAGAAAAAATATCAAATAAGTACCATCAAAGGATATAGAGCTATGATCTCTAACACCCTTAAGTTTAAAACTGGTAACAGAGTTGGATCTAATCTAGTCATCAGAATTAATTAGGTCTTTCGAACTGCAACACCCGGTACAAAAATCTCTTACTCCTAAATGGGATTTATCTTGGGTCTTAGTATGTCTACAGAAAGCCCCTTTTGAACCTTTGGATAAGGCTTCTAAACTCCATGTTAGGATCAAGACAGCCTTTCTTTTAGCTCTTGCCACTGCTAAAAGATGTAGCGAAATACATGCATTGGCAATGGATTCTCATCATTTAAGATTCAACCAATCTGATGGATCAGTTTCATTGATAGTTGAAACTGGTTTCTTGGCGAAAAATCAGCTTCCTTCTATCAACCCAAATCCTATAGTCATCTTTAATCTTGCTCGAATATGTAAAAGGGAACATTTGGATAGACTTCTATGCCCCATAAGAGCTTTGAAGTGTTATCTTAAAATGACTAGTCCTTACCGTCAGAATAGAACTAGATTATTTCTGCCTGTTAAAGGCAATCAAGATATTTCTAAAGATTCGGTGTCTAGATGGATATCTTATACTATTAAACTTGCCTATAGGAAACTCACTTAGAGAGACATTACTTTCCTTAAGATTAAAGCTCATGAAGTTAGGGCTCTGTCGTCTTCTTGGGCATTCTTTGATAAGGTTCCTCTTAATAAAATTCTCAAAGCAGCGGTATGGAATTGTTCTTCGATGTTTGCTAAGTTCTACCTGAGGGACATGTCTCACCAAGCAAAAATCTACAGAGTTTAGGCCCATTAGTTGTTGCCCAAAAAGTGGTGGGAGGCCAGCAAGACAGAGCCTCGGATGCCTAAATGTTGTTGACAGCCTCCAAAGCCTACAGTACATATATTAAGGTAATTAATATCTTATTTATATGTTAGGAATAAGATCATTCCTAAGATTATATCTTTATGCTTCTTATTCCTTAGAGTTTCCTGAGTCTTAAACCAGAAGTTGTGGGATAAATATTATTTTGTGTTAGATCTAGGAGAGCTCCTCCCTCCTCATCTACGAATTCTAGCACATTTTCTATAGGTTAATGTATTGTGCAGTTAAAATGAAGTTTTTAAAAGTAAAACGTATTTTAACTAGCAATACTTAACCTATAGATAATTGAGAGTCCCACCCCTCTCCCAAGCACCTCTGTTCTAATTGTTTCTATTGTTTTTATACATCAAAGAAACTGACACGTGATCAATTAAGCATCAATTAAGCGGGAAGAGTTTCGTCACACAGGTAACTGGCTAAGGGACCTTCTGGATTAAGACTATATAAGACGACTGAACTGTCGTTTTTTTCTGTGGAAGGTGTGAAATACAGAATAGAATAGCACATTATCTATAGGTTGTATTGCTAGTTAAAATACGTTTTACTTTTAAAAACTTCAATTTGGATAAGGTACTCATTTTCTACCTTCAGATGGAGGAATAATGAGTCTTATCCTTAAGGTGTTATAAACAATAGATCAATTCCACATCTACATTTACACAAATATGGCATAAAAATTTTGGCAAACAGAATGTTAGAAAATTATTTAAAAGAAAATGAAGAGAAAACAATAATCGTAGGTGGAGATTTCAATACAGTTTTAGAATATAGAAGGGAAGGCAATGATCAGGAACCGATACAATTATCCCACACCTCCCTTCAGAGACATCAGAGGGAAAGAAACACAAACATGAAATAACTAGACCCTAATGGAAACATCACTAGCGGAAAGCCAAACGGACAGTTGCTTTCCCACAAAGTGGCCAAATGGCTATCCAAAACAAAAATATGTAAGCGACTCGCACTTTCAAAGACAAGCTATAACAAAAATAAACCATGACAGAAGAACATTGAATTAGATAAGAAAAATGGACGATCAGATACCCATAGACTTTGTAGAAAAAAATAATAATCGAAATGATGGATGAATTTAATCTTGTAGATATTTGGAGAAGTAAACACCCAACATTGAAACAATATACATAGTAGTTGCGGTCATGGTACCTAAGCCGTAATCCAAACTCATAAATCCATAAATGAATGACGAATCAGAATGTTCAGACCAACAGACATGGACCCCAGAATAAAGGGTGTAATCAGGCGTCCGCGGATAGTAAGCATTACTTGGTAAGCAAGCTTCGCCCATCATGCCCATAGGCCTGAACGAAGAAAATATCGGTAGAAGCGTATGTCCGGGATTTGGGAAGTCTACTTATGGCGCGTCACTGGCAAAAACATCAGAAACAATTCTGGAAACTGCCACATTGTAGGGATTGACCAGATCATGATGTCTCCCATAGAACTTCTTAAGTGTTGCTACCAGTTTGATTTTTTGATACCCCTGGCTCAACAACTTTGTAGTGAGCACTTTCCCACGCTCCATGAAGTCCTGATAATTTGAACAGGTTCTGGCATAACGGATTAACTGTGAAACGTAAACACCGTATGCTGGTGCAGAAGGGATATTACTGCTCAGGAATGGAAAGTTAACAATTGGAAAATTGAAGTCATCCCGTTTGTCGTAAAGCCTAGTAGTAAGCTTTCCATTGTCAATGTAGAGATAACAATCCAAGTATGAGGAGGAGGCTGCAGTCTCCGTTGTTTCCTTTATTTCAAGTTCACATGGATAGATGAATTCTAAATACTCTGCAAATTTTGTGTTTTTCAGAGACAATACATCATCTATATATCTGTAGGTGAAATTGAATTGTTGTGCAAGGTGTTTCTTGCCTGCTTGAAGGAGACTTTGTACAAACTCCGCCTCATATGAGTATAAAAACAAGTCAGCAAGTAACGGTGCACAGTTAGTACCCATCGGCATTCTTCAAATAAACCACCAATTTTCAGCAGATTAGACTATTTTTTGGTGTCAGATAATCTCATAAACTCGGTTTTATCATGTGAACATAAAACGAGTTCTAAATCAGACAACAGTGTTGTAATATTAAACATAGACTTATCAAATATAAGAAGAGGTCCAGGATATTTCAAACTTAATAATAGTTTTCTTCTTAAAACTAAATACATGTATCAGGAAAACATTCGGAAAAGTTTAACAGAAATATCAACTTATAATGTTAACGCCAACCCAAATACTTTATGGGAACTTATTAAAGGCACAATCAGGAATGAAACAATTAAATATGGAACACTAAGGAAAAAAGAAAATAATAAAAACGAAGTAAAACTTACATGCCAGATAGACAACTTAGATAAATTAATAGGCAATACAAGTAGTAACGAAAGAATAGAAGTCCTGAAACAAGAACTGGATGCTAAGAAAAAAGAGTTAAACACGTTAATAGAAAATAAAATAGATGGATAAATTTTAAGATCAAAAGCGCAAATGGTACAAGAAGGAGAAAAGAATACAAATGTAGTAAATATTTTGCAAATTTAGAAAAGAAAAGGGCAGAAAGCAAAGTTATTAGCAGATTAAACATAAATGGGAAAATCAAAACAAACCAAGCGGAAATATTAAAAGAGGAGAAATCATATTATGGAAAATTGTACGGAAAACAAGAACAAAAGAATTCATCATACAACTTTTTTGACAATACATGTAATATAAATAAGTTAAATGAAACAGACCAAAATAAATGTGATGGTCAGTTAACAGAAGAAGAATGCAGACTAGCATTAAAAGAAATGAAAAATCAAAAGAGTCCTGGATCGGATGGAATAACTGCAGAATTCTATAAAATATTTTGGAATGATATAAAACAATTCTACGTTAATTCAATAAATTACTCTTATCAGTGCGGCAAACTTACAGAGCTGCAAAATCAAAGTATTATTTCTCTTATACCTAAATCAGACAACAGACAAAGACATAACATTTTTAGAAAACTGGCGTCCGATAAGTTTATTAAATGTCAATTATAAAATAGAAACTAAAGCAATAGCAAACAGATTAAAACGTGTATTACCAAACATTATAAACAACTCACAAACTGGATTTCTGAAAGGCAGATATATAGGGGAAAATATACGATATTCAATAGCATAGATCATGAGTTTTTAATGAAGAGTTTAAAGCACTTCAACTTCAGTGAAGATTTTATAAACTGGATAAGACTTTTTTACTCAAATGCAACTAGTTGTGTTATAAATAATGGTTTTCAATCGGAATTCTTCCCTGTTAAACATGGTGTACTCCAAGGTTGTCCACTCTCCCCATATTTGTTTATAATTTGTATGGAATTACTAACTTACCAAATAAGAATAAACAAAAATATTAAAGGTATAACAATAGCAGGATGTGAACTGAAAAATACATGTTATGCAGATGATGCGTCTTTTATCCTAGGTGGTTCAAAAAGGTCTTTTGAAACCTTAATTGACATATTAGAAAATTTTAGCTTTATATCCGGTTTAAAATTAAATCCAAAAAAATGTCAAGTTTTACGAATAGGTGTTACAAATGATACAAATATAGTATACCTGGAAAAAACAAAATTTCAATGGAGCTCTTATGAAGCCAAAGCTCTCGGGATGGTCTTTTCCACAAATAAAGAACGGAGTTTAAAATTTAATCTTGATTCAAAAACAAAACAATTTGAAACTTGCCTGAAACAATGGCAGCATAGAAAATTAACATTAATGGGAAAAATTACTGTTATAAAAACGTTTGCTCTCCCAAAATTAATATTTGCACTTTCTGCGCTTCCGAATCCCTCAAGTGTTACAATTAACCACATTGAAAAAATAATGTATGCATTTATTTGGGACAACAAACCTGAGAAAATAAAACAAAACACTTTGATACAAAAATATGAAGCAGGTGGAATAAAAATGGTGGACATAAGAAAATTTATACAGTCGCTTTTAATAACTTGGATAAAAAGGCTATTAGCCCCAAACAGCAATAGTTTCTTAAAGAAAATATATATAAGTAGATTAAACAATTTTGATATGGATTTATACTTTGAATGTGACATTCATAAGAAGGATATACAGGCGAATTTTAAAGATAATGCTTTTTTAACAGATGTTTTAATAGCCTGTAGTAAAATGAACAAAAAACATGCAACAGTGTATTATAGCAATGAAATTTTATGGAATAATTCAAATATAAAAGCTGGAAATCGCACATTATTATACAAAAAATGGCTCCAAACAGGTATTAAATATATAAAAGATATTTATGATTATAGTTTAAAGAAAATATACTCTTTTGAAGAATTAACAGGCTTATATAATTTACCTAGAACTGACTTTCTAAAGTATATAAGACTGGTTCAGAGTATACCAAATCACTGGAAAGCTCAATTGAAGCAAGAAAACAGAGATGTTTTTCAGGCCCCAATTGTTTTTGACCAGCTTCAAAAAGCAAAACAAACAAATAAACTGTGAATGAATTAATGTTTTTTGGACGAAGAATTAAACTGGAAAAACATATACTACACCACACATACGACAATAAATGAAATCAAGATTAGAGATTTTCAATATAAGTATTTAAAAAGAATAATACCAACAAATCAGTTCGTAAACAAATGTAAATTAGTGAGTTCATCTTCATTTGATTTTTGTAATATGGAAATCGAAACATTAAACCATTTGTTTTGGAATGCAGGCATGTACAAAGCTTCTGGATGCAATTAAAGGAATTCCTAAAAGAACATTACATATACTTAGACGTAACTTTTAAAAGCATAACTTTTGGACTACAGAAAAGGCAGGATCCAGATATTAAAATAAAGAATTTTATAATTTTTACTGCGAAATATTTTATATTTAGTAATAAGTATCTGAAAGCAATTCCAATGTGGGAGGGTTTTAAGCTATATATAAGAAAAAAAATACACACTGAACAAGAAATAGCTCTCGTATAAAGAACTTTTAGATTTTGAATGAGCATAGGGAAATTTAAAACATTTTTTGAGAAGCCAGAAAGAAAGCAAAAGTTAATTGTAGATGGCAGCACCTTTCTCTCTCTCTCTGTTTCTTTTAAAGCCTTTTACCTTATTGTGACATGTTGTCGAAAGTTATTTTCACTACAAAGTAAAGAAGTTATTTGTGAAAGTATGTATTCATGCATGATATAATCTTCTTTTTATGCTATAGGATAGTATACTGTATTTCTGGAGAAATTATTAATGTATTTGCAAATTGCTTTGTATGACATGTAACAGTGATAGATTAAATAAATAAATAAAAAAGTATTTCAATTTTTGGTTTGCAGAAATGTACAAGTCACATGATATATTCAATGTCATATATTTATGGACTTATCAATAATGTATAATGAGTCAAAGACAAATGTCCATACTTACACAAATTCTGGACACCTGAACTCCCCACCATATAGTTATCTCAAACTTTGAACAAGTCCATTTTACTTTCTGTTCATCTATCAAAAAACTGCTGTTTAAGTGACAAACAGTGTAGGCAAGCACTCTGCAGCATCTGATCTGGGCCTACGCTGTTTGCTCAGGCCTTCTGTTTGAATACTTAGGGTAAACATGGTAGTCCCAAACAGTAAAATGCATAGGCAGATATTAATCATAAGTGAAGGCACATGTATCAGTCACAAAACACATACAACTCACAAAAAGTCTCAGTTACAAACTGCCCCTGTTTATGATTTTTTTTTTCTCCTTTGATAGGTCAGTATTATATACCGCTGATACGTTCCTTTGACAATTCAACTCAACCGGTTATTGGTCAGCCTTGGTCATCTGACATCAACAAGTCACCTGTAGATGTAGCCAATTTGCCCAGTTCCTCACCGAGGCCCAGAGATCCATTGTTCTCTATCAAAGCATGTGCTGGTCCCATGTCTCCCTCTTATGTAAGTAAATATCACTTGTGTCCTTGTATTCATTAGTTCAGTAAATACTGTAATTACTACATGGTCACAATCATGATACCTGTTTCAGAGGTGCATCTTGAGATGTAGTTGTGAATCACAATTACAACTGAAACAGCTATTGTGATATGACCTTGACCTATGTGTCATGGTTTCATGTTGGTTCAGACAAGGTGTAACTTCTTAAAAAAAAAAAATAAAGGTAAGAGAAAAGTCCAGGGAGTGCCACAACCACAAACCTCAGCCCTTCCCAGACCCCAAGAGGAAGAGGAAACCGACATATCCAAACAAGCACAAATCGAACAAACGTACGAAAAGCACTAAGATTAGCTCTCTCTTCCCCAAGCGAGGTAATCGCAATACTAAAAGGACTGAAAAACACAAGAACAAAATGACACACGGAAAGACATACAACAAATCATCTCGTAGAATAAACCACAAAGCAACAAAGAGTAAGACTAACACCGGGACCACCACCTTAGAACGGTCAGTAGAGTAGACCACCTGGGGGTTTAAAGCACTTTTACAGCTAGCTAACTTCACCCTGGGTCCCGATGCTACTCAATACAGAAACACATAAAAATTTGGTTCGCATAAAGGCTCCCAACTCAGTCAATGCATCAAAGCGAAAACATAAAAATCAAAATAATCACTATAATAAACAAAGACGAGTACTCATGGCTAATTCTACTGTATGCCAGAGTAAATGAAAACCAATAGTTGAACCACGGCGGGCCAAGCCAAAGACATATCGTCAAGCCCCAACCCACTGGTAAAAGTTTTACGAAGAGGCCGTCATTGAGTCTGAAGCCCGAACCACCGCCGTGCAATAAAAGAGTGAAGCATAGCCATCAACAATGATTGGGTTGACAACTAGGCATGCAGTCTGCCGCATAATATCCAGGCTATACAATTTTTTTTTAAATCTATACACTAAGTCACCGTAAAATTCTGGTTCCAATATACCTTGTTGCAGAAGTGTTTTCAGACTGATCTATATTTTTCTAACAAGACACTGTGTCTGCGATAAAATTTCGAAAACGCCTTACGAAGTTTAAAATAACGATAGCCCTGCCTAAGAAGTTTGGCAGTAAGGGCTTTATTACGGTAGTTAAAGTCATTAAGATTTGAAGAAGCTCTGGCGAATCTAATAGGTTGAGATATGTAAACCCCATGTGAGGTACGCCGGGGGACATCGCCATCCAGAAAAGGGAAATTGACTATATCAAAATCAAAATCGTCCCGTTTATCATAAATTTTGGCGGAAACTGTACCATTAGATATACATAGATTCAAATCCAAAAAAGGTGCCTCGGTATCGGAAGAATTTGCTCTATTTAATTGGAGTTCTGTAGGGTATATCCGGTCCACCATTTGGTCAAAGTAAATATTGTCAATATTTAATAAATCATCAAGGTATCTTGAAGTAGAATTGAAAGCCTCAATAATGTCAGCCTGATTTTCACATGAGAGAGACTTCATGAAATCTCTCTCATAACAAAAAAGAAACAAATCTGCAACAAGAGGAGCACAATTAGTTCCCATCGGAATACCAATAGTTTGCCTATAAAGTTTAGTTCCAAATCTAATAAAAATATTATCCAAAAGGTAAACAAGGGCATCACAGACTTTTTGACACGACCATAAATTGTGATTATTATATACATCAGAAGTAAAAAAAGCACATTCTTCATTGCAAGCCAAATATTGGGTATTCTCCCGAACAAACGTTCGATTAATTAAATCAATAAGTTTATCTTTTATAAGATGATGAGGTAACGTAGTATACAGTGTAGAAAAATCATATGTAGACAATTTAGAAGCCTGAAAGTTATTAGATTTACATTTATTGAGAACATCGTTAGAATTTTTAACTAACCAAAAATAGTTAATTCCGTCCCTTTCTTAAACCGTATCATAGTATCTAATCCAATGTTTTTTAACAGCAGTAAGGCATGAAGTAAGCAGTTTGGACAAAACAGTAGTCGTACATGAACTAGAATTAGCAATGAAACATGCTTTATAAGGTTGTTTATGAAGTTTCGGTAACCAATATAACGTAGGAAGTCTGGATGCTTTTCTTTAATACTCACTGCAAACTTAGCAGTAATATCGATTGAATGGGTATTGACAATAGATCTCTCGTCAGTAGAAATCCATTCATATGTTTTGGTACTACCAAGTTCTTGTATTAGAGTATTGATATAATAAAGTCGTCACACAACAACAACATTATTAGCATTATTAGCAGCTTTATCAGCTGGAGCCAAAACATACTTCCTATGAAATTCTTGGATACCTTGTTTCAAATATCGAAAAGATAATTTCAAAATTGGTGATTGTAGTTTTGATAAACTGGTAAATTGAATAATGATAACACAAACCCTCAATAACCATAGGTCCAGATAAAGTGAGTAGTTTAAAGACAATTTTTATTTTTGAGCCAAAAAAAAACCATCTTGTGTTTACTCATTGGATCTCTTCGACAAGGGTAGTCCAACAAGTACCTAAAAGATATGATTTAGAAAGATCAACAAAAATTATTCAAAATTATCATGCAGTTATGGTAATTGTCCTAAAATCGTGTAGACCAAATGTTCATACAGAATTGCATATTCAAACAGTGTAGTTGTTAGTCAGATCCAGGTCTATACTTTTTGCTATTCCATCACTTTGTGAAGGAAAGGCATAAAAAAAATAGTCAAAAAAGATGTGGAGTAAACTACTGGACACTTTGGGACAAGCTTTAATGTAATAACCCTAAATATTAGGACAGGCAGGTATCAGCAAATGATGTAACTAAGATCAGATACTATAGAATGTGGCATCTGATCAGGGTCTGCTTTGTTGTCCCCAGATGTTAGTTGAAGGGAACTATTAAAATGGGTTCATCCTCTGTCTGTCCGTCCGTACATACCAGATGACATTCCGAGGTTAGCTTTTCCGTAGAATTTCACATTATGAGGTTGGTATCTGTTCATTTCGTCATTGTGGGATTAAATTTGCTTTATGGGGTTAAAAAGTTTGTATTGTGGGGTTAAAAAGATCAACGAAAGATCAAAGGGATAAACTTATAATGTCCGTGACGTAAGACTGTCTGTCCATCCGTCCTTCCGTCCGTCCATAGACACAATGAGATGGGTAGTTTGTGGACGCAACTCCTCTTACAGTTTTTACCAATCTTTTTGAAACTTTGCAGGTGTTTTTGTCATGATCTGAAGATATGCATCTGGTTTTGGAGTTATCCTCTTGTTATTTTTTTCTATCAACTTTTTTCACTTTTTGGACTTATTTTTTTTTTTTAACTCATCTGCGCACAGCTCTGGGTGAGATGTTCTCCATCGTCGTCCATCGTCAACAATTAGTTTGTTAACTCTAGAGGCCACAGTTTTTACCCAATCTTGATGAAACTTGCTCAGAATGTTTACCCCTATGAAATCTAGGTCAAGTTCCAAACTGGGTCACTTGGGGTCAAAAACTAGGTCACCAGATCAAACCAAAGGAAAATATTGTTAACACTCTAGAGGTCACATTTTCAAGCAGTCATTATGAATCTTGCCCAAAATGTTTGTCTTGATGATTTCTAGGTCAGTTATGAAACTGGGTCACTTGGGGTCAAAAACTAGGTCACCAGGCGGAATCAAAGGAAAACCTTGTCAACACTCTAGCAGTCACATTTTTGAAGCAATCATCATGAATCTTGCTCAAAATGTTTATCTTGATGATTTCTAGGCCAAGTTTGTAATTGGATCACTTGGGATCAAATCAACAGAAAACCTTGTTAACACTCTAGCGGTCACATTTTTGAAGCAATCATCATGAATCTTGCTCAAAATGTTTGTCTTGATGATTTCTTCATCAAGTTCGAAACTGAGTCACCTGGGATCAAAAACTAGGTCACCAGGACAAATCAACAGAAAACCTTTTGAGCACTCTAGCTGTCACATTTTTCAAGGAATCGTCATGAATCTTGCTCAGAATGTTTGTTCTTGATGATTTCTAGGTCAAATTTGAAACTGGGTCTCTTGGGGTCAAAAACTAGGTCACTGGGCCAAATCAAAGGAAAACCTTGTTAACACTGTAGAGGTCACATTTTTGAAGCAATCTTCATGAATCTTGCTCAAAATGTTTGTCTTGATGATTTCTAGGTCAAGTTTGAAACTGGGTCTCTTGGGGTAAAAAACTAGGTCACCAGGCCAAATCAAAAGAAAACCTTGTTAACACTCCAGAGGTCACATTCTTTAAATACTCATCATGATTATTGCTCAAAATGTTTCTCTTGATGATTTCTAGGTCTTGTTCAAAACAGGGTCACTTAGAGTCAGAAACTAGGTCACCAGGCCAAATTAAAGGAAAACCTTGACACTAGAGATCACATTTTTGAAGCAATCATCATGAATCTTGCTCAAAATGTTTGTCTTGATGATTTCTAGGTGAAGTTTGGAACTGGGTCACTTATGGCGTATATTTCGCTGTCCAGTGACTTTCTTAAGTTTTTCCGTTTAGGTCAGTTGGTCCTACAGAGTGATATTAGGTACTTGTGAAGTGTTTGTGTTTAGGTCAGTTTCTCAGTAACTATTGCTCCTACAGGCAGTGATACTTAGCCCATGCATCATCTTAGCATAGCCTCTTGAGTGCAGTCATCCATATTTGACCTTGACCTCTATTTCACAGTCCATTAGACATGCTCCATTGTCTTACTTCTTAATATAATCATTATGAATTTTGGTCAGAATGTTTGCCTTGATCCATTCTAGCGTCAGGTTCTCGAAGTGCTATGATACTCAGGTGAGCATTACAGGGCCATCATCGCCTCTTGTTTCAGGTCAGATTACTAATAGAATAGATACCTTGTGGGCGCAACTCCTCCTAGAGTTTTCCACCGATCATTTTGAAACTATGCATCCTGTCCAACATGGTCTGTAGTTGTGCATGTGGTTTTAGGGTTATCCTCCAATTTTTTTTTTATCATCTTTTTCTACTTAGTTTTTTCCAGGTTCAATTAGTATTATAATAGATACCTTGTGGGCACAACTCCTCCTAGAGTTTTCCACCGATCATTTTGAAACTATGCATACTTGTTCTACATAGTCTGAAGCTGTGCATGTAGTTTTTGGGTTATCCTCCTATTATTTTAACTTCATAATACATTAACCTATAGATAATGTGCTATTCTCTTCTGTTTTCACACCTTCCACAGAAAAAACTACCTTTCAGTCGTTAATTAAAGTCTTAAACCAGAAGGTCCCTTAGGCAGTTACCTGTGTGACGTAACTCTTCCCGCTCAATTGATCACGTGTCAGTTTCTTTTCTGTGGACAAAGAAATTCAACAAGGATTATTTACCTGTGATAGAAATTTGGATTATTTCTTTCCTCACGGATAAATTTCTGTATCCTTGTGTTTCTTTTGCTTATTTATCACGCCTTTCACTTTCTGTGTTATTATTTAAAATTTTCAATTTTCGATTTCACGTAATTTTTGACTGGTCGTTTTTCGACATGCATTTTCGTGACTCTCGCTATTCGGCACAACGCTCGTGTGCGATCGGTTCGATAGTCGTGTTTATATATGCAGAATATTTTTGTTCTTTTCATTCCAGGTTATTCAGCATTTACGATATGTTTTTCCTGGACTTTTATTTGCAGAGATCTTCAGTTCGCTAAAGATTCTCATGGTGGAGAAGCTGATTGTAAAGAACTTGTCAACCCTTGATGGGTTATAAGACAATTCTTTACTGATGGGAGCCCCACCCCATATGGCTATACTGCCGGGGTAAGACCCATCAAGGTGGCATCTTTGGGTACTTAGTATCCGATAAAGTCTAAGTCCACCAGTCACCGGTCATCCAGTCACCAGTCACCAGTCAACCAGGCACCAGTCAATCAGCTTCACCAGTCAACCAGGTGCCAGTCAACCAGTCACCAGTCAACCAGTCACCAGTCACCGATCAACCAGGCACCAGTCAACTAGTCTCCAGTCAATAATTTAATTATTTTCTGGAAAGACTTAGTTTTTTGACATATTTCACTGGACAAAATAGTCACATATACTAACTTCCGGTCATTATGTCTAATTATTAAAATTTTTCACCGGGCAAAGTATCAGTAATATTTCTGATACTTATACCCGATCATATTATTATATTATATCTGATTTTTCACCAGGCAAACTTTTACAGAAAGTGTCTGGTCAATTTTGCCTAATAATTAATTATCACCGGGAAAAAGTTTCGAATACTTGTGCCCGGTCAGTTTTCATATATAATCTCCTTTTTTCATCGGACTAGTGTTACGAATACTACTATCCGATCAATTTGTCAAATTACTTGTAACTTTACCGGGCAACAGTTACGAATACTAGTGTCCGGTCATTATGTCGGGTAACTAGTGTCAAAATAGTGATCACTTATTCCCGAACAATCTATTATCGTTCATAGAGCTCCATTCACATTTAAGTCAATGGATATAGGTTATTATGTGAAATACATAGTAACTTTTTATACATAAAATTCTGTACAGTCTTTCCCGAATCAGACTAGAATCTTTAATATTCCATTGATTTATTATAGGAGTGTAATTCCATTAATATTTTAAATTAACTTATGTTTTATCTCTTTCATCCACTAGAAAGAGTTAAACTTCCGACAATAACAAAATTTTTACCGGGCAGCAGTTCGTAGACTAGTGCCAGGTCATTCAAATTATGTTTTATCTCTTTCATTCGCTAGAAAGCGGTTAACTTCCGGCTCTAACGAAAATTTCATCGGGAGGCACTTCGTAGAGTAGTGCCAGGTCATTCTAATGAAATTCCAGCGGGCAGTAGTTTCGTAGACTAGTGTCATGTCATTGTGTCGGATTACTAGTGACCGAGTAGTAGTCACTAGTACTCGCTCAACATATTTTTACTTATTAACCACTTTAGACATGTATAGTTTTGGGTTATAGGTTATTGAATGACAGCGATGGGTTCTAATACCTAGTAGCCACTTATATTGTTGAATTCTGTCCAGTCACTTTTGAACTTGACTTAAATTCTATATATATATTTATTATTGAAAATGAATTAAGAATTATCGGTTACGATCAAATTCGCAATTCATTCACTAAGTGTAGAAGATACTTCCACCTATAATTATATCTCTTTTATTCGCTACAAAGAGATTAACTTCTTACATATTCACCTTATTCAGCTCTAAGACAAAGGTGAACTATAAAACTATCGTTATTTATAAGAAGAAAAATATACACGAAATCTAAAAAAATTTTCTTCTTTCCTCCCCTGTTTTTCTTCTACATGCTCCGTTATGTAATCAGCATGTAATCTAAGGAGTAAATTGACAAGAAAGTAGCAATCGATCTTTTCTACTTTCTATTAATTTTTCATTCATAAGGTATCGGAAATTTACACCAATCAGATAAATAAATTAACAGTTTATTTATTTATTCGCTACCTCTCTAGATTACTACGATTTAAAATTCTAGTTGAGGTATATATTTTCCTTTTGCCTTTTCTACATGAAAAATAGTTGATCTTTTAAGCTATTATTCTATTTTATACTATCTTTTGATTGATTATATAAGAGTCTAGGTCAGTTGTGCTCTGTCTAAACTCTGCTATACAATAATAAATAAGAAGAAAATCTTATATTTAGGCATAGATATAATTCGATACGTTCTTTACTTTGCCTGTTTTATTTTTTCTTCTGGATCATTTAAGACTACGATAGCAATATACCAGATTTTTTGCCTCAGTAAGAATTTATTACGCCGAAGATTCTTCATTTTGGAATAATAATTTTATTATGATTATAATTAGAAATTATTTTGGAAAGTTTAAAACTTTTTATTACTAGACCCAATTAATCCTCGTATATTATAGGTCTACTTTATCTTATTGAGGAATAGTTTTGCTTCGATTAGCTCTATACCTCTAATAATTTATTTATAACTAGAGTCCATGTCAATCAAAATTTTCTCGCACTTTGGTATTGACAATGGATACATATTTAGTAAAGGCATTAATTATTCAGTACGTGACAGATTATTATTGCCTAAATTAGATATTATATACAATACTTTCCTTTTGATTTTTTTATTGACTTTGTAACTATTCAGAAACTGCCAAAGTCAATCATTTCCTTCCTCTAAACTTACCGAAGCTCTAGATTATGTTGATACATGTATATATTTTTAATATATGCTTAGAGGTTAATTAACGAGAGTTTACCTCAAAATAGCAGATATTATTATATTCATATTAATCAATTTACAGTCTAGGCTTAGACAAAAGGGAAAACATCCTTAATTACGAGCCGGTAAAGAATTAAGATACACTTAATTATCTCTTTACCCCTTATTTATGTTTACATTCGTTAAAGGGATCATAGTATTTCTCGCTAAGAGTTCAAGTTCAGTTTGCGAATAATGCAAAGATTAATATCTTGATTTCCAGTCTGCATCAAAAATGGTCTATATATATAGATAAATATCTTTTTCGAAACTGGATATTTATTTATTTTTCCACACAATAAGTCATTTCAAGACGTTTCGATGATTTTGAAATGCACTGCTTCAATTTATAATATGTTTATATGAACTTCACAACGTAGTAAGTGCTGCCCCTACGTTCCTGGTCAGGTCTTACTTTTGTGATACGTTTTTTTTGAACATACTGAAAGTTTTCTCCGATTATACATTCGGTAAATAAACTTTCGAGTAGCATTTATGCTTTTAAACATTCAGATTATTTGGTAATATTTGGAGATAATATATTATACCGATATTTATATATCTATCTTCATTATTTATCTTTCTCAACTTACTTTTAAGTTAGATTGACCTTCTCACTATGTTCCAGGTTTAAATCTAGCTAACATTGTGGACCAGTCACTTTTTTATTTCCTAAACAATATTTTAACAGTTTTCTCAGTATTCAGAGCATAACGACTTCATGAATACTTGGAAATAATTCAATTCTACGCTTGTTAAACTAAGCCTAAAACAAGCCCTAGTTTTTAGAATGGATATTATCCTTCGATTCAGTTCATGGAGATACATCCATTTAGATCCCATTATCTCTATTTCAATCATACAAAATTCTAATGACTAAGTACTCTTTTTCTACGTACCAATACAGAATATTGAGTCACTGTTGCTGCATATTGGTTAAAGATTAAACAAATTTTATCTTAAACCTATATGACGTTAAATTAATTATTATCTCTTTCATATTTTTACATGTTTTTACCCTTCCGTCAGGGATCGTGGTAATAATATTATTTTATTACTCTCTATGGTTTACGCATAGATCTCGAGAGTATATATATTTATATGTATATATATGTATATATGTATATATTTTTTCTTCCTGAATTCATTTGCGAGTACGTAATTTGATATTTCAGGAATTACCAATTATGCAGACATAGATTTTATTCTATTAATATTCAATTCTAAAAATTTGATTGAATATTTATCTATAAAATTCTGGGCAGTAATTTTATAGCGAGTTATATGTTTAATAATTCCTTGCTTAATAAATAGTTACGCTTAACCTTTTATTTATAGCAGGAATTTGTTCCGTAGTATAATTTTAATTTAGTATTCATATATTTCTTACTATTCTTAAATATGCGTATAGAATAGTAATACTATCTCTTAACTTATAAATTAAGTGTTTTAGAGATTATTAATCAGTACTATTGTATAATCTTTCTTCAGAGATTATCACACTATTACTTTTTCTCTGAGTCCTTCTCTTTTTATGAACATTTTGATTCGTCATTACAAAGTGGATTTTTTAACATTTCTTGATTTCCATGATTATTTACTCAGGAGTACTTTTCATGGCAATCTTCTGGTATAGAAAGATTCTATCCAGCTTATTTATTATTGCTTAATCTTATCAATACGGTAAGATTTAACCAAACTATGACCGTCTTACAGTTAGCTGCGATCAACCTTATTCTTATCTCTCTTATTGTCTGTCAAACTTTAAGTTATGATGTTGACAGTTTCTTCTTTATTATTTTGTCAGGACATCAAACGCTTTTATATGTCTATGACAAAACTAATTATCAATGGTTTAGGTTGTTCTTTCTTCCCAGCAGTTTTATGCAAACTCTGTATTATTTTATTGCTTGACTAAAAATTCGTAATACAATTAGTCTAGCAATAGTTTTAACCATTATGTTTGTCTATACCTTTTTCTTCTGATGGATAACTGAGTTATAGTTAAGTTAACTCCATCTACTTTTATTATCTCCCCTTCTTTAATTTGATCAAAGGGGAATAATTATACAACATTATGGTTATTTTAAGTCTATGTCTGTTCATCGGAAACTGTCCTGTCGCTCCAATTAACAGAATCTTATTAGTTTATAATTCTAATAGCTTAGACTATTACAATTAGATAGCTTCACATATCTAGAATTTTATCCAAAATATCTACATATGTCAGTTATCTATAGGAAACTCCACCGAGTAGACTTTTCCTTATTTATTCAAGACCCTAGATAGACTACTTACAGTGTATGGTCTTGGCTTTTTGTTTTACAAATTTTGTTTTGAAAATATTATTTCTATATTCTTAGCTTACTTTGCGATGGAATAATTATGTTATGTCTCAATGACTCCTTTTTCTTTTTGAAGCCAATTGTTGTTTCCCAAAAAGAAAAAAAAGTGGGGGGGGCCAATGTTAGGTCTCTGAGACTTAAGAACTGGCTTCCTCTAGAGTCTACTATTATATATAAGGTTGTTAGATCATAGCACCTTAAAGATATGCTTTATTGTGAATCTAGATCATTCTTTCTATTAAATATAGAATTAGAATGTATCTGATTCCTTAGAGTTTCCTGAGTCTTTAACCAGAAGTGGTGAGATATTATTGGTGTTAGTATTAGGAGAGCACCTCCCTCCTATTCTACAAAATTCTAGCACATTATCTATAGGTTAATGTATTATGAAGTTAAAATGAAGTTTTTTAAAAGTAAAACATATTTTAACGAGTAATACTTAACCTATAGATAATCAATTATCTCCCTCCGCCCACCCTCACTTATCTCTCCTAATTGTGTCTATTGTTTTACACATAAAAGAAACTGACACGTGATCAACTGAGCGGGAAGAGTTACGTCACACAGGTAACTGCCTAAGGGACCTTCTGGTTTAAGACTTTAATTAACGACTGAAAGGTCATTTTTTCTGTGGAAGGTGTGAAAACAGAAGAGAATAGCGCATTATCTATAGGTTAAGTATTACTCGTTAAAATATGTTTTACTTTTAAAAAACTTCATTTTTCCACTTTTTCGACAGTTTTTTCCAGGTCTAATTAGTATTAATTACCTTGTGGGAGGTCAGATTAGTATTACAAAAGGTACCTTGTGGGTGCAACTTTTCCACTGATCATTTAGAAACTATGCATACTTGTTCGACATGGTCTGAAGATGTGCAAGTAATTTTTGGGTTATCCTGCCATTATCTTTTTTCAGCTTTTTGCTTTTTTTTCAACTTAATTTTTAGCTCATGAGCTATTGTGATCAACTCCTCGTCCGTCATCCATCCATCCTTCCATTCACACCTTTGAACACCTTCTGCTCAGAAACCCCTAGGCCAAATTTCTTCAAACTTCATGTGGAGCCTTTTGTTAAAGGGGGATTGAAAATTTGTACAAATGGTCACGGTCCAAAAATCAAGATGGCTGCCCAGCCCATTTATAGCTCCCATAGACTTATAATGGGAAAAACTTAAAAAATCTTCTTCTCTGAAACCATGAGGCCCACAGCTTACATATTTAGTATGTAGCAATGTTTAGTGGTTCCCTAAATAAATCCTGCCAATCAAGCCCCTGGGGCCCAAACTGGCCACGCCCCGGGGGTCATTAGCTCCCATAGACTTATAATGAGAAAAACTTAAAAAAATCTTCTTCTCTGAAACCATGAGGCCCGCAGCTTATATATTTAGTGTGTAGCAATGTTTAGTGGTCCCCTACATAAATCCTGCCAATCAAGACCCTTGGTTCCAAGTTGGCCACACCGCAGGGGTCATATGTTTATATATAGCTATATAGGTAAAGAACCTTCAAAAATCTTCTTCTCTGAAACCATGAGGCTGAGAGCTGATAGATTATGATAGATTAAGTATGAAGTGATGTTAAGTGATCTCCTACCTAAATCCTGCCTGGGGTCCAAATTGGCCACGCCCCAGGGGTCATTAGCTCCCATAGTCTTATAATGGGAAAAACTTAAAAAATCTTCTCTGAATCCATGAGGCCCAGAGCTTATATATTTAGTATGTAGCAATGTGTAGTGGTCCCCTACATAAATCCTGCCAATCAAGACCCTTGGTTCTAAGTTGGCCACACCGCAGGGGTCATATGTTTATATATAGCTATATAGGTAAAGAACCTTCAGAAATCTTCTTCTCTGAAACCATGAGGCTGAGAGCTAATAGATTATGATAGATTAAGTATGAAGTGATGTTAAGTGGTCTCCTACCTAAATCCTGCCTGGGGTCCAAATTGGCCACGCCCCAGGGGTCATTAGCTCCCATAGTCTTATAATGGGAAAAACTTAAAAAATCTTCTCTGAATCCATGAGGCCCAGAGCTTATATATTTAGTATGTAGCAATGTGTAGTGGTCGCCTCAAAAATCCTGCCAATCAAACCCCTGGGGTCCAAACTGGCCACGCCCCTGGGTCATTAGCTCCCATAGACTTATAGTGGAAAAAAAAAATCTTCTAATCTGAAACCAGGAGGCCCACAGCTTCTTTATTTAGTATGTGGCAATGTTTAGTGGTCTCCTACTTAAATCCTGCCAATCAAGACCCTAGGCTCCAAACTGGCCACACCCCAGGGGGTCATATGTTTATATAGACTTATATAGGTAAAGAATCTTCAAAAATCTTCTTATCTGAAACCATGAGGCAGGGAGCTAACACATTAAATATGTAGCAGTGTTTAGTGGTCTCCTACATAAATCCTGCAATCAAGCCCCTGGGGTCCAAACTGGCCACACACCAAATGTCATTAGCTCCCATAGACTTAGAATTGGAAAAACTTAAAAAATCTTCTCCTCTGAAACCATGAGGCCTACAGCTTATATATTTAGTATGTAGCAATGTTTAGTGGTCCCCTACATACATCCTGCCAATAAAGCCCCTGGGGTCCAAACTGGCCATGCCTCGTGGGTCATTAGCTCCCATAGACTTATAATGGGGAAAAGTTAAAAAATCTACTTCTCTGAAACTTTGAGGCCCACAGCTTATATATTTAGTGTGTAGCAATGTTTAGTGGTCCCCTACACAAATCCTGCTTATCAAGCCCCTGGGCTCCAAACTGGCCATACCCCAGGGGTCATATGTTTATATAGAGCTATATAGCTGAAGAACCTTCAAAAATGTTCTTCTCTGACACCATGAGGCCCAGCGCTAACAGATTAAGTATGTAGCAATGTTTGGTGGTCTCCTACTTAAATCCTGTCAACCATGCCCCGTGGGTCCAAATTGGCCACGCCTCATGGGTCTTTAGCTCCCAGAGACTTATAATTGGAAAAACTTAAAAAATCTTCTTCTCTGAAACCATGAGGCCCACAGCTTATATATTTAGTATGTAGCAATGTTTAGTGGTCCCCTACATAAATCCTGCCAATCAATCCCCTGATGCCTAAACTGGCCACGCCGCAGGGGTCATTAGCTCCCATAGACTTATAATGGAAAAACATAAAAAATCTTCTCTTCTGAAAGCATGAGGCCCACAGCTTATATATTTAGTGTGTAGCAATGTTTAGTGGTCCCCTACATAAATCCTGCCAATCAAGCCCATGGGGTCCAAATTGGCCTCGCCCCAAGGGTCATATGTTTATATAGAGCTATATAGCTAAAGAACCTGCAAAAATCTTCTTCTCTGAAACCATGAGGCCAAAAGCTAATAGATTAAGTATGAAGCAATGTTAAGTGGTCTCCTACATGTGTTATATAACAGGGTGTTCAATTGTTTTAAACAACATGTTTACTATGTTTCCATAAATAGCTTTGTTTCCAAAAATAACTTTCTGGAATGTTCAACATGTTTACAATAACATGATGTTTACGGCCTTGATTCTGGACTGAGTTGTTTTTGGAATGTCATGGAAGATTTAGAAGTTTCTTGATTGGAACTGGAAAATAAGAGATGCTTGTAGTAAATTCTTTTTCTAGAACGTTCTCTGATATTATATAAGGAGAGAAGAATTTCATCTGGGCATCTTTGTATGCTTTCACTGGAAATTATTCTATACTGGATTACTTATTATTTTATTCATTCTGGACTTAAATTCTGAATTCAGGAACTTTAAATTGTGGGATCAGAAACTGATATTCAAAGGATTTGTTTTATAAATTCTCCTGGATTATTTCAGAGGGACTTAGTGACATAAACTTGAAAGGTACTGTTTTCTTACATTCTTTTGTTTTGAATCTTGTTTTATTTTTTGTGGAATAAATATTGTTAATAATTTAAAGCTTGTTGCTGGTTTCACTTTCATTTCTTTCTCGTTACGCCTGGCTCATAACAGAAATTGGGGGCTTGTCCGGGATCGAACATTTTCTTGAGCTAAAACAAGTTTGAGCTTTTTAAAGAAAACAAATATTGATTTTTAAAGAAAAAAAAAAGAAATATTTGTTTGCTATAAAACAAGTACTGACTTTTAAAAAATTTCAGTAATTATAAAAATCTTTATTTTATAAAAAACAAGTATTGACTTTTAAAAAATATAAGTAAAAGCAAGTATTGACTTTTGAAAAATATCAATAAATAAACTCTGATTGATAAATTTACTTGATAAAACCAGCAAAAAGCAATCATGTCATTTGACCTTCAAGCTTTTATCACTGCGCCTTCGCAGGAGCTGTTAAATTTGGCCAAAAAGTCAGATTTGTTGGACATTGCTGCTCACTATGAATTAACTACCGTCAATAAGTCCATGTTAAAACAGGAAATAAAAAATAGTTTGGTCCAATTTTTGGTTGATATGGAAAATCTTGATTCTTCTGCTTTGTCTCTTGTTCTAGTAACTCAGACAGGATTGCAAATGCGAGAGCTTGAAATTCAGAGACGAATTGAGTTTGAAAAATTAAGATTAGAGCAAGAAAAATTTAAAATTGAACAAGAAAGACAAATGCAGATAGAAAGGAAAAAATTAAAATTTGATGCAGAATTAAGAATGAAAGAACTAGAATTGCAAAACATGACGGTAAAACGGCAATCTTTAGACTCTGGCGCTCATTTTGATGTTACGAAACACATCAGATTGGTTCCTCCATTTCAGGAAAAAGAGGTTGACAAATATTTTCTTCATTTTGAAAAAGTAGCAGAAAATTTAAAATGGCCAAAAGAGCATTGGACCCTGCTTTTGCAAAGTGTTATAATCGGGAAGGCTCGAGAAATTTATACTCAGCTGACTGTTGAGCAGAGCTCCAGTTATGATACTGTAAAGGAATTAATTCTTAAGGCTTATGAGTTGGTCCCTGAGGCTTACAGGCAAAAATTTAGGAACTGTAAGAAAGAAAATGAGCAGACCCATGTAGAATTTGCTAGAACTAAAGAACAGTTGTTTGATAGGTGGTGCTCTTCAAAGAAAATTGGCTCTAATCATGAAAAACTTAGGCAGCTCATGCTTGTAGAGGAGTTCAAAAGGTGCATAAATTCAGACATTAAGTCCTTTTTAGATGAGAAACAAGTTGAAACTTTGGAAGCTGCAGCTCGACTTGCAGATGATTATGCTTTAACACATAAAGTTTCCTTTATTAATAAGTCAAATCCCTCTAGAAGATCATTTTTCCCACATTCAGGATCCAAACATAGTCCTAGTAATCCACCTGGCAGTCATAGCCAAACAATTACTCCCAAACCCAAACCTTCTGGTGAAAATAAAGATCAAAATCCCTTATCTCAACCAATTTGCAATTATTGCAAAAGGACAGGTCATATTATATCTGAATGTTTACATTTGAAAAGAAAGAAAGAAAAACAAGAGGGGCTTAAACCTACAGGCCTTACCTCTTTACGATCAAAACCACAGTCATGTGTTAAGGAGGAAGATCCTATCCAGACCGAAAGGCCTGAGACTGATTCTGTTATGGAGATTTATGAACCATTCTTATCAGATGGTTTTGTGTCACTAAATAGTGACTATGCCCAGTCTACCCCAATTAAAATCTTACGAGATACTGGAGCTTCTCAATCCCTTATTTTAGCAGATACTCTGCCTTTTTCTGAGAAGACTTCTTCTGGGACAAGTGTCCTTATTCAGGGTGTAGAGTGTGGATTTGTTAATGTTCCTCTTCATAACATTTATTTATCCTCAGACTTGGTAACTGGTTTAGTGGCTGTTGGTATTCGACCTTCTTTACCTTTTAAAGGTGTTCACTTACTGTTAGGCAATGACTTAGCAGGAGATAAGGTTGTGGTAAACCCACTTTTGACTAACATACCTTGTATTGATCAGCCACCTGATCCCATTGAACAGGAAATCCCTGATCTTTACCCATCTTGTGCCGTTACAAGGGCCATGGCAAAGAAAGCAAAACAGAATGATGGGGACATTGATTTAACTGATACCTTTTTGGGTCAGTCTTTTAAACATGAGATTACAAATTCTCTTTCATCCAGCCTGTCTGACAAACAGACGGAGTTACATAACAAGTCAGAGTCCAGTCATTACTCTGCAATATTAAATGACCAAGGTCAAGGTCATGACTTGGTGTCAAGGTCCCAGCTTTGTAAGGAACAGCATAATGATCCTGAAATTTTGCCTTTGCTTGAAAGGGCTTTAGATGAGAAAGAAATAGATCAAGTCCCAGTCTGTTTTTATGTCAAAAATGGCATTTTAATGAGAAAATGGCGTCCTCCTGATGTCTCAGCAGAAGACGAGTGGACTGTTAACCACCAAATAGTGGTTCCAAGGGTTTATCGCCCTGAAGTTTTGAACTTGGCCCATGACACTCCCATGTCAGGTCATTTAGGTATAAATAAGACCTATCACAAAATTCTTAACCATTTTTACTGGCCAGGGTTAAAATCTGACGTTTCTCAATTTTGTAAATCTTGCCATACTTGTCAGATGGTAGGAAAACCCAACCAGACAATACCAAAAGCTCATTTACAGCCCATACCTGCTTTTGATGAACCTTTTAGCAGAATAATTATTGACTGTGTTGGCCCCTTGCCCAAAACAAAGTCAGGTAATGAAGATCTTCTCACTATAATGTGTGCTTCTACACGTTTCCCAGAAGCCATTCCACTTCGGAATATTAAAACAAAGAATATTGTTAAGGCTTTGGTAAAGTTTTTCACATTTGTAGGCCTTCCAAAGTCTGTTCAGTCAGATCAGGGCTCCTCCCTTTCATCTCTTCTGCTATCTCTTCTGTCTATTTTCTCCCTTTCTCTGGGAGACGACACAAAATGACCCACAAGGGTTGACGTGTCGTTAAACCCTAACTCAATCAAAAAAAAAAAATCAAATTTCATGTCAGGAATTTTTCAGCAGGTCATGCATGAGTTGGGCATTACTCAATATAAGTCATCGCCTTACCATCCTGAAAGTCAAGGTGCCCTTGAAAGATTTCATCAGACACTGAAAAATATGATCAGGTCATACTGCTTTGACACTGAAAAAGATTGGGATGAAGGCATTCATTTGTTGTTGTTTGCCGTTAGAGAATCTGTTCAGGAATCTCTTGGTTTCAGCCCATTTGAGCTGGTATTTGGCCACACTGTGCGTGGACCTTTGAAACTTTTGAAAGAGAAATTTCTCTCAAATGATGACAGTTCTCTGAACTTACTTCAGTATGTATCAGAACTAAAGACCGGCTGTCTAAAGCTTGTGAAGCTGCTCGGACCAATCTTAAGTCAGCACAAAGGAAAATGAAACGTTGGTATGATGAAAATGCAAAAGAAAGACAATTCATGCCTGGAGACAGGGTACGTGCTCTTTTGCCTATTCCTGGCAAACCACTGCAAGCCAGATATTACGGCCCTTACACTGTAGATAAACAGATTAGTGATGTTAATTACATTGTTAACACTCCTGGGAGACGCAAACAAAAACAGTTATGTCATGTTAACATGCTTAAACCATACATAGATAGGGATAGCTCTTCTGTTACACCATTTAGTGTTGTTAGTTCAGTCCCTCAGGAAGAAAGTGAAATGAACTCTGAAGACATGAAATTCACCAAATCTGATCCTGCTTCATCAAAACTTCAGAATTCTGACATTCTAAAGGATCTTGACCAGAAACTTTCACACCTAGATCCAGTCCAAAGAAAAGAACTGAAACAGTTAATTTATCAATATAAATACTTATTTCCGGACATTCCTACAAGGACTGACAAAATTTATCATGATGTGAATGTTGAGGACTCACAACCTCTCAAACAACATCCATATAGAATGAACCCAACAAAACAAAAATATCTTAAGGAGGAAATTCAGTATTTGCTGGACAATGATTTTATTGAACCAAGTCAAAGTGAATGGAGTTCACCTTGCATTCTTGTGCCAAAACCTGATGGAACGTATCGGATGTGCACCGATTACAGGAAGGTCAATAATTTGAGTAAAACAGACACTTTTCCCATACCAAGAATGGATGACTGTATTGACAAAGTTGGAAATTCAAAATATATAAGTAAATTTGATCTTCTGAAAGGATTTTGGCAAATTCCTCTCACAGAAAGAGCCAAAGAGGTCTCAGCATTTGTTACTCCTGATGGATTATATCACTATAAAGTAATGCCTTTCGGAATGAAAAACTCTCCAGCAACATTTCAACGCTTAATCAACACCATAATAGCTGGAATCGAGCATTGCGATGCTTACATCGATGATGCCATCATATACAGTGATGGATGGAATCACCATCTTGGAACTATCAAAGCATTCTTTGATAAACTAGGTGAAGCAAAATTGACAATAAACCTTGCTAAAAGTGAATTCTGTCATGCAACTTTAACATTTCTAGGACATGTTGTGGGTCATGGTCAGGTTAAACCTATAGAGGCTAAAGTTGAAGCTATTTCAAATTTTCCAGTGCCCACATGCAAAAGACAATTGATGAGGTTTCTTGGTATGGCCGGTTATTACAGAAAATTCTGTAATAATTTTTCTGTCATTGCTGAGCCACTGACTAATTTACTTAGTAAAAGAATGAGGTTTAAGTGGACCAGTGATTGTCAGAATGCCTTTGATAAACTGAAAGCCATACTGAGAAGTGAGCCGGTTCTCTTGGCACCGAATTTTAATAAAGAATTCAAGTTAGCAGTAGATGCGAGTGGTGTTGGTGCAGGTGGTGTATTACTGCAAGAGGATGACAATGGTGTGGATCATCCAGTTTGTTACTTTTCCAAAAAGTTTAACAAACATCAAAAGAATTATTCTACAGTAGAGAAAGAATGTTTGTCTCTCATTCTTGCTCTTCAACATTTTGAAGTTTATCTGACTTCTTCGTCCTCACCTATTGTTGTTTTCAGTGATCACAATCCACTGACTTTCATCCATAAGATGAAAAACAAGAATCAGAGGTTGCTCAGATGGAGCCTGTTGTTACAGGAATACAATCTTGACATCAGGCATATCAGGGGAAAAGATAATATTCCTGATGCCTTGTCCAGAGCATGATGTCTTGATCTGTGGTTTCCTGTAACTTGCTGTATATAAGATAATAATTCCCTTTATCAGTATTTTATTTTATGATAATTTTATGGCAAAAGAAAGCTTTATTACATAAATCTTTCTTTTCCCTGAAGAGGGGAAGTGTTATATAACAGGGTGTTCAATTGTTTTAAACAACATGTTTACTATGTTTCCATAAATAGCTTTATTTACTATGTTTCCAAAAATAACTTTCTGGAATGTTCAACATGTTTACAATAACATGATGTTTACGGCCTTGATTCTGGACTGAGTTGTTTTTGGAATGTCATGGAAGATTTAGAAGTTTCTTGATTGGAACTGGAAAATAAGAGATGCTTGTAGTAAATTCTTTTTCTAGAACGTTCTCTGATATTATATAAGGAGAGAAGAATTTCATCTGGGCATCTTTGTATACTTTCACTGGAAATTATTCTATACTGGATTACTTACTATTTTATTCATTCTGGACTTAAATTCTGAATTCAGGAACTTTAAATTGTGGGATCAGAAACTGATATTCAAAGGATTTGTTTTATAAATTCTCCTGGATTATTTCAGAGGGACTTAGTGACATAAACTTGAAAGGTACTGTTTACTTACATTCTTTTGTTTTGAATCTTGTTTTATTTTTTGTGGAATAAATATTGTTAATAATTTAAAGCTTGTTGCTGGTTTCACTTTCATTTCTTTCTCGTTACGCCTGGCTCGTAACACATGAATCCTACCAACAATGCCCCTGGGGTCCAAAGTAGCCACGCCCCGGGTGTCATTAGCTCCCCTAAACTTAAAATGGGAAAAACTTAAAAAAATCTTCTCTGAAACCATGAGGCCCTGAGCTTATATATTTAGTATGTAGCAGTGTATAGTCCCCTATCTTAATACTGCCAATCAAGCCCCTGGGGTCCAAACTGGCCATGCCTGATGGGTCATTAGCTCCCATAGACTTATAATGGGAAAAACTTAAAAAATCTTCTACTCTGAAACCATGAAGCCCACAGCTTCTATATTTAGTATGTAGCAATGTTTAGTGGTCCCCTACATAAATCCTGCCAATCAAGCCCCAGGGCTCCAAACTGGCCATACCCCAGGAGGTCATATGTTTATATAGATCTATATAGCTAAAGAACCTTCCAAAAATCTTCTTCTCTGAAACCATGAGGCGGAGAGCTAACAGATTAAGTATGTGGTCTCCTACATAAGTCCTGCCAAACATGCCTCTAGGGTCCAAACCGACCATGCCCAGGGGTCATTAGCTCCCATAGACTTATAATGGGAAAAACTAAAAAAATCAACTTCTGAAACCTTGAGGCCCATAGCTTATATATTTAGTATGTAGCAATGTTTAGTGGTCCCCTTCATAAATCCTGCCAATCAAGCCCCTGGGGTCCAAACTGTCCACACCCCAGGGGGTCATATGTTTATATAGAACTGTATAGCTAAAGAACCTTCAAACATCTTCTTTGAAACCATGAGGCCCAGAGCTTATATATTTAATATGTAGCAATGTTTGGTGATCTCCTACATAAATCCTGTCAACCATGCCCCTTGGGTCCAAATTGGCCATGCCTCAGGGGGTCATTAGTTCCCATGGACTTATAGTGGGGAAAAAAACTAAAAGAATCTTTTTCTCTGAAACCATGAGGCCCACAGCTTAAATATATAGTATATAGCAATGTTTAGTGGTCCCTTACATAAATCCTGCCAATGAAGCCCTGCGGTCTAAATCGGCCATGCCCCAGGTGTCATTAGCTATCATAGACTTATAATGGGAAATTCTTATAAAAATCTTCTTCTCTGAAACCATTAGGCCCACAGCTCATATATTTAGTTTGTAGCAATGTGTAGTGGTCCTCTACATAAATCCTGCCAACCATGCCCCTAGGGTCCAAATTGGTCATGCCCCGGGGGTAATTTACTCCCACAGTAAGTTGCTAAAATAATGGTCCCAGAAATTCACGTTTATAGGGATGGAATATCTGACACAACAGGATATAACTTTAAAATATTTTATAATTAAGAAATGGCCCTGGCGGGGGGGATTTGTGACCCCCTGGGCACTTGCTCTAGTATTTACATATAATGACACAATGTGACCCAAACTTTGACCTCAAAGTAACATAAATCAGCATGACCTATATTTCATGGTCAAGTGATTTATTTAATATCTTCTAGATTATAAGCTCACCTGAGCTATGCTCAGGATGAGCTATTGTGATCACTTTTTGTCCGTCCGTGCGTGCGTGCGTGAGTGCATCCGTCCGTCCGTCCGTTAACATTTTCAGATGACTTCTCCTCTGAAGCCCCTGATCCAATTTTGCTCAAATTTCATATGGAGCCTCCTTAGGTTGGAGGAACGAAAAATTGCTAAAATGGTCATGGTCTTTTGACCATGATGGCCGCCATGCCCATATATGGTAAAACCCTTTAAAAATCTTCTTCTCCAGAACCGAGGATGCCTTGGGGCTGAATCTTTGCGTAAATCATTGGGGACGGGAGGTCTACCAAAATTGCTAAAATAAAGGTCGTACATTGACATTTGACTTTTTTACGGCAAGGTCAAATTTGCTTCCCTATGCATTTGTATGGGAAAGATGTTGAGAATTTCAAACAACTTCTCCTCTGGAACCTTTGGGCCAATGTTGCTCAAATTTCATGTGGCGCCTCCTTGGGGCAGGAAAATGAAAGATTGCTAAAATGGTTGCCATCCATTGACCAAGATGGCCGCCATGCCCATATATGGTAAAAACCTTTAAAAATCTTCTCCAGAACAGAGGATGCCTTGGGGCTGAATCTTTGCATAAATCATCGGGGATGAGAGGTTTACCAAAATTGCTAAAATAAAAGTCGTACATTGACATTTGACCTTTTTATGGCAAGGTCAAATTTGCTTCCCTAGAACTTCAAACAACTTCTCCTCTGGAGCCTTTGGGCCAATGTTGCTCAAATTTCATGTGGCGCCTCCTTGGGGCAGGGAAATGAAAGATTGCTAAAATGGTTGCCGTCCATTGACCAAGATGGCCGCCATGCCCATATATGGTAAAAACCTTTAAAAATCTTCTCCAGAACCGAGGATGCCTTGAGGCTGAATCTTTGCATAAATCATCGGGGATGGGAGGTCTACCAAAATTGCTAAAATAAAGGTCGTACATTGACATTTGACCTTTTTACGGCAAGGTCAAATTTGCTTCCCTATGCATTTGTATGGGAAAAATGTTGAGACTTTCAAAAGACTTCTCCTCTGGAGCCTTTGGGCTAATGTTGCTCAAATTTCATGTGGAGCCTCCTTGGGGCAGGGAAATGAAAGATTGCTAAAATGGTTGTCGTCATTGACCAAGATGGCCGCCATGCCCATATATGGTAAAACCCTTTAAAAATCTTCTTCTCCAGAACAGAGGATGCCTTGGGACTGAATCTTTGCATAAATCGTCGGGGACGGGAGGTCTACCAAAATTGCTAAAATAAAAGTCGTACATTGACATTTGACCTTTTTACAGCAAGGTCAAATTTGCTTCCCTATACATTTGTATGGGAAAAATGTTGAGAATTTCAAATGACTTCTCCTCTGGAGCCTTTGGGCCAGTGTTGCTCAAATTTTATTTTGAGCCTCCTTGGGGCAGGGAAATGAAAGATTGCCAAAATGGTTGCCGTCCATTAACCAATATGGCTGCCATGCCCAAATATGGTATAAACCTTTAAAAATCTTCTTCTCCATAACCGAGGACGCCTTGTGGCTGAATTTTTGCATATGTCGTCGGGGACGGGAGGTCAACTGAAGTAGCTAAAATAATAGTCGTACATTGACATTTGACCTTTTTCGGAGAGGTCAAGCTTGCTTCCCTATGCATGTTTAGGAAAAATGTTGAGAATTTCAAATGACTTCTTCTCTGGAGCCCCTGGGCCAGTGTTGCTCAAATTTTATTTTGAGCCTCCCTGGGGCAGGGGAATGAAAGATTGCTAAACTAGTTGCCGTCCATTGACCGATGGATGGCCGCCTTGCCGATATATGGTAAACACCTTTAAAAATCTACTTCTCCACAACCGAGGATGCCTTGTAGCTGAAACTTTGCACAAATCATCAGGGACGGGAGGTCTACCAAAGTTGCTAAAATGATGGTCGTACATTGACATTTGACCTTTTACTACAAGGTCAAGTTTGCTTCTGTATGCATTTGAATGGGCACCATACATTTGTATGGAAAAAATGTTGATATTTCAAATGACTTTTCCTTTGAAGCCTCTGGGCCAGTGTTGCTCAAATTTTCATGTAGAGCCTCCTTGGGGCGGGAGACTGAAAGATTTCTAAAATGGGCATGGTCCATTGATCAAAATGGCTGCCATGCCCATATATGGTAAAAGCCTTTAAAAATCTTCTTCTCCAGAACCAAATAAGCCCTTGGCCCTTATCTTTGCACAAATTATGGGGGACAGGAGATCTACCAAAAGGTAGATCTAGTGTTAAAGACGAGGCCCACCCGGGTAGACCAGTTTTGGCCACCTCTGAAAGTGATGTTGCCACCGTCTAATCTGTTGTTCAGCAAGATTCATGATATATGGTGGAAGAGATAAGTGTTTTATCGGGCTTGAGTTCGTCATATGTGTTTACTATCCTGAAAGAAAATTAAAGCTACAGAAGATTTGTGCGCGTTGGATACCCCATCTGCTGACCCCTGAACAAAAGAAGGATCGTGTGGTAAAGGCCTCTGTTTTGCTATCTAGATTCAAGAACCAGGACTCCTGTCGCTTGAGGGAAGTTGTGACTGGTGATAAAACTTGGCTGTATTTTTTTGAGCCTGACAATAGGTTGAACAACAAGATGTGGGTAGGTGAAAACAATGAATGCCCCGTAGTAGCGCGTCGAAGTAGGAGTGTCAGAAGGGTAATGTACTCCCTGTTCTTTGACAGCGATGGAATTGTGGCTCATGTTTCTGTGCCAGAAAACTGTAGTGTAACAGGGACATTTTACCGTGACTTTGTTCTTTCTGCCATTGTTAACCACTATCAGGCAAAGCGCCCGAGGGCCGGGGTCCGAGGGATCAAATTACTCCATGATAATGCACCCGCTCACCATTCTGCAGTGAAGTCTTATTTGGAGGAATTTCATATTCAGGTCTTGCCACATCCACCCTACAGCCCTGACCTCTCTCCCTGTGATTTCTGGCTTAACCCATATATCAAATCTTGCCTACGAGAATGTAAATTTGAGACGCACAGTGTTGTGGGTAGTGTGCTGTACCAGTGTATAAACAGTATCCCTAAAGAACAATTCAAAAATGCTTTTTCCAAATGGATTTCCCGTCTAGAAAAATGTGTCCAGGTTAATGGAGAGTACTTTGAGGGTCTCAACTAGTCATTACTGCCAAGGTAAGCCATATTTTCATAGCGCGCAGCTGTTGCCACTACTTAAAAAATGCCCCTCGTATTTACAAATGTTTAAGTTTACATTCAAGTTTACTTTGACATTTACGTCTGTGTTTCTACTTACCCAGATCAAAACCTTCAGTTATGTGCTTTAGTTGCCCTTGGATCTTGCCCTTGGGTTGGGTTAGGGGTCAAAATGTATAATAGGTCAAACTTGGGTACCTTTTATGCTAGGAAGTTGAAATTTGGTATGCTACTTTGGTCATAACTCGGGTACTTTTTATGCTAAGAAGTTGAAATTTGGTATGCTACTTTGGTCATAACTCGGGTACCTTTTATGCTAGGAAGTTGAAATTTGGTATGCTACTTACCCAGACCTAAACACCAATTTTATGCTACAGTTGCCTCTGGGTAATGCCCTGGGGTGTGGCTAGGGTTCAAAATGTATAACATGTCAAACTTGGGTACCTTTAAGGCTAGGAAGTTGAAATTTGGTATGTTACTTACACCCAGACCTAAACCTTTAAGTCTGTGCTAGAGTTACCCCTGGGTTATGCCCTGGGGTGGGGCAGGGGTCTGATTTTACATTGACATTATATCTGTGTTTCTGTTGGAGGTCATAACTAGGGTACCTTTTATGCTAGGAAGTTGTAATTTGAATTACTACTTACCCAGACCTAAACCTTCAACACTGTGCTCAAGTTGCCCCTGGGTCATGCCCTGGATGGGGCTAGGGGTCCAAGTGGCAGGCTGATTTGTGTTCTTTGGACACCTATGTAGCATGCTCATGTTTTTAGCTCACCTGAGCTGGCTCAGGATGAGCTATTGTGATCACTTGCCATCCGCCGTGTGTCGTCGTCCATTGTCCGTCTGTCAGTCCGTCCACACATTTGAATGACTTCTCCTCTGAAACCCCTGGGCCAATTTTCTTCAGACTTCATGTGGAGCCTTCTATTAAAGAGGGTTTGAAAATATGTACAAATGGGCATAGTCTGATAATCAAGATGGCCGCCTTGTCCATATATGGTAGAAGCACTTCAAAATATTAGTCTCCAGAACCAAGAAAGCTTTGGGGCTGAATCTTGGTACATGTATATAGCATTGGGGACTCAAGGTATACCAAGTTTGTTCAAATGTTGAAATCCATTTTAAAAATCTATTTTTCGCTTCTTCTCCTGAACCAAAAGGCCAATTGATTTGAAATTTGGTAGGAAGCATTGGGGTGACACGTTGATCAAAAATAGCTAAAATTGTTCTGATCAGAAATCCAAGATGGCCACCATGGTGGCCATCTTGGAAATCTTATTTTGGGCTTCTCCTGAACCAAAAGGGCAATTGACAAGAAATTCGGTAGGAAGCATCACTTGTAGATCAAAAATAGCTAAAATAGTTCCAGTCAGAAATCGAAAATGGCCGCTTTCTTGAAAATATATTTTTTGCTTCTTCTCCTGAACCAAAAGGCCAGTTGACTTGAAACTTGGTAGGAAGCATAGGGGTGACTACGTAGTAGATCAAAAATGGCTAAATCATTCTGATCAGAAATCCAAGATGGCCACCATGGCCGCTATCTTGGAAATCTAGCTGAAACCGTTCTGATTGGAAATCCAAGATGGCAGGGGGGTTCAGGTTGGGGGTGGGGGTGCATGGGAGGTGTTCGTGGGTGGCGAAGGTGTCGTGTATCTTATGTCAGCAGGGCGTCCAACTGATATTGGCTAACAGTTGGGCAAGGCCTGCTAAGGGTACAGGGGGAATATTTTTATTTCTTCTGTTTCTTCACTTTCATTCCTGTTCCTCTTTCTTCCCTTCCCTCCCTTTCATCTCCTCTACTATCTTTTCTATCTCTTTTCTCCCTTTCTCTGGGAGATGACACAATATGACCCACAAGGGTTGACATGTTGTTAAACCCCAACACAATCATTCTGATAGGAATCCAAGATGGTCACTCTAGCAGCTTGTTGAAAATCCATTTTGAACTTTTTTAACCTGAAGCAAATGGCCAATTGACTGGAAACTTCATTGGAAGTATTGAGGCAACTTGTCTATCAAAAGTAGCTAAAATTATTCTGATTGGAAATCCAGGATGGCCACCATCTTGAAAATCTATATTGAACTTCTTCTCTTGAATCTAAAGGCCAATTGACTCAAAACTTGTCTGGTATTCAGGTGAGTGATACAGGGCCATCTTGGCTCTCTTGTCTTGAAAAATATTTGGTGTATAAAGATCATACATCCCAATTATGAGTCAGCATGACCTGAATTTTGAACTTAAAATAAATGTAGATCACAGTGACCTATATTTCACAGTCCAGTGATTTTGCCTTATTATCGCACCTGCTTGTAGCAGGGTGCGATATAGGCGTCCGATTTTCCGTCCGTCCGTCTGTCAACATTTATGTTGAAGTTCGACATTTATGTCAAAGTTAGTATTCTAATCAACTACAAGACTAAACAACGATCAAACCTTGCATGAAACATCTCCCTGACCTCCAGACTTTGCAACATAGGTGCCGCTTTTCCATTTGTCTGTCCGTTCGTCAATCTGTCTGTCTGTCTGTTAACAGTTCTCTTATCTCGAAGTTCGACATTTATGTCAAAGTTAGTATTCTAATCAACTACAAGACTAAACAACCATCAAACCTTGTATGAAACATCTCCCTGACTTCCTGACTTTGCGACATAGGTGCTCGCTTTTCCATTCGTCTGTCCGTTTGTCCGTCTGTCTGTTAACAGTTCTGTTATGTTGAAGTTCGACATTTACGTCAAAGTTAGTATTCTAATCAACTACAATTCTACAACAATCATCATACCTTGCATGACACATCTCCCTGACCTCCAGACTTGGCAGTTACATTGACCCAGTGACCTTGACCTATATTTTGCGCTCCGTTGACTTTGACATAATTTAGTTGACGTTCCAGATCTTCTCAACTATAAGGCGTTCAACTACCAAATCTTGCATAGTGCTTCTCCTAGATGTACTGACTCGGCAGGTACCTTGACCCGGTGACCTTGACCTATATTTTGCGCTCCAGTGACTTTGACACATTTTGCGTCGACGTTCGATATCTCCTCAACTATAAGGCCTACAACCATCAAACCTTGCAAAGTGCTTCTTCTCAATGTACTGACTCGGCAGATACCTTGACCTGGTGACCTTGACCTATATTTTGGCTGCAGTGACTGACATAATTTACATCAGCGTTCCAGATCTCCTCAAGTGTAAGACCTCTAGCCACCAAACCTTGCATAGTGCTTCTCCTAGAAGTACTGACTTGGCAGGTATCTTGACCCTGTGACCTTGACCTATATTTTGCGCTCCAGTGCCTTTTACACATTTTACGTCGTTCAATATCTCCTCAACTATAAGGCCTACAACCATCAAACCTCGCATAGTGCTTCTCCTCAATGTACGGACTCCGCAGGTACCTTGACTGGGTGACCTTGACCTATATTTCGTGCTCCATTGACTTTTACACCTTTTTATATCGCCCTTCCATGTGTCCTCAACTGTAAGGCCTTCAACCACCAAATCTTATATAGTGCTTCTTCTCGATGTACTGACTTGGCAGGTACCTTGACCTGGTGGCCTTGACCTATATTTTGCACTCCAGTGACTTTGACACATTTAATGTTGATGTTCGGTATCTCCTCAAATATAAGACCTACAACCACAAAACCTTGCATAGTGCTTCACCTCATTGCACTGGCTTGGCAGGTATCTTGACCCGGTGACCTTGACCTATATTTGACACATTTTACATTGATGTTTGATAACTCCTCAACTATAAGGCCTACAACCACCATACCTTGCATAGTGCTTCTCCTTGATGTACTGAATTAGCAGGTACCTTGACCCGCGACCTTGACCTATATTTCACGCTCCAGTGACTTTTACAAATTTTACGTCGACATTCCATTTTCATTGGGCTGTATAATACGAAAAGTCAGTGCTGAAGATATAGCCATTAGAGGGAATGGCACTGGCCTGGAATATATGTGCCCCCACTAGGCACTTTGTCTACATTTTTTTCAACCCAGTTTTCCAACTAAGCACTGCTAAGAATGAAATAAACTTATTTAATAACCACATTCTGATTGTGGCTCCTGTGACTTTTGCCCCAGCAGGTGCGATGATGCCTTCCGCGGAATTCTTGTACATTGAAAAGTATTTCATGTTTAAACACCATACTGTCTGATTATGTGTCAGTATGAGCTGCCAAAGGCAGAGTTGGGGCATATAGTGTTTCCGCCATGCTGTTAGTCATTACATGAATATGTCAGGTTTCCCTTGGAGGTCATAACTTGGTGTCTTTAATTCTAGGAAGTTGAAATTTGGTATGCTACTTACCCAGACCTAAACCTTTATCTACCTTTACCCCAGGTCATGCCCTGGAGTGAGGCTAGGGGTATGAATGTATAACAGGTCAGATTGAATATTTGGAAAATAGTTGTTGCCATATGGGCAAAGAGCAAAGTGTGGGGGCATTTTATGTTCTTTCAATACATCTGGTTTCATTTATGTGTTATCTGCCCTTGGTCAGAATTTGTACCTGCGCCACTCCAGAACCATATCAGGTACAGTCATGAAATCTTATAGATGGACCAGGACGATATGTTGAGAATATAAACCACGCCTCTTCCTTTTTACTGTTTTTGTGTTATCTGCCCTTCATGAAAATTTGCATCTGGCCCATAACTTATGAACTAGATGAGATAAGCGAAACTTCATAGGTGATTATATCTCACCAATACAATGTGTTGTGAACAAGCACCACAACTCTTGCTTTTTCCATTTTTGAATTTATCTGCCCTTTTGGTACAGCCATTCAAAAAATCTTCATAGATGGATAGTTCTCACCAAGATGATGTGTTGCATACAGAAACCTCAACTCCTGCTTTTTCCGTTGTTTAGTTATTTGTCCTTTGGATGAAGTCTTGAAACTTTATGGTTGGATATATCTCTCCAACATGATGGCTCCTGCCATTTGAAGAATGGTGGGCATAATTATAGCTTTACCTATGTCTGTCTGTCCGTGTGTCATGAAACTTCATAGATGGATATAAACACATGATGGGGACATCTGTGTCCAATTTTTTTTGCTTTGTTTTGCTTTTTGAGTTATTTGCCCCTGTCAAAAATCTGTCTCCAAGACAAAAAAACTCCTGCAACATAAGGAATTTGTTCATACGAGGATCCTGCAAAAAGTTTTGTCACTGGGTTCGGATTACTTCAGTGCTACCTTTTATCAAACATATTTTTGTTACAAACCTTCAAAGTATTCCCTCTTTACTGAAATACAGTTTTGTAACCTTTTTACCATTTTACCCAGTCGCGAAAAAGCAGATAAATAGTCTTCTTTTGGTATCTGTTGGAGACACTGATAAATAGCGCTGCCAAGAGAACTTCTAGACGTATACTTATTTCCAGAAAGCATTTTCTTAAGCCTTGGAAATAAAAAGAAGTCACAGGGACTCAGGTCCGGTGAATAAGGTGGATGGTTTAAAACTTTCACCTTTTCAGAAGCCAAAAAAGACTTAACAGCCTCACACTTATGAGAGGAGGCGTTGTCATGTAAAAGGTGGACTCCTGTCCATCCTTTGCTTGGTCCTTTCTTATTGTAAAACTCTTTCACTTTCTTCAGTACAGAATTCTTGTGATTGTACAGTGACTGTACGACCAGATGGACAAGGCACTTGAACGACTGGCCCACTTGAATAAAAGAAAATTGCATACAACATCTTTTTCGAACTTATAGTTCTCTTTGCAATACATGGGCGTTTTTTATCTTTTCGCTTCCATTGCTTATCATAAGCCCTTCTTTTTGGCTCAAACATGTGCACCTAGGTTTCATCACCTGTTAGCAAATTAGAAATAACCCGACTATTACAGCCTTTGTATGTTTTCAAAAGTTCCTGGGCACATTTAAGGCATTGTGTCTTTTGCTCCTCAGTGAGCAAATGAGGTACCCACCTAGCGCAAACCTTTCTCAGGTCCAAACGCTTTTTCAGAATTGTTTGCACACTGCCTTCTGATATGCCAGTACAACTAGCTATATCTTTGACAGTTAATCGCGCATCCTGTTCAACCACAATCTTTACAGCAGCGATGTTAGCTTTGGTAACAGAGGTTTTAGGCCTTCCAGGACGGGTATCATCTTCAACAGAAAATTTCCCAGCTTTAAAAGCTTTAACCCACCTAAAAACTGTGCGCATTGAAATGGTCTGAGGTCCATATATACCACACAATTCATTAAATATCTGCTTTGAATCTATATTAAGCTTAATGCGGCATTTAATATAGCTACGAATTACAGTCTTCTGGTCCATGTTCCGATGTAACAAGTAAATTTGTCAGTGTATATGACTGTATCTATTTCAATTTGAAATAACTTGGTCAGTTGGAAGGCAATTTGCACGAAATAAATGGGTATCTTTAGCTATTCAACACACAATTCAAGTGCAGTGAAGCATTTTAAAATATACCTGGGATAAAACTAAGTAAGCCTATTAGTGACAGAACTTTTTGCACAACCCTCGTAAAACTTTAAATTTGGGTTAATCTTATTGAGACAGTGTGCATTGAATAAGAAAGACAACTCTCACTGTTTTGATTTTTGAGTTACCTGCTCTTGGTCAAAATCTTGTGAAGCATATGGAATTTATTCACAAAACAGGAGGTTATCACAGAAAAGACCGGTGGCTCAGTTGGATGTGTGTCCGACTGGTGATCAGGAGGTTGGGGATTCGATTCCTGATGGGTCCATCAACATTCTTTCGTGGAGATTGGTCATGAAATATTTTCTACCATCATCCGCTTCCTTCAGCTTATTCAAGAAGGGCAGTTGTCAGTTTCTGGTGAAAGAATGGGCACAAGTACTGATTAACCGCTTAGAGGACTAAGCCTGCCCAGGAAAAGTGTTACAAAGTGGTAAATCTGCTGCTAATAAACTGTGTAACAGAAACATGGTAGTTGTGGAGAAGTTGACTGTGTCACCCATACAATGTTTTTAAGTAAGGAAGATGCAAGTTTGGGTTTAAGTAGCCATGTGTTGTGCATTTTGAAGTGAGGAGTTGACTGCAAAAGAAACCACTTCCTTTTGTAGTTGAATTTCTAAATCTTGTGTCCGCTTTGCATTTCACTCTGCTTCCTGACAACAAATAATACTGGGTATATGTTTTTCTTTAATATCATTTTTATAAAGTCTTAAAACATTATAAAGTGCCACAAGTGAAGTACAAAATTTTTTAAAAAAAAAGTGCAATTTATGAGATACACACAGTAAGTTTTATGTCATTTTGTACAAGGGAAACAGCTTTGTGACTTCATATTTTGCTTTCCCACATTAATCCCCTTCTGAAAAGGGGAAGCAAATTCTTTCCTTTTATAAAAGACCCCTTTTCAGAAGGGAGGTAAAATAATTTCTGACAGAGTTGCCTCCTGAAAGTGTAATAATTCCCCTTAAATTACCCTAAATATTCTGCAGTTTAGACACCATGACTCCCTGCCATACTTGTTTTAAAATCTGAATAACTCCATTTCACTACATGCAGATGGCTCTGTAATGCAGTGGTCGTAATTGGTTGAATTTTCATGATCCATCATTGGACGATGTCAGTGACTGATGATCCATTGTTAATCAGTTAAATGAAAAATTGGTAATGCACTGAACACATGGATTAGTTAGTCAGGTATTTCATTATTTATCCTGTTTTTTTGTGTATGTCATAATGTTGTACATGTATACTGAATAAATATTTTCTGAATGCATCTGTTTGTCTCACCTATGTATCAGTTCTATGGAAAACCTGTTTCTCTGATACTGTAAGAAATTTCTCCAGTATTTAACAAGGTTTGTTTCTGCATACCTCCAGAAGCAGGAGGTCTGTCACCCATGTGATCATAATCATAGTTCATAGAAAGTCTTAGACAATTTTCAGGTATATTAATGAAGTTGTATCTACCATTGAATCAGTAGAACTTTCAACAGTGGTGGCAGATGGTCTAGTCATGTCACAATCAAAACTAACCCCAATGACCATATATGGATAAAAGCCGGAACTGAGTAAGCGAGTGGAGAAAAAAGTGCTGATCATCAACTTATACTGCCAAAAACGAGGAATACTCAACAAAGTTGATTAATCGGCCAACCAGTATTGAATATTCAGAGTAGTTCCTAATCAAACTGCTCCTTTGGGAACATCATTATCTGGGTCTGTGCTGTTTACACATGCGATTTTGTCTGAACATATAGATATTTACAACAATAGGAGCAAACCCAGTAAAACAACTTCAGTCAGCTGCAAGGTGAGAAAATGTCATTTCTAACATGCACTCAGTGAAAACTATGATCAGCCTGTGCAATCCATTTGGTCTGATTAGAGTTTTCACTGGGCTCCCTGTAGCTGGACAAGGATCCCAGGCTTTTATTCAGATAGACACTGAAAACTTTGCAGGTTTGAGGCTGACCTGAGTGTTTGGTGGGCACATACATCTCAGTTCTCAAAGTATATTTTCTCATATTGTGGCCCAAATGTATATATGCTGTTTCTGGAACCATGTTAAATTTATCAGTTTCTGTGATGTATTTTTGTTACAGGCTAGTCATTTCCACAAGAAGTGGACAACACCACCCTCTGAGAGTCCTGAGAAAACCAGGTTATATTTAAACACCAGGAGAGGAGACAGTGAAAAAGGGATGGAGAGAATTGGCAGGTAGGAGCATTTACAGATGCCACACTTTACCAGTTGTGGCCGATCGGAAATCCAAGATGGCCGCCATCTTGAAAATCTATTTTTTGCTACTTCTCCTGAACCGAAAGGCCAATTGACTCCAAACTTGCTAGGAAGCATCAGGGTGACTTGTAGATAAAAAATAGCTAAAATCGTGCCGATCAGAAATCCAAGATGGCCACCATGGCTACCATCTTGAAAATCTATTTTTCCCTTCTTCTCCTGAACCAAAAGGCCAATTGACTCCAAACTTGCTAGGAAGCATCGGGGTGACTTGTAGATCAAAAATAGCTAAAATCGTGCCGATCGGAAATCCAAGATGGCCGCCATGGCAGCCAGCTTGAAAATCTATTTTTTGCTTCTTCTCCTGAATCCAAAAGCCAATTGACTCCAAACATGGTAGGAAGCATTGGGGTGACTTATAGATCAAAAATAGCTAAAATCATTCCAATCGGAAATCCAAGATGGCAGCCATGACAGCCATCTTGAAAATCTATTTTTTGCTTCTTCTCCTGAACCAAAAGGCCAATTGACTCCAAACTTGCTAGGAAGCATTGGGGTGACTTGTTTAAGCAATCATCATGAATCTTGCTCAAAATGTTTGTCTTGATGATTTCTAGGTCAAGTTCGAAACTGGGTCGCCTGGGGTCATCATGAATCTTGCTTAAAATGTTTTGTCTTGATGAATTCTAGGTCAAGTTTGAAACGTGGTCACTTGGGGTCAAAAGCTAGGTCACCGGGCCAAATCAGCGGAAAACTTTGTTAACACTCTAGCGGTCATCATGAATCTTGCTCAGAATGTTTGTTTTGATGATTTCTAGGTCGAAACTGGGTCACCTGGGGTCAAAAACTAGGTCACCTGGCGAAATCAGCGGAAAACCTTGTTAACGCTCTAGTGGTCACATTTTTCAGGAATCATCATGAATCTTGCTCAACATTTTTGACTTGATGATTTCTAGGTCAAGTTCAAAACTGGGTCACTTGGGATCAAAAACTAGGTCACCGGGCCAAATCAGCAGAAAACCTTGTTAACACTCTAGTGGTCACATTTTTGAAACAGTCATCATGAATCTTGCTCAAAATGTTTGTCTGGATGAGTTCTAGGTCAAGTTTGAAACTGGGTCACTTGGGTAAAAAACTAGGTCACCAGGCCAAATCAGAAGAAAATTTTGTTAACACTCTAGTGGTCACATTTTGAAGCAGTCATCATGAATCTTGCTCAAAATGTTTGTCTGGATGAGTTCTAGGTCAGATTTGAAACTGGGTCACTTGGGGTAAAAAAAACTAGGTCACCAGGCCAAATCAGCAGAAAATTTTGTTAACACTCTAGTGGTCACATTTTTGAAGCAATCATCATGAATCTTGCTCAAAATGTTTGTCTTGATGATTTCTAGGTCAAGTTCAACACTGGGTCACATTGGTCAAAAACTAGGTCACCAGGCCAAATCAGCAGAAAACTGTTAACACACCAGAGGTCACATTTTTTAAATAATCATCATAAATATTGCTCAAAGTGTTAGTCTTGATGATTTCTAGGTCTAGTTTAAAACTGGGTCACTTGATATCAAATCAAAGGAAAACCTTGTTGATGCTCTAGAGGTCACATTTTTGAAGTGATCATTAGAATCTTGCTCAAAATGTTTGTCTTGATGATTTCAAGATGATGTATATTTTTCTATCCAGTGACTTTCTTAAGTTTTTCCATTTAGGTCAGTTTCTCAGTAATTATTGGTCCTACAGAGTGATATTTGGTACTTGTGAAGTGTTTGTGTTTAGGTCAGTTTCTCAGTAACTATTGCTCCTACAGCCAGTGATACTTAGTACATGCATACATCTTAGCATGGCCTCTTGTGCAGTCATCCATATTTGACCTTGACCTTTATTTCACAGTCCATTAGACATGCTACATTACTTGTTAATATAATCATTTTGTCTTACTTGTTAATATAATCATTTTGAGTTTTGATCAGAATGTTTGCCTTGATCAGTTCTAGATCAGGTTCTCAAAGTGCTATGATGCTCAGGTGAGCCCTCTTGTCTTATGTTCCTTTCTCATTCCTTTCACTGAAGATTCTGTTATTTTCATTAAATTGATTTTCAATATCTTGTTATTTTTGATCGTCCATTTGCTTCATACATTTTTGCGACTCGTATTTATCGGCATAACGCTTGTGTTCAGTTCGAAAGTTGTGCATAATAAGTCAAATGTTTAACTTGTTCTTTTCATTCCAGGTTATTTGTTGATGATCTGTTATACCTGGACTAGTATTGGGATCTTGCAGACAACGATGACTACTCTGCTAGAAGATATACTATAGTGGAGAAGCTGATTAGTATAGACATTGTTAACCCTTTGGGGTTATAGGACAACTCTATGCTGATGGGAGCACCAACCCACAGGGCTATACTGCCAGGGGTAGGACCCATCTGGGTGGGAATCTTATGGTTGCTATAGGCATCCAATAGGGTCTCAGTCCACCAGTCACTGGTCACCAGTCAACCAGGCACCAGTCAGCCAGTCACTGGTCAACCAATCACCAGTCTTTCTTCATCAGCTTCACCAGGTACCAGACAATCTGGGAAATTTATATCCCGTCAGCCAGGCACTGTGCTACTAGGCACCAGTCAACCAGGCACCAGGCAACCAGTCAACCAGGCACCAGTGAACCAGTTACAGGTCATCCAGGCACTGGTCAACCAGTCACCAGGCACCAGGCAACCAGTCACCGGTCATCGGATACCAGGCACCAGTCACCAGGTACCAGTCACCAGTCATCCAGGCACCGGTCATCCAGCCACCAGTCATTATGCAGGATTACCAGGGGCTGGATACCAGTCACCAGTCACAGGGCAACCAGGTACCAGTCACCGGGCACCAGGCACCAGTCAGTTCAACAGCAACCAGTCATTAAATAACAGCGATTTATTTGAACACCTGGTAGCCATTTGATCACCAGGTAGCGAATTATATCAAGGAATTCTGTGCAATCGTTATCAAATGAGTCGCAGAATCCTAGATATTCTTAATTATTATTGAATCAGAACTGTTAGTTACAAACAAACTTCTGAAATCAATGAATATAAAGAGGATTAATGTTTGATGAAGTTGGCAATATTTAGTATCATCATGGAACATAGGACAGTGCTTTAAATATTATAAATATGTTCCTCTTAAAAACATATCGAAAGAGATCAACTCTTTATGGATCCTCACCCCATTAGGCTTTACTGCAGCGGGTAATTTGTTTTATATTATATGAAGAAGTAAAGATATAGTTGGGCATTTACTTATCTTCATCTTCTTCTTCAGTTTCTTTGTTCTCTGTCGGCAACAGCACAGAGACAAAGAAATCAATATAGGTATAAGAAAAGAAGTATCTCATCTTCTCTTTTTTCTGGCGAAAGAATGTGCACAATACTGGTTAACCGCTTAGAAGATTAAGCCTGCCCAGTAAACGTGTGGTTAGGCCGGCCTCGGTGGCTCAGTTGGATGCGCCGTCCGACTGGAGACCAGGAGGTCGCGGGTTCAACCCCCGCCGAGGTCGGCTACATTCTTTCGTGGAGATTGATCATGAAATATTTTCTACGGTCATTCTCTCCCTTCCGCTGATTCAAGAAGGGCAGTTGTCAGTTTCTGGCGAAAGAATGTGCACAATACTGGTTAACCGCTTAGAGGACTAAGCCTGCCCAGTAAACGTGTGGTTAGGTAAACTGACCGCGCTCGACATGACCCCATTGGGTTGACTGGGCCGTAAAACCTCAACACAAACAAACAAACGTGTGGTTAGGTAAACTGACTGCGCTCAACATGACCCCATTGGGTTGACTGGGCCGTAAAACATCAATACAAACAAACCATCTTCTCTTCTTTTCTTTAAAATTTTAATACCATGAACGGTATCATAGATACAAACAAAGGACAGTCTACAAATTAGATAGCTGATCCTTCGATAATAGGACTATGAAATTTTGTAAAATTCTGAGCATGATTCTGAGGAATTTTTTTGGAGGATCATGCTTTCTATTAATTGTCCCCCGCCTTTTCGAAGAAAAGTGGAGGGACACTGTTTTTGGTTTTCCGTGGGGCGTGGCGCGTGGCGCGTGGTGCGTGGTGCGTGGTTCCAAGTTTTTAGTGGGTACCTTGTCCCCTTAACTCCTCCCACAGTTTCTGTCCGATCCTTTTGAAACTTTACAGGTGTTTTAAGGATGGTCTGAAGATATGCATGTGGTTTTTTCAGAATCCTGAAATAATTTTTTATCACTTTTTCTGCATTTTTAACTTAGACATTTTTTTAGTTCTAATATTACAGAAGTCTATAGGGAGTAGGTACCTTGTCCCCTTAACTCCTCCCACAGTTTTTGGCCGATCCTTTTGAAACTTTACATGGGCTTTTAGGATGGCCTGAAGATATGCATGTGGTTTTTTCAGAATCCTGAAATAATTTTTTATCACTTTTTCCGCATTTTTAACTTAGACATTTTTTGAGTTCTAATACTACAGAAGTGTATAGGGAGTAGGTACCTTGTCCCCTTAACTCCTCCCACAGTTTTTGGCTGATCCTTTTGAAACTTTACATAGGCTTTTAGGATTGCCTGAAGATATGCATGTGGTTTTTTCAGAATCCTGAAATAATTTTTTATTACTTTTTCCGCATTTTTAACTTAGACTTTTTTTGAGTTCTAATACTACAGAAGTGTATAGGAAGCAGGTACCTTGTCCCCTTAACTCCTCCCACAGTTTTTGGCCGATTCTTTTGAAACTTTACAGGTGTTTTAAGGATGGCCTGAAGATATGCATGTGATTTTTTCAGAATCCTGAAATAATTTTTTAATCACTTTTTCCGCATTTTTAACTTAGTCATTTTTCGATTTCTAGTACTACAGAAGTGTATAGGGAGTAGGTACCTTGTCCCCTTAACTCCTCCCACAGTTTTTGGCCGATCCTTTTGAAACTTTACATGGGCTTTCAGAATGGCCTGAAGATATGCATGTGGTTTTTTCAGAATCCTGAAATAATTTTTTATTACTTTTTCCGCATTTTTAACTTAGACATTTTTTTAGTTCTAATACTACAGGAGTATATAGGGAGCAGGTACCTTGTCTCCTTAACTCCTCCCACAGTTTTTGGCCGATCCTTTTGAAACTGTACAGGTGCTTTAAGGATGGTCTGAAGATATGCATGTGGTTTATTCAGAATCCTGAAATTATTTTTTTATCACTTTTTACACGTTTTGAACTTAGACATTTTTTGAGTTCTAATTTTACAGAAGTCTATAGGGAGTAGGTACCTTGTCCCCTTAACTCCTCCCACAGTTTTTGGCCGATCCTTTTGAAACTTTACGTGGGCTTTTAGGATGGCCTGAAAATATGCAGGTGGATTTTTCAGAATCCTGAAATATTTTTTTATTACTTTTTCTGCATTTTTAACTTAGACATTTTTTGAGTTCTAATATTGCAGAAGTATATAGGGTGCAGGCACCTTGTCCCCTTAACTCCTCCCACAGTTTTTGTCCGATCCTTTTGAAACTTTACAAGGGCTTTTAGGATGGCCTGAAGATATGCATGTGGTTTTTTCAGAATCCTGAAATAATTTTTTACCACTTTTTCTGCATTTTTAACTTAGACATTTTTTGAGTTCTAATACTACAGGAGTATATAGGGAGCAGGTACCTTGTCCCCTTAACTCCTCCCACAGTTTTTGGCCGATCCTTTTGAAACTGTACAGGTGCTTTAAGGATGGTCTGAAGATATGCATGTGGTTTTTTTTCAGAATCTTGAAATAATTTTTTATCACTGGTTTCCTGCTTCAATACTTAGGTATTTGATACAGGACCAGTGGTCCTCTGGTTAACTTTACCATTTTTAACACCTCAAATAAAAATTAGGCGGGGGACATAAATTCCCCATGGAATTTGCTTGTTCTATCTGGAATTGAAATATATGGGGTTGCATTAATTTCCTTATTAGTTCTTTCCTATCTAATAAATAGAAATTCTTCCAAGTATATCCAGAATTATAAGGGATAGACTTGGTTAAACATACTCATCAATAGTCAAAATTTGACTCGAGTTTGTGTTATGTAAATAATAAATTATTTTAATCAAATGTCCTCTCTAGATTCTAACAATGTACATAGAAAGTCTAGTAGAGGTAGATATTCTATGTCATAGAATATGGGAAACAGCCAGTAATTTAGACTATTAGTCCCATATTGATTTATTTGTCGACAATTATTAATATCTGTAAAAAGAGTCCATGTCAGGCATGTCCTGTCCAGACTCTTGGAAAAAGTAAATCGTTAATAAGATATATATATATTAAGGCATATGTTAATTTGATAAGTTCTTATATTTGCCTTACTTAAGTTTCTGGATCATTTTAGTCTACATGAGAAATGCTCCAGTTAGTCCAATTCTCAGATTGAGAAGTTACAAACCTAAAAGTTTACTTCTTCTGAGAATAATAAGTTAACAGATTTGGCTAGGGTAACGTTAGAAAACCATACAGCCAATAAAAATTAAGACCTATCAAGCGTATAGTATAGGTCTACATTAATCATAACCCTTGTCTAATATAAAAGCAAATTTCTATGAGGAGTATTATGCTATGAGTAGTTCTACTTCCTCTACTATTTACACCTGTAGCAAAAGTCCATGTAACTCAAGTCTTGTTCAGACTCTTGGAGTAAGTAAATAATCAGTAAAGGCATTAATAAATTCGATATGTTCTTATTATTGCCTGAACCTATTAGTTTAGTTCAAGAATTTACACATCTAATTGTGAAATATAGACTTTGGCTTCTTTCAAAATATAAAAATATTTGCCTATGGGACCGTTTAGAAACCTATACAGCCAATAATTATTCCAGATCTAAACAGACGTATGGTATAGGTATAATATTTATCCCTTAAAGTCTGATAGAAAGGAAATTTCTAAGAGGAGAATTAATGCAATGAGTAGTTTTACCTCTAAACATTAATGGCAATTATAAGTCATAAATCAGTTATTCCATTGTCTGTCTTCATAAGTCAACAGATATGACAATGTGAGAAGGTTAGTATATTTACGAAACAGTGAGGAAATAAAGTCCTTTACATTATTCTATAATATTTTAGGACCAAATACAATTACATTCCTCATCTGTTGTGCATTCCGATAATAGGAACCAGTTTTTTCTTCTCGTTAATAAAAGAATACAACGTTCTGTTAACAAGTATTAGAAAGGATATACATCCGGAAAATCTCGACCTCTCCTGCATATGTTGTCCCCTAAATATAACATTGCAATATCCGATGACAGATATTTCTAATTAAATATAAAAGGCAGCTAAGTCAGAATGTATCGATATCGTCATAAGACTGGACTGTCTCAAAAATCATAATGGATTTCTTATACGATTAAGTTTTCCATATAAGGAAGTTCCGCACTTACGCTTTACTGTCAGATCTTCCTAGTTTTTTTGTTACAAGTAGGAATGTACCTTAAGTCGTACATTTATACATATTGTAAATGGACATTATCATTATGAATTTACGTTAATGGACCATTAAAGAATTATTTGATAATAATTGGAGATATTATATACAATTCAATATATATCTAGCTTCATATTGTCATCAATTAAATTAAGTTCAGACTTGATTTTATAATTAAATTGACCTATTTATGGTTCGCTTTATAGATTTAAACTCTTATTGATACATTCTTAAACATACAATAGACTCAGACTTCAGTTTCGAAACGACTATGTCTGATTTCTCACTCGGGAACCTTCATTTGTTACTGCGATTGTTAAGTCAAGCTAGTGACAGTCTTTCAGTTTATATTATGGATACACTCCTATTGCTCAGTTTAGGGAAAATATATCCATTAGGTTCCAATTACTGTCTTGTTTCGTCAATACAAGCATTATCGATAAAGAACTCATTTTCTATCTTCGAACAGAGAAATAATGAGTTTCTATCCTTTACATTTCTGATTGAAGATGAAATTACATCTATCTTCAACTAATATGTCATAGAATTTTAACAAATAAAAGCCATACAATACATCTTTCACTCTTGTGTTAAGAATTATCTGTAACACAGTTGTGATGTAATTAACTCTCCCGATCTACACATAGGTCTTGAGAGTCCCTCCTTCCTTCCTGAAATCCGATGCAAGTATCGAAAATCGTTGTATTTCAGGAGGTTTCTTTTATTAAGAAATTTGTCTTAAAACTATTTAAATGTTCAAAACTGAATTATATATATAACAGATGGATTGTAATCATTATATACAATCCTTAGAGTTATATTATATCTAGTTTCTTTGGATAATTTAACCATCACGATGAATGATTCATCCATAAAATGGAACTTCTTATAGATTATTATAAACCAAATTATTTTTCTACTTGAATAAATTAGTTACCATAAATGATTTATTCATAACAGGAATATCCTATTATCGTTTATATATATTATTGATGATAAGATAATCTATTGTCATTATTCCAGTTATATTCCTGCAGATTAGTTAATTATGTCTGAACCTCTACATCTTGGGTTATCAGAGATATTAAAAAAAATTAGTATTATTTTGACTTGACGTGTACTTATAAACTATACTATGATTAGTTGAAGTTTGCGTAATGAACTTCCCTATTCTCGTCTCAGGAGGGAAGTTTTAAGCATTTATGGAGTTAGAATTTCCTATATTACACTATTTCATAGAAGGTCGTATCGATAATGACTTCTCTTTCTATCGTACACAAATTATTAATATACCGTCGGATTTGGACTAATACTTAGACCTGGTAATAGAAATGATTCTAGCCAGTTCTTTCTAAGTTATTTAGATCTTGATTATTATTGTAAGATCTTCCTCTTAATTTAGGAGGCTGTTTTACTATACACTATGTAATCAGCCTTTCCTCTAATTAAAAATATTTATGGCTGCCAGACTCTACGAGATGATGTTAGCAGTCTTTCCTTTTATTAACTTTTGTCACGGATATGAAACATTCCCTAAATCTCCTCTGGTAGAAGTGTTTTATTAAAATTATTCAGGTTGTCAATCTTAATGAGCAGAAGTAGACAATCTCTATCTAGTATCATTGCTGGGACTAAGATACAATAATACAGTCAGCCTGGCAATAGATAAAATTATCAATCATATATTCCTTATCATTGATGGATAAAACTGGGTAGTCAGCAAAGATTAGATTAGTCCTTTACTCAAATTATTAGTATTATTCCTGTTTAGATCGAAATGCAAAGTTATGTCATATTAATAAATAGTTTAGACTATTAGATAATCTTTACATGTCTAAGATTGATATGAAATTCTCGAGAGATGTAGGTTATCTTTAGGAAACTCATTCGAGAAGACATTTCCTTATCGAATAATTCGCCTGTCAAAGTTGGACAGCTATCTGTCTGGACATCTATTTCACAAGTTTGGCTCAAGCGTATTATCAAACAGTATTCTTTAAATTGCATTTAAAGTGCAAATAGGCCTCTGAGGCTTGAGAAACTAGCAGCCCCTAGAGTCTACTATTAACATATAAGGTATTAACACCTTAAAGATATGTAATTAGTGAATCTAGATCATTCTAACAGTTACATGTAGAAATAGAATGTATCTGGTTCCTTAGAGTTTCCTGAGTCTTAATCTGTGTTAGAACTAGGAGAACTCCCTCCTAATCTGCAAATTCTAGCTCATTATCTATAGGTTAATGTATTGTGCAGTTAAAATGAAGTTTTTAAAAGTAAAACATATTTTAACTAGCAATACTTTACCTATAGATAAGACAATCCCATCTCCCACCCCGCGTAGCTCAGTGACACGCGATCAAAATAACGGGAGGAATGATGGCACACAGGTTACTGCCTAAGAGACCGTCTGGATTAAGACTTACTACAAGGGTCCTGCAAAAAGTTTTGTCACTGGGTTTGGATTACTTCAGTGCTACATTTTATCAAACATATTTTTATTACAAATCTTCAAAGTATTCCCCCTTTACTGAAACACATTTTTATACGCCCGTTTGAAAAACGGGACGTATTATGTTATGGGGTATGGCATCCATCTGTCCGTAAACTATTTCGTTTCCAGCTAACTCCTCCTACAGTTTACATCCGATCAAGCTGAAACTTGGTATATAGTTAGACCATGATGTGGAGCAGTGCATATTGTTTCGGGGTTACAGTCCACCAAATGTTTGCAGAGTTATGCCCCTTTGAAAATTTCTGTAAACTTTTCATTTTAACAGCACAATACATTAACCTATAGATAATGTGCTATTCTCTTCTGTTTTCACCCCTTCCACAGAAAAAATGACCTTTCAGTCATCAATTAAAGTCTTAATCCAGAAGGTCCCTTAGGCAGTTACCTGTGTGACGTAACTCCTCCCGCTCAATTGGTCACGTGTCAGTTTCTTTTCTGTGGACAAAGAAAATCAAAAAGGACTTTTTACCTGTGAAAGAAATTCGGATTATTTCTTCTCCTCATGGTTAAATTTCTGTATCCTTGTGTTTCTTTTGTTTCTTTATCACTCCTTTCACTATCCATGTTATTATTTGAAAATTTCGATTGTCGATTTCTTGTATTTATTGACTGGCTCTTCACGACATGGTTTTCGCTATAATCGGCACAACACTTGTGTGCGGTCGGTTCGGAAGTCGTGTTCTTATATCTAAAATTTTAGCTTGTTTCTTTTTGTTCCAGGTTATTCAGCGATGCGACATGCTATACCTGGACTGTTACTGGATATCTTGCAGAGAACTACGAGTTGGCGAAGATTTCTATGATGGAGAAGCTGATTAGTAAAGAACTTGTCAACCCTTATCGGTTATACGACAATTCTTTACTGATGGGAGCACCACCCCACATGGCTATACTGCCCGGGGTAAGACCCATCTAGGTGGCATTTTATGGATGCTTAAGTATCCAAAATAAGTCTAAGTCCACCAGGCACCAGTCACCGGTCACCAGTCACCGGTCATTCATTATCAGCTTCACCAGTCACCGGGCATCCAGGCATGGATAAAATCACCAGGCATTCCTTACCAGTCACCAGTCATCCAGTCACGGGGCATCCAGGCAGGGATAAAATCACCGGGTATTTATCATCCAGTCAATTATTCATGGGTACTAGTGTCCGGTCATTGTGACGGATTACTAGTTACTCCTACCGGGCAACAGTTACGACTACTAGTGTCCGGTCATTGTGTCACATTATTAGTGACTTCACTGGGCAACAGTTACAAGTACTAGTGTCCGGTCATTGTGTCTACCGGGCAACAGTTACGAGTACTAGTGTCCAATCATTGTGTCGAATTATTAGTGACTTCACTAGGCAAACAGTTACGTGTACTAGTGTCTGGTCATTATGTCCAATTATTAGGTTATACCACTGGGCAATAGTTATGAGTATTATTGTCCAGTCATTGTATCGGATTACTAGTGTCATCTACTGCGCAATAGTTACGAGTTATAGTGTCCAGTCATTGCGTCGGATTACTAGTGACTTTTCACCGGGCAGTAGTTACGTAGACTAATGTCCGGTCATTGTGTCCGATTACAAGTGACTGGGTAACAGTCACTAGTCCCGAACAATCTATTAATGTTCATAGAGCTTTATAGACAAGTCAAGTCAATGGATATAGGTTATAAAATGACAGTGTTAGGTTCGAATACCTAGTAACCACTTATATAATAGAATTCTGTCCAGTCTTTCCCGATTAAGACTTAGAATTCTAAATAATTCATTGACTTATTATAGGAGTGTAATTCTATTAATATTTTAAGTTAACTTATGTTTTCTCTCTTTCATTCGCTGGAAAGAGGTTAACTTCCGATTTTAACGAATTTCACCGGGCAGTAGTTACGTAGACTAGTGTCGGGTCATTATGTTGGATTACTAGTGACCGAGTAGTAGTCACTAGTCCTCAAACAACCTATTATTACTCATAGAGCGTCATAGACATGTCTAACCTTGGGTTACAGGTTATAGAATGACAGCGATGGGTTCGAATACCTAGCAGCCTCTTATATCGTAGAATTCTGTCCAGTCATTTCTGAATTAGACTTAGAATTCTAGAAATATATATATATTTATTCTTAGTAAATGAATTAAGAATTATCGGTTACGATCAAATTCGCAATTCATTGACTAAGTATAGAAGGTACTTCTATCTATATTTAAAATAACTTATCTCACTCTTTATTCACTAGAAAGAAATTATCTTCTTAGGTATTCACCTTATTCGGCTCCAAGGCAAAGGTGGATTCCATAAAATTATCGTTATTTCCAAAGAAGAAAAATATACACGGTATCTGATTATTTCTTCTTTCCTCCCATGTTTTTCTACATGCTCGCGATATGTATCAGCATGCAGTCTAGGGAATAAGTTAGATATAGAAAGTAGCAGTCGATCCTCTCTGCTTTCTATTAATATTACATTCATAAGGTATCAGAAATCTTGACGAATTAGATACATGATCCTTAGTAATTAGGAATTAATCTATAAAAAAAAAAAAAAAAAAAAATTACCTTTCTACTTTAATAAATTAAGAGTTTATTTATTTATCTACTACCTCTCTAGATTACAACAATTAGTACTGAACTCTAGGTATATGTTTCCTTTTGCTTTTGTACATGGAAAATAGCCGGTCAGTTATGCTGTTATTCCATATTATACTATCTATTGATTAATTATATAAAGAGTCTAGGTCAGTTGTGCCCTGTCTGAACTCTGGAATAAAATAATTAATAAGAAGAAAATCATATATTAAGGCATATATAATTCAATACACTCTTTACCATGCCTTTCATTTTCCTTCTGGATCATCTAAGACTAAGATAGTAATGTGCCAGATAATTTTGTCTCAGTTATAGAATTTATTTATTACGCTGAAGATTCTTCATCTGGGAATAATAATTTTACTATGATTATGATTGAAAATTATTTTAGGAAGGTGTGAAACTTATAAACAGCTAGACCTAATCTACGTATAGTATAGGTCTACATTATCTATTATTGAGGAATAGTTTGCTTCGACTAGCTCTAATGCCTCTACTATTTACACTTATAACAAGAGTCCTTGTCAATCAAAGTTTGCTCGGACCCTTGGAATAGACAATGGATAGATATTCAGTAAAGGCATTAATTTATCCAGTACGTGACTGATTATTATTGCCTAAATTACATATATATACAGTTTTTCTATTTAATTATTTAATTGGCTATGTAACCGTTCAGAAACCGTCACAGTCAATTATTTCTTAGGTCTAAACACTTTGAAGGCATAGATCTTATATATATATTTATAAAATGCTTAGAGGGTAATGAACGATAGTTTACCTCAAAATAGCAGATATAATTATATTCAAATTAATCGTCCCTTTGACAATGGGGAAAACATATTTAATTACGATTCGGTAAAGAAATAAGAAACATTTCATTATCTCTATACCCTTTTATGGTTACATTCGTTAAAGGGATCAACAGTTCTTCTCGCTATAAGAATTCAAATTCTGTTTGCGAGTAATGGAAAGATTAATATCTTGATATCCCGTTCGCTTTAAGATAAAGGTCTATATATAGATAAATATCTTTTCCGAAGCTGGATAATTATACTTTAGACATGATAAGTCATTTCAAGATGTTTCGATGGGTTATGAAATGCACTGTCTCAATTCATAATATAGAGTTTGTTTATATAAACTTCACAACGTAGTAAGTGCCGCACCTACGTTTCTGGTCAGATCTTACTATTTCGTGATACAATTTCTAACATACCGGAAGTTGTCCGATTATACATTCGGTAAATGAACTTCCCCTTAGCATTTACGCTTTAAACCATTAAGATTATTTGACGATATTTGGAGATAATATATAATAACCGATATTTATATATCTATCTTCATTAATTATCATTCTGAACTTGCTTTTACGTTTAGATTGACCTTTCTCGCTATGTTCCAGGTCTAAATCTAACTAACATTATGGACCCGTCACGTTATGTTACAGATAAAATTTTTTCCTAAACAATTTTAACAGCATTTTTCAGTATTCAGCGCGTAACGACTATATGAATACTTGAAAGTATTTTCAACTCTGCGCTTGTTAAGCTAAGCTAAAAAACAAGCTCTAGTTTTTTTTGAATGGATACTATCCTTCGACTCAGTTCAAGGAGACACATCCATTCAGATCCCATTATCTTTATTTCAACCATACAAATTTTTATGACTAAGAACTCATTTTCTACCTACGAATACAGAAATAATGAGTGACTGTTCTTGCATATTTGGTTAAAGATAGAATAGGAAAAACAAATCAGCCAAAGGCTCATATGAGCTTATAATATAGCCATGCTTCTGCCGTTTGTCCTCCGTCCGAAAGCACTTCTCCCTAGACACAGCAAACTTCTCCCTATTTTCCCAGGAGGGAGAAGTCACTTCTTCCTCAGTTTCTGGGCCAGCTTAGGTTACAGTTCACCAAATATCAGCAGAGCTATGCCCCAATGAAAACTTTTTAAATTTTTTTTTTTTTTGTTATTCCACTTACAGTTTATATCTGAAGCACTGAATTATACAGGAGCCAGTTTATGCGCTACATCTTATTACTTGCCACGTGTGTATAATGCCCCACTTGGCGGAGCTCTTGTTGTAAGCTTTTTACCCAGTCGCGAAAAGCAGATAAATAGTCTTCTTTTGGTATCTGTTGGAGACACTGATAAAGAGCGCTGCCAAGAGAACTTCTAACTACTTATTTCCAGAAAGCATTTTCTTAAGCCTTGGAAATAAAAAGAAGTCACAGGGACTCAGGTCAGGTGAATAAGGTGGATGGCTTAAAACTGTCACCTTTTCAGAAGCCAAAAAGACTTAACAACCTCACACTTATGAGAGGAGGTGTTGTCATGTAAAAGGTGGACTCCTGACCATCCTTTGCTGGGTCGTTTCTTATTGTAAAACTTTTTCACTTTCTTCAGTACAGAATTCTTGTAGAATCGGCCAGTGACTGTATGACCAGATGGACAAAGCACTTGAACGACTGGCCCACTTGAATTAAAGAAAATTGCGTACAACATCTTTTTCGAACTTACGGTTTTCTTGGCAATACATGGGCGTTTTTGATCTTTTCGCTTCCATTGCTTATTATCAGCCCTTCTTTGTGATACATGTGCACCCAGGTTTCATCACCTGTTAGCAAGTTAGAAATAACCCGACTATTACAGCCTTTGTATGTTGTCAAAAGTTCCAGGGCACATTTAAAGCATTGTGTCTTTTGCTACTCAGTGAGCAAATGAGGTACCCACCTAGCGCAAACCTTGCACACTGCCTTCTGATATGCCAGTACAACTAGCTATATCTTTGACAGACAATCGCGCATCCTGTTCGACCACACTCTTTACAGCAGCGATGTTAGCCTTGGTAACAGAGGCTTTAGGCCTTTCAGGACGGGTGTCATCTCAACAGAAAATTTCCCAGCTTTAAAAGCTTTAACCCACCTAAAAACTGTGTGCATTGAAATGGTCTGAGGTCCATATATACCACACAATTCATTAAATATCTGCTTTGAATCTATATTAAGCCTAATGCGGCATTTAATATAGCTACGAATTTCAGTCTTCTGGTCCATGTTCCAATGTAACAAGTAAATTGGTCAGTGTATATGACTGCATCTATTTCAGTTTGAAATAACTCAATTTGCAATTTGCACGAAATAAACGGGTATCGTTAGCTATTCAACACACCATTCAAGTGCAGCGAAGCATTTTAAAATATACCTGGGATAAAACTTAAGAAGCCTATTAGTGACAGAACATTTTGCCTGACCCTCGTAAGATGACTGAACTGTCATTTTTTCTGTGGAAGGTTTGAAATGCAGAATAGAATAGCACATTATCTATAGGTTAAGTATTGCTAGTTAAAATATGTTTTACTTTTAAAAACTTCATTTTACTAAGATAATAACAGGAGGTTGTGTTGGTCTAGGGATAGAGTGTCTTGTCATTGTGTGATCCTGGTTGCAGATCACAAGTTCACGGTGTAACAGTTAGTTTCTTACCCTGTCCAAATCTTCCCTTAGGGGCAAGAAACGACTGGTTGGTTTCTTCCCTGGTGAAGAAATGGAACAGTCCATATTTCCCCCCGGGGAAGAAACCATCTGATTATATATGTGTCAGTTATGGTGGTAAATCAAATAAAATAAAATAACCTCTGAAGTAGCAAGAGGTGTTAAAAGTACAACAAAGTTTACTCCTTCCCTCAACCTCCACCTCCCATCCCCCCATCATGGATTTGTTTCTTGTTTTTGTCTGTATGACATTCCCTCCTAGCGAGTAAAGTTCAACATACAGTTGTGTTGCACTTTTCTAGGCAGAGAAAGGGTCTGGGGTAAACTTTCCATTCTGACATCCAAGATGGCCGCCATGGTGGGAGCCATTTGGGGGACATGGAGATTCAGAACTGCTAAACCATTTTGTTATGATATCCACGATGGCGGCCATAGCAGCCGTCTTGAAGATCTTCATTTGTCAGCTTATGCCTTGGTCTGTTGGCCATGGTCCATCCCTCATCCGTATGTCAGTAAGCAAATTTTAACTGCTCAATACATTGACCTATAGATAATGTTCTATTCTATTCTGTATTTAAACCTTCCACAGAAAAAAACGACAGTTCTGTCATCTTAAAGAGTCTTAATCCAGAAGGTCTCTTAGGCAGTTACCTGTGTTACGTCATTCTTCCCGCTCTTTTGATCACGTGTCGGTTTCTTTTCTATGGACCAGAAAGTAAACAAAGGATTTTTGTTTTAAAGTAAACAAAGGATTTTTCACCGGTGAAAAAAATCTATATTTTCTTTCTTTTCTCCAGTTAAATTTCTAATCCTTTTCTTTTTATTTTCCTCTATCATTCCTTCCACTGAAGATGCTATTTATTTCAAAAAAACGTTTTTTGATTTCTTGTTATTATTGATAGCTTGTCCATGTCATGCATTTTTTGCGACTTTTCATGAAGATCGTTAGTGGCGATCATGGACATATCAAAGCGAGGTGGGATAATCACCAGAATTGTTTATCATGTTCTTCTTGTTCCAGGTTGTCAACTTGTTCCACCTGTAGTTTTTGGTCAGACAAGATCTGAATCCTTGCAGACAAAAAACGAACTTACACTGCAAAGAAATCAGTCATGAGGAAGAAACAAGTTGTTGATTCAGACATGTCTGCAGGCAACTTCTTAGATGGGAGCACCAACCCACAGGGTTATACTGACGGGGATAAGACCCATCAGGGTGGCGACTATATTGGTACAGAGAGCACCCAAAGTATGTCCATCAGGCACTCCTCACCAGTCACAGGTCAACCTGGCACTGGTCAGCCAGTCACAGGGCAAATTTTCATGGGTCAACCAGGCTCTGGTCAACCAGGCACTGGTCATCTGATTCCTAGTACCATGCACTGGTCATCAGTCACTGATCAATCAGAAGTGATTTGGCCGGCCTCGGTGACTCAGTTGGATGCGCGTCCGACTGGAGACCAGGAGGTCGTGGGTTCGACCCCGCTGAGGTCGGCAACAAGATTGATCATGAAATATTTTCTACGGTCATTCTCTCCCTTCCGCTGATTCAAGAAGGGCAGTTGTCAGTTTCTGGCAAATGAATGTGCACAATACTGGTTAACTGCTTAGAGGACTAAGCCTGCCCAGTAAACATGTGGTTAGGTAAACTGACTGCGCGGCCGGCCTCGGTGGCTCAGTTGGATGCGCCGTCCGACTGGAGACCGCCGAGGTCGGCAACATTCCTTTGTGGAAATTGATCATGAAATATTTTCTACGGTCATTCTCTCTCTTCCGCTGATTCAAGAAGGGCAGTTGTCAGTTTCTGGCGAAAGAATGTGCACAATACTGGTTAGCCGCTTAGAGGACTAAGCCTGCCCAGTAGACATGTGGCTAGGTAAACTGACTGCACTCGACATGATCCCATTGGGTTGACTAGGCCATAAAACCTCAACACAAAAAACAAACTGACCGTGCTCGACATGACCTCATTGGGTTGGCTGGGCCGTAAAACCTCAACACAGAAGTGATTACCAGGCACCAGTCACCAGGCACAGGACATTTAATCACCAGTCACCAGTCAACCAGTTACCGGTCACCGAGCACCAGTCAATGCACCAGGCACCGGTCATCAGGCATCAGTCCATTGATACTGATTACCCGGTAGCCAGTCAGACATATAGGAGTTCTGAGCAGTCATTGCTGAATGAGCCTCAGCACTTAGAGAGTATTATCACCTCTAGAGCCAGACTTTAGTCAAATGTCAGATCCAAGTATCATTATAGGTCCGCCTAGTAATACTTGGCAGTCTGCTGACAGGCACACATCTCAACCTAGGCGAAGTAGAAGAGGTCAGCCTAAACAAAACACAAGTCAAAGAAGACACATAGATCACCTTCTTCTTCCTCCTCTTCTAGATCCTCCAGCTTCTCTTGGGGAGGAGCAAAATATCTAAGAGATCCAAACACTCACACAAAAGAAGAAGATGTTCGATGTGGTCATCTTCTTCTTCTTCAGATCATTCCATTAATGATTATGGAAGATATGAAAGAGCAAGACTATCTCCTCAGAATGCAGACATTCCGAGTACGCTGCAACCTGCCAGGACTATTGATCAGACACCTGTTATATATTCGGATAATGTGGTGCAACAATCAAGGTATTCAGGCTGCAAATCAGAAACCTGGTCCTTTGACAGGGCTATTAATGAAATGTTTAGACTTCTTCCTCAGGAGTTATATCCTAAGTGGATGGAGGAAAATATTCCAGCAAAACCACTGTCAGAAATCGAGCGATGGAGTCACGGGCTACTCCATTATTAGTGCTCCCACAGTCTAAACTAGTGGAAAATGCCACAAAGTTTATACAGAGCAAAATAGACTCTGAAAGCTTTGCTAAAGATTGGCTGTGCCCTCAGCATTTGGTTTTTCCTTGGCTCCGACAAAATACTACAAAAGCCAGAACCAGTATTTTCCCACTTAAAATCTTCCCCAACTAGAAGTGAATGCTTCGCTATTGGATGTTTCAAGTAGGGGGAGATGTTCCGTCCCAGTACCAAATCTAGAATTCTGGGAAATTAGTGGTGATCAATCTGCATGCGGATTTATTATAGCAGCCTACTTATGTCTCCGACAAGAGTCAATGTCAGTCACAGCTCTGTCTAGACTTTTGGAGGCTGTGGCAAATTGCATTAGACATTCGACAGCAATGTCAACTATTCTGGCCACTGAGCTGTTTCAGGCTAGACTTGAGGCAGCAATAGTTACATCAAAGTTATTATTGGAAAATTCCAGTTGCGAACTAAGAAATGCTCCAATCAATGCTAAAATGTTACTCGATAACAAAATCAGGGAAGTTACTTAATCAAACTACGAAGTGCAACAACAGCGATTTCTAGCCTCTTCCTCAACCAACAACAAAAATCATCTTATTCTGCTACAAGAGCGTTTAAAATACCTAGACAGCCAAACAAGTCATCTAGACCTAAACAGTCCCAAACATACAGGTCTAAAACTCAGACCCTGTCCTTTACGTCTGGTACTAGAAAGGACTTTAATAAAAGGAGCAGTAGCAAGAAACAGTTCCCATACTCTAAACAAGCCTTATCTTCCACAAAGTTCTGAAAGCCAACCCTTTCCACTGCCTATCTTACCATGCCCAGATATTCCAACTGTGAGAGGAAGAATGGCCCACTTTGTGGAACAGTGGGGAGAATTAACAAACAACAAATGGGTCCTCTATCGTTCAAGACAGTTTCAGGAAACCATTCAGGTCAACTACCCCTCTTTCCTCAGTTCTGATAAGTCTGACTCAATCTTCCTCCCTGATACTGCGAGAAGAGATCGCTGAACTTCTCCAGAAACGGGCAGTCGAAAGGGTACAAGATCCGGGAACTCTTGGTTTTTATTCAGGCTATTTCTTGTTCCAAAAAAGAATGGAAAGTTACGTCTGGTAATATCTCTTTCCCTGCTAAATCAATACATAAGGAAATAACTATTCAAGATGGAAACAGTCAAGTCAGTATAACAGTCGATATTGGTCAATGACTGGACTGTCTCCATAGACCTGACAGATGCTTACCTACATGTTCTGATTCACCCATGATCCAGGAAGTATCTTTGGTTCATGTTTGAAGGTCAGATCTTTCAATTCAAGGTCTTACCCTTCAGAATAACCCTATGTCTGTAGATTTTAACAAAACTGATGGACGTTATAGCATCGCACTTGCGTCAAGGTGCCATCTCATTATTTCCGTACCTAGATGATTGGCTTATAAGAGATATAATTCGCAACCAGCTAGTATCAGCCTCCAAACTGTACAAAGACTAGGTTTCATTCCAAATCTAAAGAAGTCAGATTTGATACCATCCCAGAAATTCATGTTTGTAGGGATGGAATTTCTGACACAACAGAATATAGTCAGGGTACCACAAGACCGAGTCGATTCTCTACTTCCAACTATCAAACTGATTCTTTCTCAGACTCAAGTTTCGCCATGAACTTTTGGGCAAACACAATGCAGCAGCAGACTTCATTCTCCTAGACAGACTACACTTACGACCACTTCAAATGTGTCTTTTATCTGTCTGGAGACCACACATTCTTCCACTCGATCATTATGTCCGATCATCAGCATGATTCAATTCCATTTGAAATGGTGGATGGACACAAATTGCTTCATTCTGGGAACGTCCATTCATCCTCCAGATCCCAATACATTCCTTTTCACAGATGCCATTCATTTTGGATGGGGAGCTCATCTTGAGCCTGTGAGACTATCCTTTCATGGTCACTGTTTGGAAGACCAATCCCAGCGCTATATCAATATTCTGGAAATTCGTTTAGCACTGAAGAAAGCCATAAAATACATTCACTACTCATGTGTTATGATCTCGACTGACAATACAACAGTGGTCTCCTATATCAATAAACAAGGAGGAACACATTCTCCCAACCTATGCATAGAGATATGGAAGATCCTCCATTGGTCCCTGGAACATGATATCGTGATTAGAGTTCGTCATATTCCAGGCAGATTCAGTATATTGGCAGACTGTTTTACGAGATTGGACAGGCCTCTCAAAACAGAATGGGCTTTGGATCAATCAGTAGTGAATTCCATTTTCCAAATGCTCAATTATCCCAATGTGGATTTGTTTGTGACACGATTCAATCACAAACTTGTATGTATCTCCAGTTCCGGACAATCATGCCTTAGCGTTAGACGCATTGTCAATGAGCTGGAATTGTCTTCATGCATATGCATTCCACAAACAATTCTGATACCCTCTGTACTAGCCAAGATTCGACAGTCTCGGGCAGAATAGTTCTTATTTCTCCTCTTTGGCCCCAGTGTCCATGGTTTTCAGAGGTGTTAAACTATTAGTATCAGCTCCAATCGGTCCTCCGCTCTTTCCAAACCTACTGACACAAGCAAAAGGAAAGTTTCAACATCCAAATCTCCCATTACTCACTCTTCAAGCTTGGGAGTTATCAAAGAGTAAATTAGAGATAAAAAGTTTTCGCAAAACATTGCAGACTTTTTCTCAGAATCAAGACGAACATCTACTCAGAAAGTCTATGGAACAAAATGAGTCATATACTCCAATTGGTGTCAGAAAGAAGGTTAATCTGGTCTCAGCCCCTCTTACAGTAATAGCCGACTTCCTTATTTACCTCTTTTTTGAGAAAAAGTATCCAGTCAGTACAATCAAAGGCTATAGATCCATGATCTCAAATACTGTTAAATTCAAGACTGGTAATAGAATCGGATCTAACCCAGTCTTGTCAGAATTAATTAGATCTTTTGAATTACAATGGGATTTATCTTGGGTCTTAGTCTGCCTACAAAAAGCCCCATATGAACCTCTACATAAGGCATCTAAACTTCATGTTATGATTAAGACGGCCTTTCTATTAGCTCTTGCCACTGCTAAAAGATGTAGCGAAATTCATGCTTTAGCAATGGATGCAAATCATTTAAGGTTCAATTAATCTTATGGTTCAGTATCATTGATAGTACAAACTGGTTTTTGGCCAAAAATCAGCTTCCGTCCATTTGACTAGATCCTATAGTTATCCCTTCTTTAGCTCAAACTTGTAAAAGGGAACAATTGGATAGACTTTTGTACCCAATAAGAGCATTGATTGATTGATTGATTGATTTATTTATTTATTTATTTCGGTATCAAGATTAGCATTAGCAACATAAAAGATAAAACAGGTACAAGTAAGAAATCTATAAATTGCAGTGCTCTGTGGCTTGCTAATCACTAATGACACAAAAGAGAGAGAGTGGTCTCTCTTATTATGCCCCCAGCTTCGAAGAAGTTGGAGGGGCATATTACTTCTGGGACGTTTGTGCGTGCGTGCATCCGTCCATCCGTCCGTGCGTCCGTCTGTTACGCTTTTTGATGCATAGCATAACTTCTGAACCATGCATGCTAGGGTTTTTTAAATTTCATATATGGATTCTTCATGAAAAAATAGCTGACACGTATTTTTTTCTTGTTAGGATTATCCCCTTCCCTGAGTTATGGCCCTTTTGAAAAAATATAGATGAAATCTTGTCAGCAAAATATCTCATAAGCTATTGAAGCTAGAGCCTTGAAACCTTGTGAATAGATTGGTATTGATGAGTAGATGACCTGATTAACTTTTGACTAAATTCTGAAAATTACTTCATGAGTTATGGCCCTTTATAACTTTGGGCAGTTTTACAATTGCACACTTTTTGATGCATAGCATAAGTTTTGAACTGTGCATGCTACGGTTTTGAAATTTCATAGATGGATTCCTCATTAAAAAATAGCTGACACATATTTTTTTTCTGATCAGGATTATGCCCCTTTCCTGAATTATGGCTCTTTGAAAAAATATGAATGGAATCTTTTCAGCAAGCTATCTCAAAAACTATTGAAGCTAGAGCCTTGAAATTTGAGGGATAGGTTGGTAGCGATGAGTAGATGACCTCATTCACTTTTGAATAAATTCTGAAAAGTACTTCTTGAGTTATGGCCCCTTGTCATTTTGGGTATTTTTACATTGCACACTTTCTGATGCATAGCATAAGTTTTGAACTATGCATGCTAGGGTCTTGAAATTTCATATTTAGATTTCTCATGAAAAAATAGCTGACACATTTTTTTTTTTTATTAGGATTATGCCCCTTCATGAGTTATGGCCCTTTGAAAAAATATGGATGAAGTCTTGTCAGCAAAATATCTCAAAAGCTATTGAGGCTAGAGCCTTGAAATTTAAAGAATAAATTGGTAGCAATGAGGAGATGACCTGAATAACTTTTGAATAAATTCTGAAAAGTACTTCTTGAGTTATGGCCCTTTGTGATTTTGAGCATTTTTACATTGCACACTTCTTGATGCTTAGCATTGGTTTTGAACTGTGCATGCTAGGGTTTTGAAATTTCATGTATGGATTCCTCATGAAAAAATAGCTGACACATATTTTTTTTTCCGTCAGGATTATGCCCCTTTCCTGAGTTATGGCCCTTTGAAGAAATATGAATGGAATCTTGTCAGCAAAATATCTCAAAAACTATTGAAGCTAGAGCCTTGAAATTTAAGGAATAGATTGGTAGCGATAAGTAGATGACCTGATTAACTTTTGAATAAAATTCTGAAAAGTACTTCTTGAGTTATGGTCCTTTGTCATTTTGGGCAATTTTACATTGCACACTTTTTGATGCATAGCATAAGTTTTGAAATGTGCATGCTAGGGTTTTGAAATTTCATATATGGATTCCTCATGAAAAAGTAGGTGACCCATATTTTTTTTCCTATCCGAATTATCTCCCATTTTAGAGTTATTTCCCTTTTAATAAAATAACATTGAAATCTTGTATATTTGTACTGTTGTTACTGTCATGGGCAAGCAGTGTTGGAGTCAAGCAGTGTTAGAGTCAAGCAGTGTTAGAGTCAGGCAGTTGGGCGCATAGTGTTTTACAAACACCAGCTCTAGTTTCCATTGTGGTCCTTAAGTAATGATTTGCAAGTCATAGTGAGGCAGAGTAAATAAACCTATAGCTAATGAATTAAGATCTAAAGCAAAAATAAAAGTATTACCTAATAGATAATAATAAATTAAGACCTACATGAAACTTTAAAGAGTTAATGAAACAATACACAATAAAAATCTAACCTGCAAGTACCTAAACCTAATAAATCGAAAAAAGAAGTTTAAATCAAACAGTGTTTAAAAATGTGATTTCACTGCTGTTTTAAAGGTCTTAAGACCATTCACATTTTTAATGTTTGATGGAGGCCCATTCCATAAAAAAACAACCTGTAAAAGCATTTTTTACCAAAAAGCAAATGCTTATACCAAAGCCCTTCACTTTAGGAAGAGAAAAACAGCATTAAAGTTTTACCTTAAAATGACTAGTTCTTATCGTCAGAATAGAACTAGATTATTTTTACCAATTTAAAAGGCAATTAAGACATCTCTAAGGCTTCTATCTCGAGATGAGTATCTTATACTGTTAAGCTTGCCTAAAGGAAACTCACCCGTAGAGACATCTCTTTCCTAAAAATCAAAGCTCATGAAGTTAGGGCGCTATCTTCTTCTTGGGCATTCTTTGATAAAGTTCTGTGTAATGAAATACTAAAAGCAGCAGTATGGAATCAATCCTCTACTTTTGCTAAATTCTACCTGAGAGACTTGTCTCAACAAGCAGCTAATCTTCACACTTTGGGCCCAATATTTGTTGCCCACAAAGTGGTTGGGGGTCAGGAAAATAGAGCCTTTGTCGCCTAGAGAAGACTCCAAAGCCTATGTTACATATATGAAGGTAATTAATATCTTACATATATGTTTAGGAATTTAGATCATTCTTAGGATTGTATATCATGAATGTATCTTATTACTAAGAGTTTCCTTAGCCTTAATCTAGAAGTTAGGGATTCTATATATTATTTGTGTTAGAACCAGGAGAGCTCCTTCCTCCTAAGCTGCAAATTCTAGCACATTATCTATTGGTTAATGTATTGTGCAGTTAAAATGAAGTTTTTAAAAGTAAAACATATTTTAACTAGCAATACTTAACCTATAGATAAGAGAATCCCACCTCCTTCCCCGCGTAGCTCAGTTACATTGTTTTATCTTTCAAAGAAACTGACACGTGATCAAAAGAGCGGGAAGAATGACATGACACAGGTAACTGCCTAACTAGTTAGTTTCTTCCCCCACCCTAGTCAGTTTCTTCCCCAAGCTGTCAGGGTTCTTTGTTCTTTGCTGTAATGATAAAACCTTCTAGCTTATTAACATTAACTTATTTTATGATTTACCACCATTTATTTCACATATACAACTAGTTCAGCCTTATGTTGAAAAAAATCTCAGAGTGGGGAAAGAAACCAACCAGTCAATTTCTTCCCTCACCCAGTCAGTGTGCTTTACGGTAAAGATAAATTTTTCTAGCTAATCTAAATTATCATTTTTAATGATTTACCACCATTTATTTCACATGTATAACTACTTCACTCTTATGCTGAATAAAGTCCTGTGTGGGGGTGGTGGTGGTGGGGTGGGGGGAGGATGGGACAGGACGGAAACTTCATCTAATCAAACCATTGAAGTACTTATTATCAATATTTAATAGATTGTCCAAATATCTAGACGTCGAGCTGAAAGCTTCAATAACTTCAGATTGCTAGTCTTCAGAAAGAGACATTGTGACGTCTCTTTCATAACAGAACAAGAACAAATCAGTCACGAGCGGTGCACAATTCGTACCCATCAAAGTACCCACAATTTGTCTACCGGTATATAGCTTAGTACCAAACTTATATAAATATTGTCAATTAGCAAAGTGAGAGCTTCACACACTTTCTGACATGACCATAAGATATCATTTCTATGCTTTTCATAAGTGAAAAAAGCATTTCTTCTGTTACATGCAAGATAGAGGGAACCTGCCCTATGAAAGAAGGAACCTGCCCTATGAAATATCCATTCAATCAAATCATTAAGTTTTTCTTTTATAAGATAAGAGATAGTATAGAGTAAAGCATGGGAAAATCATATGTAGACAGACTTGATTTTAGTTTATTCAAAACTTTTAATGGACCAAAACAGATTCTTACCTGATCTTTTATAGACCTTGTCACAATATTTAATCACATGCTTTCTGATGGCAGTAAGGCAAGAAGTCAATAATTTAGAAAGTTCAGTAGTGGTAAAAGAGCTTGAATTTGCAATAAACCATGCCTTGTATGGTTTTTTGTGAAGTTTAGGCAAACAGTATAAGGTAGGAAGCTTATCTTGGCCTGTTTTTTTTTTAAGAAATAAGAAAAATATTGTAAAGTGTTTAGTGTCACCATTTCACACTCATTCTAGAGCATGTCTAATATGAGCTACCGGTACATGTAGATGGCTCTAGAAAACACACCTTTTAACAAAAAAAAAAAGAAAAAAAAAAGAATATTGATGGGTTTCTTCATTATGAAAGATGCTTCAAATAAGTACCCAGATATTTTTGTGGAGATGTAGGATAGCTCTAGGTAACACACTTTTTGTTAACCAAAAAAACTTTGATGTATTTTCAGCTCAGGAAGTGCTCAAGGTGAGCTGTTGTGGTCAGTCAATGTCCGTAGTCTGTCTTGCTTGTTCGTCATCCTTCGTGCATTGTGCAGCATCAGCAATTGCTTTAAAAGCCTACTCCTCCTACACCACTGGGCCAATTGACTCCAAACGATGGGAAGCACTGGGGTGACGTAGATCAAAAGTAGCTAAAATCATTCTGATCAGAAATCCAAAATGGCCTAGGTAGCCATCTTGAAACCAAAGGCCAATTAACTTGAAACTTGGTAGGAAGCATCGTGGTGACTTATAGATAAAAAAAAGCTAAAATCATTCCAATCAGAAGTCCAAGATGGCAACCATCTTGAAAATCCATTTTTCACTTCTTCTCCTGAACCGAAAGGCCAATTGACTTGAATCTTGGCAGGAAGCATAGGTGACTTGTAGATCAAAAATAGCTAAAGTCTTTGCGATCGGAAATCCAATATGGCTGCCATGGGGTGCCATCTTGAAAATCTTTTTAGCTCGCCTGAACAAGAGTCACGGAAAGCTATTGTACTACCCTCAGCGTCAGTGGTGGCATTGACACAAATATTGAAGATTTCGTTAAAGGTTTTAAGACCTCATTATTTCCTAACCTTATCACCAATTTGATTCATCTTTGGTATGATGATACATATTGGTCCAAAATTTTGGGCAGTACTACCCCTACCACCCTAGGTCATGTCAAGGTCAAGGTCACAGACTTAGAATTTTCATGTTAAAATTTTACATCAAAGTTTTTAGGATCTCATTACTTCTACACTAAATGATGGATTTAGTTCCTATTTAGTATCATGATAGATACTGGTCAAAGGTTTTTATCAGCATCATCAGCACTGATGACCATGACCTTAAGGTCAAGATCACAGACTTGGAATTTAAATGTAAAAGTTTTTGTTAAAGTTTTTAAGACCTCATTATTTCCTAACCTTACCACCGATTTGATTAATCTTTGGTATGATGATACATATTTGGTCCAAAATTTTGCGCAGTACCATCCCCACCATCCTAGGTCATGTCAAGGTCAAGATCACAGACTTAGAATTTTCATGTTAAAATTTTACGGCAAAGTTTTTTAGGATCTCATTACTTCTAAATTACACGATGTATTTAGTTCCTATTTGGTATCACAATAGATACTTGTCAAAAGTTTTTACCAGTACCATAAGCACTCATGAAAGTGACTTTGAGGTCGAGGTCACAGACTTAGAATTTACATGTTAAAGTTTTGTTAAAATTTTTAAGACCTCATTATTTCCTAACCTTATCACAGATTTGATTCATCTTTGGCTTGATGATACATACTGGTCCAAAATTTTGTGCAGTACCATCCTCATTCCCCTATTCATGTTAAGGTCAAGGTCACAGTCATGTCAAAATTTTCATGTTAAAATTTTAGGTCAAAGGTTTTAGGACCTCATTACTTCTAAACCAAACAATGGATTTAATTTATATTTGGTATCGTGATGTATCCTGGTCCAAAGTTTTTATCAGCACCATCAGCACTCATGACCTTGACCTAGGGGTCGAGATCACAGACTTAGAATTTAAAAAAATGTTAAAATTTTCATTTAAGTTGTAAATTTAAGACCTCATTATTTCCTAACCTTATCACTGATTTGATTCATCTTTCTTTTGAGGAAAATTTTGCACAGTTCAATACCCCCCTCCCCACCAGGTCATGTCAAGATCAAGGTCAAGGACTTAGAATTTTCCAGAAACAAAATGTGCAATATCAGGTGAGCTATCCTGTCTGGCAACAGGTCTTGTTTTCTTCTCCTGAACTGAAAGGCCCATTGACTTGAAACTTAGTAGGAAGCATTGGGGTGACATGTTGATCAAAAATAACTAAAAATCATTCATGTACCGAAATCCAAGATGGCCACCATCTTGAAAATTTATTTTTCACCTCTTCTCTTGAACTAAAAGGCCAATTGACTTGAAATTTGGTAGGAAGCATCAGGGTGACTTGTAGATGAAAAAAATAGCCAAAATCATTCTGATCATAAATTGAGATGACCGCCATGGCTGCCATCTTGAAAATCTATATTTTGCTTCTTCTGCTGAGCCTAAAGGCCAACTGACTTGAAACTTTGCAGAAAGCATCAGGGTGACTTGTAGATCAAAAATAGCTAAAATCATTCCAATCGGAAATCCAAGATGGCTACCATAGTGGCCATCTTCAAAATCTTTTTTTGGTTTCTTCTCCTAAACCGAAAGGTCAGTTGACTTGAAACTTTGTAGGACACATCAGGGTGACTTGTAGATAAAAAAAAAAAAAAAAGATAAAATCATTCTGATAGGAAAGCCAGGATGGCCATCTTGAAAATCTATTTTTCGCTTCTTCTCCTGAAACAAAAGGCTAATTGACTCAAAATTTTGTAGGAAGCATTGGGGTGACTGGTAGATCAAAACTAGCTAAAATTTTCCAATTGGAAATCCAAGATGGCTGCCTGGCAGCCATCATAAAAATCTCTTTTTCGCTTCTTCTCCTCAACCAAAAGATCAATTGACTTGAAATTTTTTAGGAAACATTGGGGCAACTGGTAGATCAAAACTAGCTAAAATTGTTCCGATTGTAAATCCATGATGGCTGCCATGGCGGCCATCTTGAAAATCTTTTTTTTTTGCTTCTTCTCCTTAGCCCAAAAATCAATTGACTTGAAACTTGGAAGAAAGCATCGGGGTGACTTGTAGATCAAATATAGCTAAAATCATTCAGCTCGGAAATCCAAGATTGCCGCCATCTTGGAAATCTATTTTTTGCTTCTTCTCCTGAAGAGAAAGGCCGGCCTCCATGGCTCAGTTGCACATCTGACTGGTGATTAGGAGGTTGCAGGTTCAACTTAGCTGGGTCGGCAACATTCTTTCGTGGAGATTGATCATGAAATATTTTCTACGGTCATTCTCTCCCTTCCGCTGATTCAAGAAGAGCAGTTGTCAGTTTCTGGCGAAAGAATGTGCACAATACTGGTTAACTGCTTAGAGGACTAGGCCTGCCCATTAAAGGTATGGTCAGGTAAACTGATCTTTCCAATCGGATATCCAAGATGGCAATCTATTTTTCTTTTCGTCTGCTTAACCAAAAGGCTAATTAACTTGAAACTTGATAGGAAACATCCGGATGACTTGTAGATAAAAAATAGCTAAAATCCTTCCAATCTGAAATCCAAGATGGCCTCCATGGTTGCTATCTTGGAAAATTATTTTTCGCTTCTTCTCCTGAACCGAAAGGCCAGTTGACTCGAAACTTGGTAGAAAGCATCAAGGTGACTTGTAGATCAAAAATATAAGATGGCGGCCACAGTTGCTATCTTGAAAATCTATTTTGAACTTCTTCTTCTGACGTAAAAAGTCCCATTGACTCGAAACTTGACAGAAAGTATCAAGATGATGTAGATAAAAAATTACAAAAATCATTCTGATCGGAAATCCAAGACTGTCGCCCTAGTAGCCCTGTTGAAAGGCTATTTTGAATTTTTTTTCTCCTGAACCAAAAGGGCAACTGACTCGAAACTTCATTGGAAGTATCGAGGTGACTTGTAGATCAAAAGTAGCTAAAATTATTCTGATTGGAAATCCAAGATGGCCATCATCTTGAAAATCTATATTGAACTTCTTCTCTTGAACCGAAAGGCCAATAGACTCAAACTTGTCTGGTAATCAGGTGAGCAATTCAGGGCCATCTTGGCCCTCTTATTTTCTTATTTTGTAATGAAAGATGTTTCAAATGAGTACCAATAACATGTTTTTATATAGAAATGAATAGATTTCTGGGTATCCCTCATGTCTAGAGCTGTTTGATGGAAAATATTTCCTCACTCAAGCTGGGATTCAGAAAATGATAAGTACTCTGTTTACCCTAAAATTCTGACATGGTAACTCTTTACCATTCTTGTTCTAAAATTGAAGTACATGTATTTAGTTTACAGGGCTTTCCAAACTAAGGAAGTCTTAAACTACCTGCATGTCAGATTTGGAATATGTTCAAACTTGTGGAAGTCTCAACATAGCAGAAATGATTAACATTTTGTTCTGTGATAAATGGGGTAAATCTGTGGTGTTCATATCAGTTAGTTTCGAAAACCACTGTAACTTCTTCATGTACTAAATCATAGCACAAACCATCAAGTAATAACTAGAACTATCTCTAAAGGTGATTAATCCTGGTCCTGCTGAACCCAGAAAAGCCCTGCCTTTGTGAACAGTGTAGATCCAGATCCTTTGGCTTCTGATGGAGCCTCTGGATCTGCACTGTTTGTCATTAAGTGTGTGAATTTGTATCAACAACCTGGATCAAGCAATCTGATTGGCTGAAAATTAGAAGTGGGCATGGCGTCTTAAATTATTTAGCATGGCAAGGGTTGATAGTCCACAGTGCTGCTTTTACATAGTGACATGGACAAAGCTCAGAGGGCAGATAATTCTGCTGAATTAACACTTCTTTACAGAAAAGGAAAAAAAATAATGCTACTCATTATGCTGATCAAGTTTGCACAAATGGATCAGCCAACATATGGACTGACCAACCAGCCAACATGAGGACTCCAGTATACCCCTCTCAACCTATGTTAGCCTTGGTATAAAAATGTTAGTAAATGTCAGGAGCAGTTTGATATGGTTCTGACATGCTGGATTGGCTTTTTTCTCTGAATATTTGGGCGAAGTAGATGTAATCTGATTGTTAAATACAATAGATTCAGTGATAGATCAGAAAAAATTTATATTTGGACTGTAAATTATGAGAAATGGCATTGAATAATGAATACTGTGTAGGATTTCATGTCTGTACAGAGATATCATATATCTAATTTCAGATCTTTAGCTCACGAGATGCAAGTTCCTTGGATAGAGCATTGGGATTTTCTAGATTCTTATGCAGATCTTTCCACATCTGAGGGTCTTGATGTTTTAGAAGAATATTTCAAAAAGTCAGTTTGGATTAAGTTTACCAAAGAATTCAAGGAATTACATGGAATAGAAGAACTGTTTCCTGACATTACAAAATCATCTACACCACTCAAAGCTGAAAGCTGTGATAATGTTAAGAAAAATATTGATGCTTATTGTGCTAATAAGGTTATCAATGTTAAAGGTGATTTTGTTGGAAATAATGCATCTGCTAGTGGAAGTCCTGATTACAAATGTGATGCACATGCTGATGCCTGTGCAGAAAACATGACTGAGCTAAATACTGCCAGTCTCTCTCAGATTGATACGGATAAAGCCAGGGTTGACACTCGTGGCTCTGGTGCTTGTGAAAGTCCTGTCTCTTGTGACAGAAGTGCTGTCCAATCTAGTAATGGTATTGTCAGTCCTATAACAAGTTTGTCACAAAGTTTTGCACAGTTATCAGTCCTGGATGACTCTTTATTAGATAAATCAGCTAGCAATAAGGTTACTATTTCCACTTCTCATCAGATTGACAAATACAATAATAATGTCGTAGATTCAGAGAGTGATGTAGCAAATACAGACACAAATAATGAAATAAAGACAGAGGAAGAAAAAAATAGTAATGTAGTGTCTGAAGAGCAAGAATCAAACAAAGATGACAGAAGAGGTGTTCCAGGCACAAATGTTGATGTTCTATCTGGCAGCCATGAGGTTACTACTGCTAACTCAAACATTCAAGCTTTTACAAACAATAAACAAGGCAGTGATATTAATAGAAATATTGAGAAGGTAGATATATTTGCATCAGAAGACAAAGTTGGAGCTGCCAAGCCACAGACGGCAGTTGTTGCTGTATCAACAATAGATCAAACAGTTTATGCTGAATCGAAGGATGTATCTAAATATTCTGATAGGGATGGTATTGTAAACACTAATTTAAAGAGCAAGGCTGTGAATGAGTGTAAAGAGAAGAGTAATACTACTAATACTGAAGATTCAGTGAAAGCTGCTGCAGACGACAGTCAGTCTGATCCTCCTGACCACAAAATATCTGGTATTGGAAGGAAACACCTGCTGTCTGATAGGTCAGATTCAACTTCATCATTTAAAACTGCTGAAGAAGATTTTTATGATTCTAGCCTTATGAGCCCTTTTTCAGATATAAGTGCTGTTTGCATTAAATTGAACTATAGTCCATCTCTCTTAACATTGAAAGAAGAAATTGACAGCAGAAATCAGGTAGAATCAGATGTAGACAATGTGTGCCTTCTTTTAAGAATGAAAAAGCAGCCAATAAATGGACATATGAAGGTTGATATTGTATTATATCCCAGTATGGATAATGTTAATCAGTTGGTGCTAGTAGAAGATATGGAAGTGTTTTCATGTGATTGGAGTATCAGCTCAGTATCAGATGGAGAAGTTGTTGATATATGCTTTACATATAAGAACGATGAGGTGAAGCTAAAGGCCCACTTTGCAAGGTCAGGCAGCCTTCCAAAACCTGGATATATTCATGGGTAAGTCTGTTATCAGCATTATTTATTAGGGCATGATCAAAGTTAAAGTACCATTGTATTATTGATATGACGGTCCGAGAACTGTTCCATAGACAAATATCATTGAAAAATATTGCTGAGACTGGTCAACGGATATAATACAATTTTCAATTTTCCATATTACTGTATCCTGTAGTGTGTTTGACTGCCTGCTGATTTTTATCTGCCTGCTGATAGAGCGATCAGCATGGCATCCATCCGTCCGTCCATAGATGCATCCTTGTGCATTCCAGTGTTCAAGCCAGGAATTTCAGTTTTGGGGCCCAGGGGCCCCTACCCTAAAAAAAATTGGGGACATATGAAAAAATGTGGGGACAGTACAATTAACGATCAAAATTTTATAGAAAATATATCAGTGGGTATTTTGCTCCATGTAATTGTTCCTGTAACAACATTTGAACACAGGTTAACACAGGTTTGTCAATAAGAAATGGAGCAACAGAGGAACATAAAAAATCAACAAATTAGGCAGGGTGTCAAGGTTCCCTTTTTTTTAGCTCACCTGAGCACAAAGTGCTCATGGTGAGCTATTGTGGTCAGTCAATGTCTGTCGTCCGTCGTTTGTCGTGCGGCGTCAACAATTGCTTTAAAAGCCTACTCCTACACCCCTGGGCCAATTGACTCGATACCTGGTAGGAAGCATCGGGGTGACTTGAAGATTAAAAATAGCTAAAATCGTGCCGATCGGAAATCCAAGATGGCTGCCATCTTGAAAATCTATTTTTCGCTTCTTCTCCTGAACCGAAAGGCCAATTGACTCCAAACTTGCTTGGAAGCATTGGGGTGACTTGTAGATCAAAAATAGCTAAAATCGTTCTGATCGGAAATCCAAGATGGCCGCCATCTTGAAACTCTATTTTTCGCTTCTCCTGAACCGAAAGGCCAATTGACTCCAAACTTGCTAGGAATCATCGGGGTGACTTGTAGATCAAAAATAGCTAAAATTGTACCGATCGGAAGTCCAAGATGGCCGCCATGGCCGCCATCTTGAAAATCTATTTTTCGCTTCTTCTCCTGAACCGAAAGGCCAATTGACTCCAAACATGCTAGGAAGCATCGGGGTGACTTGTAGATCAAAAATAGCTAAAATCGTGCTGATTGGAAATCCAAGGTGGCTGCCATGGCGGCCATCTTGAAAATCTATTTTTTGCTTCTTCTCCTAAACCCAAAAGCCAGTTGACTCCAAACATGGTAGGAGGCATTGGGGTGACTTATAGATCAAAAATAGCTAAAATTGTTCCGGTCGGAAATCCAAGATGGCCGCCATGACAGCCATCTTGAAAATCTATTTTTTGCTTCTTCTCCTAAACCCGAAAGTCAGTTGACTCGAAACTTGGTTGGAAGCATTGGGGTGACTTGTTTAAGCAATCATCATGAATCTTGCTCAAAATGTTTGTCTTGATGATTTCTAGGTCAAGTTCGAAACTGGGTCACCTGGAGTCAAAAACTAGGTCACCTGGCCAAATCAGCGGAAAACTTTGTTAACACTCTAGCAGTAACATTTTTGAAGCAATCATCATGAATCTTGCTCAAAATATTTGTCTTGATGAGTTCTAGGTCAGTTCGAAACTGGGTCACTTGGGATCAAAAACTAGGTCACCCGGCCAAATCAGCAGAAAATTTTGTTAACACTCTAGCGGTCACATTTTTGAAGCAATCATCATGAATCTTGCTCAAAATATTTGTCTTGATGATTTCTAGGTCACGTTCGAAACTGGGTCACATGGGGTCAAAAACTAGGTCTCCAGGCCAAATCAGCAGAAAACTTTGTTAACACTGCAGTCACATTTTTTAAATAATCATCATAAATATTGCTCAAAATGTTCGTCTTGATGATTTCTAGGTCTAGTTTAAAACTGGGTCACTTGGGGTCAAAACTAGGTCACCTGGCCAAATCTGGCCACCTGGCACGCGGATCCGTTATTGCTAGTTTTGATTTGATTGGTCCATTTGAATGGACCTTGATAAATGATTGGTTACTTCAGAAAAACCTAGCCGAGCTGCATACCATCTGCAAAATCAAATAATTTATTTTTTCCTATTCCTTTTTTAATAAAAGTCTGAAAATATTTATTATCACAAGTAGCTGAAGAATCTTTGGCCAGTTCATGGAATATGATGATTTTTTTTTTTTTTTATCTGCGTGGTCACGAGACCTAGCAAGATATTAAGAGGCCATTACCCACAGGGGGTGGGGTAATGTAAACATTCGAACTCAATACCATGTTGCTCAATAAATTTAAAAACAGATTAACATTAATCTTACTATTAAATTTCTTGATACATTCATGGAGGCACTTGCAAGGCACACTGCATGCTTGTCTGTGCCTTCCAAGTGCCACCGTGACCACCAACCTATTTCCTGGAAAACTAGGTTGGTCTCATAACTCCTGCCTATTTGAGGAATAGGTCAGACAAAGACGATTGAAATAAAATATGCTTTTGGGTGAATGAAATCATATATTTGGGAATTTTCACGACATGAATATAACCATGAACACGAAATATAACATGATAAACTATTGCCAAGTAGAACATATTCATGTATGGGCTGAAAATTTCAAAATATACCTCCAAACTCCCAAAAGCACTGTAGAGTAGGTACATAAACTAGTATATAGATGAAGTGCAACTCAGTCTGTTGACCCGGACTTCTGGTTCCCAACAGCATTACGTCAAATAGGAGATCATAACCAGAAATCTCGGGTCACCAGACAGCATTACATTTCCATATGAATCCAAAAGATATATAAACTGATAAGACATAATAATGATTTATATCTGTGCACTGGCAAAATAGGATATATACATTTATACATATCAAGTGATAAAGGTTGTAAGGATTTCTGTCCACTGGCTGGTCAGCATATACCCATGCTTACATCTGTGATCATGTTCACCTGTGTTAGCTGAAATGCTTTGAAGTGGAAGAGCCCATTTCTGCAGCCACCGTTTTCCACAAGTCAGAAGATGGATGCAGGTGACGTTCATATGCGTTGCTATTCCAGCCCCCTTGAAGCTTTATAAGGTCAACCGGCAACCCAGTTTCCAAGGCAAAACTTGCTCCCCCATGTCTAAACAAATGGCCGACAAATGTAAGGAGGCTTGGTAGCCACATGAAGCCAGGCAGACACGCAGTTTCTCAGTGAAATCTTTGTGGGTAAGTGGCACATTACTGGCACCTGGGAGGCAATATCTGATTAAGGGGGCCAGTCTAGGCAAGGATGGTTTTCAAAAGACATACGCAGCAAGGCTGTAGATGGGCAAAAAGGGGAGTTCCTTATTTTTGGCACAGGGATATGGAGCACCTTTTCTTGGAATTGGATCACCTTTGACCAGCAGACTGTCAGGATGGCACCATCAGGTGTAAACCAAACATCATCTGCACACAAGTGTTTTCTTGGGTCAAAGAGAATATGGGACTGGACAAGCAAATTGGACTTGCAGAAAAAGGAGAAGAACCCAACCAGACAAGCAGTCCAAAAAGCACGGTCAAAAGAAGAGTGGAGATTGAGGCATAGAAAAATCTTCCTAAGAATATTCAAAGTGATGGGCAATTTTTGGGAAACATTGTCTCCTTTTAATCTGCGGACACCCTTAATTGAGGAGATATACCAATTACCCTCAAGTGGGTTTTTTAATCCAGCCTCCAAATGCAGTAAACGTACTGCATTTAGGTACTGACGGACTGAACTAAAGGAGAGTCTTCTGGATAAAAAGGCAATATACCACCCCAAGTCCTTCTGTGAAATAGGTACGAATGCAATCTTTATATCTTCGCAAAAATTGACATATACTAATAAGTGAGCTGAGTATGTTCGAGATGTAGAGGCTGCAAAACTGTTTGAACGGTACAAATAAACTTCCTTGTCTAGTGAAGCTGTGAGACCTTGTTGGGGCTGCTTTCTTCTAGAAGCTGACTGGAGTACCACTGGAGTAGTTGGGTTGTCACCGCTGGTATCTGTTAAGCAAAAACTTGAAGCTAGCTGATGACATGTGCATGGGCAAAGGGGAGTAATCTGTAAAGGGAAGCAACCTACACAAATACCCTTGCAAGTGAAGGCGTGATGCACTGTCAGCAGCAAAATTGGACACCCCAGCGATGAACTTTGCAGTTAGGTGAAAATTGAAGAGCGCGGACAACCAAAGAGTCCGCGCAAGCATTTCATAATGTTACTATTATGAGAGGAGCCTTTATTTATTGAGGCCACAGTGACAGAATTGTCTGAATAAATAATTATTTTCTTATTAATCCAAATGGGGGCCCATCAATATGTGGCCAGGTCTGCAATAATCTCTTTTTCATTAATGTGGTATGATGCGGCCTCTGGCCAGTCCAATGACCAGTTGAAATAAAACCACTCAGTTCCAAAGGAACCTCCGGCTCCTTCATCACATGCATCTGTAAAGACACACTCAGCTGGATGAGACTCTAAAAGGGCAGATTTACCGTTGAAGGTTTGCATGAACTGGATCCACCATAAAAATGTTTCACCGAACCTCTGATGTTAAGAGTGTTTGATGAGAGTTATGTCGTAGCAATGTAATTTTGTTGAAGATTCCGTGGAGAAAAACTCGCCCGCCTCTCACAATACTCGCGGCCCATGACAGACGTCCAGCCGGGGACTGGAGCTGTCGTTTTCATGCACATCTGTGATTAAGAAAAGATCCCTGATGGAGCAAACACAATTTATCATGGGGTAATCTAAGGGTCATTTGGATGGAATCCAACTCAATCCCAAGGAAAGTTATTCTTTGCGAGGGATCGACAACCTTCCCCCAGTGAATGCTAAACCCCAGCTTCCTGAGAAGCTGAATCAAAACTGTAAGTGCCTAAGCACATTTTTTCTTTAGAATCTCATATTATCAAAAAATCGACAAGGTAAACGATTAAGAGGTCAAAACCCCGCCTGGCCATGATCCGCCTGACTGCCTGGGATAGTCTATGAAAAATACCTGGACAGCTAAGCACAAAAAGGTAACTTAGTATTGCGCATAAATACGGTTTTGCCATTTAGATACCAGCTGAGCCCAGTCACTTCCTGGTTACGCACAGAGATATTTACAGAATGATATGCATTTTTCAAGTCCACCTTTGCGAAAAAACAACCTTTAGTCATAAGACTAGCAGAGTCATCTATCCGGGCAAACTTCTGGTGCCATTCAGATGATTCACTGATGAGCCATGGGGTCTAGAACAGTCATGTATTAACCTTTGCCACCATCTGGTTTGGGGGTAGCAGCCATTGACTATCTTGGGCAGTGGATCACAGACCAAATAATTACCACACCGTATTTCATTCAAAACTTGCTCGGTTGCTTTATCATATAGATCACTTTGGGGCTTTGCAGATGGATGGTTAGGCAACAGGACCGGTGAAACCTGGTCATCAATATCTGCAATGTCAAAACTGTGTTTGATACAGTTTAAAATGAAATCACGATCCACGTCATTACTAAGTTCTCTTTCCCAGGCACTGTAGCATAAACCAGGCAGAGGCTTAACCTCAAAATCTACTTTTTTTTTCCACATGAGTCATATCAGAGTGCTTCTGCCCACAACCAGGCAGAATACACTGATAAGAAAACTGACATTGAGAGAAAGTGCAACCCTTTTCGCTATTGACATTTCTGCAGATGGCTGCATCACGCCTTTCTCTTTGCTTATACGGCTGCGTCTGGGCATCTCCCCGCCCCGCTTTTGAGAATGAGACTGTTGAACCTGCTTGATCGGATTGTCCCCTGGTTGAAGGTGCAATGTATGGAGGTGATTTACGTCTGTGCCCCATCTGTACCCCATGCTTGACTGAAGTTGGCGATACTCTCTATCATAAAGTAAGAAAGAGACTAAACTGTATTTCTGGACAAGTTGGTAGAACTTTGTCGTGTACAACAGATAGTCCATCAAGGCAGACCCGCCAAGTTTCCCTTTGCCTACCAACTTATACAGAATAGCCATATTGGCTATAGACCATTGTAAAAAGGTGAGGCCCTCCAATTTTGGTTTCCTAGACCCTGATTTTAAAACAACCTGTTGGTCGCCATGACCCCCTATGACTAATAAATTCTTCCTCTACTGTATGAGGAACAAAATCACAGATGTCATAATGGGAAGAAACTGACCTACCTGTGGCTGTCGCTATATATGGGTCCCTCCACGTTGGTTGAGCTAGGTCCATTGTACTGTCAGTGCTGTTCAAACTACCGGAGAGATTGTTTTGTTCAGCAGCCAGCTGTGACTGCTGGGAGGAGATTGTTTATGAGTGTCTCCTGGTAAATATCGGTTGATGTTGACCAGTTCCACCCATAGTTGCTGACGTGTTTATCACTGTTGAAGCCATGTGCTGTGCACTTGTGCCAGTCTGGCTTTCTGAGGAAATGCTGCCCCCACTTGTACCTGTGAGCAATTTTACTACATGGAGAAGAAGTTTGCGTTGTCCGACTGGGATTTTCTGTGTTTTGATGCCTTCAGGGTTGAGAAGGCTTAGAGCTTCAAGACTATCAAAGCCATGTTCAATGACTTCATCAACTACCGTCTTCTGAATTTTATTATCCAGCAGAAATTCGCGTGGAACTTGTTGGATTACACTTTAAATTCGGCCTGGACAGGAATTACATTCACGACATAAAGGTACAACATCGGAACAAAAATAACACAGTTCTTCATGACAAAAGGCCGAACAGTCCAACCACGTAATAAAATGCGCCTGTTCAAATGAAGTCGGTTGTTCTCTGACGATAATGTTAAAGAGTTTATTTTCCTCAAATTCCAACATTACATACCACTCGGGAAAGATGAAAAACTTTTTGACAATCCAAGTTCTTTTCCGAGATTTATCCGCCATGTTTTCCAATAAAAAACAATGAAGCGTAATGTACCATTAATCGTCCAGTAACTACACAACTGCTTAGTTTCGTCATTAATTGGCACACCCCAGGTTGGAGTCAGTTACCGTATAGCAGCAAAAAAATATCGGGAAAGTGTTAGTCCTGTGTTTTTACTCTTGTCCGAATGTTATCTCCGCTGCCATTTTCCGATCTATCTGGACGAAACGTTTCGAGATGGGAATTTCATCTCTTCTGTTTTAGACGACACATTTCTTGTTTATCGTTTCTCTCACATATCTTTCCAGAAAGTCAAGAAGGAAATTACTGTACGTTACATTAAAATTTCTTTCCAGCACAAGTTTTTGTAAGAATTTTTGGTGTTTTCACTGTAACAACAATTTTAAAACTGGTGCCTCCATGGGCAGGCGGATCAGTTATTGCTAGTTTTGGTTTGATTGGTCCATTTGAATGGACCTTGATCAATGATTGGTTACTTCAGAAAAACATTTACCCTCGCCACATAGCCAAGCTGCAGACCATCTGCAAAATCAAATAAACGATTTATTTTTTCCTATTCCTTTTTGAATAAAAGTCTGAAAATATTTATTTATGAAAGTAGCTGAAGAATCTTTGGCCAATTCATGGAATATGATGATTTTTTTTTTTTTTTTTTTTTTTACCTGCCTCTTACCTAACGAGATATTAAGAGACCATTACCCACAGTGGGCTGGGGTAATGTAAACATACGAACTCAATACGACATTGCTCAATAAATTTAAAAACAGATTAACATTAATCTTACTATTTAATCAAACGTCCTCTCTAGATTCTGACAATTCACATAGAAAGTCTAGTAGAGGTAAATATTCTATTTCACAGAATATGGGAAACAGCCAGCAATTTAGGCTATTAGTCCCATATTAATTTATTTTGTTGACATATATATATATATATATATCCACAAAAGAAAAAAGTAAAAGTGCCTTGAAATCTGTGAAAATTTAATTTCTTAATGCGTTTCACTACTATCAGCAATGTAGATCATCAGAAGATGTATAAAATGGCCTTGGTTTCTATAGGAACAACGTTACAAAAGACAGGAAACAACGTCACACAATACAGTATGCAAAATAACGTTCAAAATCGCAAAAAAGATTAAAAGATACGTTATAAATTAAGTATGCCTGTTTAATTTTGGCTTGAATAAATTTATAAAATAATTTTCTTTAATTTTTCTTGCAGCAGCATTATCATTCTGTATTTTATAAAGTGGCCAGATTTTACATTTTGTAAATTGGTTCCTGACACAATACTAAATATGCCCACTTTCGTATAACATTCTTGTTGAAGCATCTCTAATTTGTTGCTCATGAACGGTGACTCTGTGGCGGAGGATGTCGCCTGTTTCGCCAATATACTCCTCGTGACACCTGCCACACCGAATTACGTGAGATTTTTCACCTCGCATGACATGGAGCTTTAAATATTTTTCCACACTGGAAAGTAAATTTATTCTCAGTAATTAAATGTTCAGAGAGTCCACAATTTGACCTATTACATTTTTTTTATATTTTGGGACTCGCGAATATCACAAAATTTTGCTCTAGTTATTAGTTTCTTTAGATTTCTTGGTTGGCGTTTGCTTTTTATGATTTGAAATTCTTGAAGTATCTTATTCATGGTTTCATCTTCCTGTAGAATTGGCAGGTTTTCACATATTGAATTGAATAACTCCGGATTTTTGGGATTGAATGTTGATACATATGTAATAATATCATTATCTGTCTTTTCCCTTACTGTTCGTAGTTCCTGTTTTCTTAATTTCATGGCTTTATCTATGCCCTTTTCTATCACATTTACAGGATAATTTTGATGTTTTAATGCAAGCCTTAGTTCATTCAAATGGACTATATTAAGGCATATATTAATTTGATACGTTCTTATATTAGTCTTACTTAAATTTTCTGGATCATTTTAGTCTAAAGGAGAATAGGCATACAAAATATTTCATGATCAATCTCCATGAAAGAATGCTGTGGGACACATGAAAGAATGTTGTGGGACACAGCTGGGATTGACCCATGAACTGATCTCCAGCTGAACGTGCATCCTTCTGAGCCACTGAGGCCGGCTACTACAAGTTTAGTGACGCATATATCTAGAGGGTTGATACTTCAACCTTTTTCTTGCACATCTGTTTCAGTCTGCAGCTTGTGAATTAATCCTTAAGAATAAACAGTTAGACACAACCTAATCTCCTCCAATAGTGCATACTGGGTCTGAATCCATGGTAAATAAAACAAACAAAAAAGAGATTACAGGGTAATTGTTGTTTATACTCATGATTAATTGTAGATCTATACTATACTCATGATTAGGTCTGAAATTTTATCGGCAGTATGGTTTTCTAAATTTTACCATAGCCAAATATGTTAACCTATTATTCTCGAGAGAAGTGAAATCTAAAGTAAAACATATTTTAACTAGTAATACTTAACAGATAAGAGAATCCCACCTCCCGCCCGGGTAGCTCAGTTATAGGGAGTTATACTTAAAAGAAACTGACACTTGATCAAAAGAGCAGGAAGAGTGACGTCACACAGGTAACTGCTTAAGGGACCGTCTGGATTAAGACTTCTTAAGACGACTGAACTGTCGTTTTTTTCTGTGGAAGGTTTGAAATACAGAACAGAATAGCACATTATCTATAGGTTTAAGTACTACTAGTTAATATATGTTTTACTTTTAAAAACTTCATTTTCCAATAGTAACTTTGAGGTGGCTTTTTGGGCGTTTAGCCTGAAACAGCTCAGTGGCCAGAATAGTTGACATAGCTGTTGAATGTCGAATGGATTTAGCCACGGCCTTCAAGAGTCTAGACAGAGCTGTGACTGACATGGACTCTTGTTGGCGACATAAGTAGGCTGCTGAAGAGAACAAATCCATGTGTGTGAATTGATTGCCACTAATTTGCAAGCTCTCTTTTCCAAGAATTCTAGATCTTTTACTGAGACGGAACATCTTCCCCTACTAGAAATATCCAAAAGCGAAGTGTCAGCTTCTAGTTAAGGAAGATTTTCCATGGGAAATACTGGTCCTGGCTTTTGTAGTATTTCGTCGGGGCCAAGGACAAACCAAATGCTCTCCCTTCCACTAATTCAAGAAGGGCAGTTGTCAGTTTCTGGCAAAAGAATGTGCACAAGTACTAGTTAACTGCTTAGAGGTCTAAGCCTGCCCAGGAAAAAGTGTTGTTAGGTAAACTGACCACTCTCGACATGATCCTAATGGGTTGACTGGGCCATAAAGCCTCAACACTAACAAATAAATAAACTTGTCACACAGGTAACTGCTTATCCATGTATGTATGGCACACAGGTAACTGCTCATCCATGTATGGACAAGATTTGAAGCAGGTTGTTAACCCTTATCTTGCCGTTCGCGACAATAGTCGCGCTGGGGGGGTCTGCCAACTCAAAAGCCTGTCATACTTACAATATACCACATGCAACCATTCAGAGCAAGTGTTCTCATACAGGAGTGAACCTACTTTCATACAAACACGCCACTTTTCATTAGATAGTCAGGTGCTGGATTTTACCCACACTAAAAAAAGACCGAGAATACCAAATTTCAAGCCGCCATTAATTTCAGCACTCACTTCAACAAATTGATCAGGCTTTTCTGGAAAAAAAGCCCATAACACCTGAATCATTTCCAGTGAGGAAGAAGTAGGAATAACAGTAGAACCTATGTATGTCACTCATTTCATTCGCAGTAGTACACAGTAGGCGCTGGGCTCTTGTAATTTTTTTTTTTTTTTTTTAAGTGTCTTAAACGGTTCCCGGTTTACACATGACTGTCACGTGACTTTCTAGTCACGTGACCATCCTTTCACCGGTAAAATGGCCACCTAGGATCGGCAAATTATACGTGAAAATTTCATGAAAATCGAGGTAAAATTCAGGGGGTAATGACTTCTCAAGTACAGGTACCCCCTCTTACAGGCCTGATTCATTTTTTTTCCGGCAAGAGAAGGGTTAATATATTTACATCTGAATGGTGTGATTGACAGAACTGAACTTTGTTTATGCTCAAAAAGTGATAATCAGAAAAAAACAACAACAGAAATATGAAAATCCATTCGATTTGAAGTCAGTGGTCATTCAGTATAGGGAACAAACATGTTTTTTCATGCATTAACATCCACCAGGTTCCAAAGGAGGTATTGAAAACCAAGGCCTTCCAAGGGACTTTGCGAATGTTAATGCATAGAAAAACCATGTTGGATCACTATTATTGCATAATAAATTAATAACTGAAAACATTAGCTCAGTTTTGCGTTATTTCTTGCACTATTTTGTTTCACCTTTTCACCGATGTCTCGCAAATGCAATTTCCAGGGACTATGCTCATTCTAGGGCTGGGCAGTACACATCTCCTGATGGCAACAATTCTGTGGCCCGGTATGAGCATATTTGAAGTTGCATAGCCGTGCATTAACAGTGGGTGAATTGCCTTGTTAATGCATGGCTGTTAATAATGTGCTGCACTGTTTTTTATGCAATAATACCTTATTTACCTCAAGTATTTGGATCTCTAAACTCCTTATTATCCTTGTCCTAACATTTAAACAAATCTGTTTCACTAACTGTTGATGTGTCTAAAAACTGCTGGATGAGAGGCAAACAGTGTAGACTCTGATGCCACATTCTGTGGCATCAGATCTGGGTGTACACCTTTTGCACAGATCTGGTTTGATCCCCACTGCATCAGCAACATTCTTTCATGGAGATTGATCATGAAATACTTCCTATGGTCATTCTCTCATGTCCACTGATTCAAGTGGGCAGTTGTCAGTTTCTGGCGAAATAATGTGCACAATACTGGTTACCTGCTTAGAAGACTAAGCTTGCCCACTAAAAGTGTGTTTAGGCAAACTGACCCTGCTAGACATGACTCCATTGGGTTGACTGGGCCATAAAACCTCATTACAAACAAACAGTTTGCACAGACCTGTCTGTCCAAGTACTTAGGGTAAATATGGTAAATGAGATATAACTAGTAGATTTTATGAAGCTATAAACACCTATTTTTGAGCAAAGTTTTTTGTTTATAGTTGTGAACCAACTCGGGAAGACCTGGATGTGTATCGAGCACTGGAGAATGTTGCTATATCACCTGAGACTCATCCCAATGTCTTTCACTGGAAAATCAACATAAGCAGATACTGCTCTGATAAAAAATACAGGTAAATAACATAGTTAGTATGTCTTCATAAAATGTCTAGTTTGTAGTAGAACTATATAATGCTGTAGAGACCATTGGAACAGCCAGAAAGTGGCATGGAATCCTGGAACATCTACATGCCCATTTCAATTCAGATGTCAGGCTTTGATCCCAGAACAGTTATTTCTGTTAAACAAAAATCAGTTCAGGCATTTGTTTTGCTTGTTGTGCAGCACAAAGAAATCAGAGCTTTGATTAGCCTTGTCCATCATTGCTTTAGATAAGGCACTACTACCTCTACCCCCTACCCCCCCCCACCCCCAATCTCCAACCCCTCCCCCCACCCCCAATCTTAAACCCCTCCCCCCCTTCAGACATCACCGCTGTCCTTACGTCCGTCCATCCGTCCGTCCCGTACGTAACACAAATGGTTTCCGTGCGATATCTTTTGAAAAGATTGGTGTATTGGATTGAAATTTTATACACAGGTATATAATCATAAAATGTAGGTCGTTTGATTTAGGATAAAATCCACCAATTATTTGGGGAGTTATGGCCCTTTTCAACTTTGAAAAATTTTCAACTTTGGAAAATGGTTTCCGTTCAATATCTTTTGAAAAGATTACTGTATTGGGTCCAAACTTTATACACAGGTATATAATCATAAAATATAGGTCAAGTTTGATTTAGGGTAAAATCCACCAATTATTTTGGGAGTTTTGGCCCTTTTTCAACTTTGAAAAATGGTTTTCATTCCACAACTTTTGAAAAGATTGGTGTATTGGATTCATATTTTATACACGAGCATATAATTAAAGAATAAAGGTCAAGTTTGATTTAGGGTAAAATCCACCAATTATTTTTGGAGTTACGGCCCTTTTTCAACGTTAAAAATTAGTTGAAAAATGGTTTCCATTCGATATCTTTTGAAAAGATTAGTGTATTGGATTCAAATTTTATACACAGGTATATAATCATAAAATATAGGTCAAGTTCGATTTAGGGTAAAATCCACCAATTATTTTGGGAGTTATGGCCCTTTTTCAACTTTGAAAAATAGTTTCCGTTCCATAACTTGGCAGAATTGTTTCTTCGCTGATCCTCTTTCAAGATTCAGTTCAAGCCATCATGATGCATGAAAAAAAAACATGGCCGCTGGGGAGCAGGGCTGTAAAATTTATACAAAAATCTTAGAGCAGTGAACTTGGCTGAAACATCAACAGTAAGTATGCAAAACTGTTTGCTCAGGTGAGCGATATAGGACCATCATGGTCCTCTTGTTTATTTAAAGTAATTGGCCCTTTGAAAATTTCAGCATTTTAACCTTGTAAGCAAGATATCTCAAAAACTGTTTAAGCTGCTGCCTTGAAACTTGACAGGCTGATAGGGAATGATGAGAAAATGACTGGTTACTTACAGCAATAACTTAGGTGATCATTGTGGCCCATGGGCCTGTTGTTAAGATAGAGCTATATAGCTAAAACTTAAAGAAAAAAAAGTTCTCTAAAACCAAAGGGCCCTAAGTAGGTGCAATCATCATGAATCTTGCTCAAAATGTTTGTCTTGATGTCTAGGTTGAGTTTGGACCTGGGTCACTGATGACCTATATTTCATGGTCCAGTGACTTTCTTGTTTTTCCATTTAGGTCAGTTTCTCAGTAACTGTTGGTCCTACTTGGCACTTGCAGACATCTTAGCATGGCCTCTTGAATGCAGTCATCTATATTTGACCTTGACCATGGTCCACTGACTTTGTTAAGTTTTTGCATTTAGGTCAGTTTCTCAGTAATTATTAGTCCTACAGCCAGTGATATTTAGCATATCTTAGCTTGGCCTCTTGAGTGCAATCATTCATATTTGACCTTGATCTAAATTTCATGGTCCATTAGGCATGCTAAATTGTCTTACTTGTTGTCCTCATCATGAATCTTGGTCAGAATGTTTACCTTGATCATTTATGGGTCAGGTTCTCTAAGTGCTATGATACTCTGGTAAGTGTTACAGGGCCATCATAGCCCTCTTGTTTGTAGATAGCATAAAAGCCTCTTTCTCATGTTCTGCACCAAATATATACTGTAGAAAATCTTAGTTATTTTCTTTCCTATTCTGACAGCAAACCTCAAGATCAGCCTGCACATCTTCCTTTCAGTAATATTATAATGTTATTAAGTGGATGTTACACATCCGAGGGCCGTTGTATTGGCTTGAGGATTGCTGTATTGGCCCAAGGCGATACTGGGGGCCAATACAGCTATCCAAAGGCCAATAGGATTGCCGGAGGACCTGTTTCAGAGCCAATGTGCAAACATCTATTTCATGACATTTTTATTAATCAACCTTTTTTTCAGTCAATTAATCAAGAAGATTGAAAGTTTCCAAATAGGTAGAGAGGGCAACAAGCTTGTAATATGAAAAATTTAATTTAACTGCATAATACATTAACCTATAGATAATGTGCTATTCTCTTCTGTATTAAAACCTTCCACAGAAAAATGGCAAGTCTTAAGAGTTTTAATCCAGAAGGTCCCTTAGGCATTTACCTGTGTGACATCACCTTTCCTGCTCTTTGAAAAAGTGGGGCTTTACTGGATTTGCCATGTCCTTCATGATTCCATGATTCTGCAATTCTGTCATTCCCCGATTCCGTGACTGCAAAATTAAAATGCATTTTTCTTAATAACTTTTATGTCTGTGGTCCTACTTTAATGAAACTTATACTACACTTGGTCTCTAAGGTAAGTAAGGTGTAGTCGCACAATAGTGGCCAAGGGCCCATCACTCTAGGAGTTTTGATCCTGGTAGGTTTTAAAAAATTTAAAATGCATTTTGCTTAATAACTTTTATGTTTGTGGTCCTACTTTAATGAACCTTATGCCACACTTGGTCTTTAAGGTAAGGAAGGAATGACCAAGGGTTATGTCCCTTGATAGGTTTTCAAATTTTGCCATTCACAAAAGTTTTCGTAACAGATTTCTCAGGAACTATGAAACCTAGAAAGCTGAAAGTTTGTATAAACATGAACAATGATGATATACGTGAATACCAGAATAGGGGCCAAGGGCCCATTACTCTTGGAGTTACTCTTGTAGAAGAAACACCAAATATACAATCGATAATTCATCACATCAAAGTGTCAATTCATGGACTACTATGAGGTGTTACACGAATGAATTACAACATTATCCTAATCAAAATATCCTCTCTAGATACTGATGCTTCACATAGACAGTGTAGTAGGGGCAAATATTCTCTGACATAGAAATATGGGAAACTAGCCAGCAGTTAGAGGCTATTAGTTCCCATATTAATGTATTTCATTGGCAGTTAGTAATACCTGTAACAAGAGTCCATGTCAGTCATGCCTTGTCCAACGCTTGGAAAAGGTGGTTAAATCAATCAAAAGTCTATATGATATTAGGCATAAATTATTCTAGGCTCGATATGATACTACTATAGCCTTATCTAAATTCTTTTGGATCATTCTAGTCAAGAAGAGAAATGCTCCAATTAATTCTATTAATATTTTATAATAAGGTCAAGAAGTTACAAAATCTAACTTCGAAGTACAATAATATAGATTTTGACTTCTTCCGATAATGTACAAATTGATATAACAAATTATCATATTAGGCTAAGGGACTGTTAATTTTAGAAACCTAGACAGCCGATAAAATTTCCAGACCTAAGCAAAATGTGCTGTACAGGTCTAGGAATTGATCACAGTCTTTTAGTCTGATACAAAAAAAGGACTTATCTAAGAGGAGTATTAACGCAACAAATAGTTCTTCCTCCTCTAAACATGAGTGATATTTTACAAATGTTCAAAATCAGCTCTCCCACTGCCACATCCAGATATTCCAGTGGGAAAAAGATTGGTATACTCTACAAAACAGTGAGGACAACAATTGGGTCCTTTATATCATTAAAGAAATTTTCAGGACTAAATTCATTTCGCTTCCTCATTTATGTAATGTTCAGGTAAATACGAGTCAAGAATAAGAACAGAACTTCTCCATAAATGGGCAGTGGAAAGGGTAACAAATCCGGGAATTCACTGTTTTTACTCCGAGATGTGTTTTACCCCCAAAAAAACGGAAGTTACATCCGATAAGGGATATTTCCATTTAACCCTTGTCATGCTGAATAAATTAAGATGCCACACCCCTTCTAATTTTCAGCCAGTCAGATTACTTGATCCAGGTTTTTGATACAAACTCAGATACTTAATGACAAACATTGTAGGTCCAGATCAGTTGGCTTCTTCAGAACTGATCTGGATCTACACTGTTTGCAAAAGTAGGGTATATCCGGGTTCAGCATGACAAGGGTTAATAAAGAAAACAATAATATAAGATTAAAACAACTAAGTCAGTGCATAAGTCGATATCGTTCAAAGACTGGGCTGTTGCTATTTTTAGCTCACCTGAGCAAGGCTCAGGATGAGCTATTGTGATCACTTGCCGTCAGTCCATTGTCCGTCCGTCCATCTGTCCGGACAAATGATAGAATACTAGTTGGGTATGCCTAAGTTGGATACTTGCCATTTATTTGGTTAGTGTCCAAAAAAAAGTAGCCAACAAATTTGACCGAAATTCCCTCCTACCTCCCCTCTTCGCTCAGTTATATTGTTTTATTCTACAAAGAAACTGAGCAAGTGATCAAAAGAGCGGGATAGATGACAGCGGAAAGGTGATGTCACACAGTTAAATTGACTAAGGAACCTTCTGGATTAAGACGCTGTTTTTAGCTCACCTGAGCATAAAGTGCTCAAAGTGTGCTATTGTAGTCAGTCAAGATCCGTCGTCCATCGTCAGTCGTGCAGCATCAACGATTGCTTTAAAAGCCTACTCCTCCTACACCCTGGGCCTATTTGACTCGAAACTTGATAGGAACCATCGAGGTGACTTGTAGATAAAAAATAGCTAAAAACATTTCGATCAGAAATCCAAGATGGCCTCTGTGATGGCTATTTGGAAAATATATTTTTCGCTTCTTCTCCTGAACCAAAAGGCCAATTGATTTGAAACTTGGTAGGAAGCATCAAGGTGACCTGTGGATCAAAAATAGCTAAAAAAAGCAAAATCCTTCCGATCGGAAATCCAAGATGGCCACCACGGTGGCCGTCTTGAAAATCTATTTTTCTCTTCTTCTCCTGAACAAAAAGGCTAATTGGCTTGAAACTTGGTAGGAAGCGTCAGCGTGACTTGTAGATCAAAAATAGCTAAAATCATTCCATTGGAAATCCAAGATGGCCACTGGTGGCCATCTTGAAAATCTATTTTTCGCTTCTTCTCCTGAACCGAAAGGCTTATTGACTTTAAACTAGGTAGGAAGCATCGGGGTGACTTGTAGGTCAAAAATAGGTAAAACCGTGCCGATCGGAAATCCAAGATGGCCGCCATGTTTAAAAGCTATCTTTAGTTTCTTCTCTTGAGCTGAAAGGCCAATTGACATGAGATTTGGTAGGAACCTTCTGGATTAAGACTTGCTGTTTTTAGCTCACCTGAGCATAAAGTACTCAAGCTTTGCTATTGTAGTCAGTCAATGTCCGTCGTCCATATTCAGTCATGCAGCATCAACAATTACTTTCAAAGCCTACTCCTCCTACACCCTGGGCCTATTGACTCGAAACTTGGTAGGAACCATCGAGGTGACTTGTAGATAAAAAATTGCTAAAATCATTTTGATCAGAAATCCAAGATGGCCACCATGGTGGCCATCTTGAAAATCTGTTTTTGGCTTCTTCTCCAATACCAAAAGGACAATTGACTTGAAACTAGGTAGGAAGCATCGGGGTGATAGGGAGGGGGGAATTATCTTATCTACAGGCTAAGTATTGTTAGTTAAAATATGTTTTATTTTTAAAAACTTCATTTTAACTGCACAATACATTAACCTATAGATAATGTGCTAGAATTTGTAGATTAGGTGGGAAGGAGCTCCCTTATTTTAATACCAAAAATATATAAATCCCTCCACTTATGGATTAAGACTCAGGAAACCCTAAAGAATCAGATACATTCTATTACTATATGTAAGTTTTAGAATGATCTAGATTCACAAATAACATATCTTAAGGTTGTTAATACCTTATATGTTAAGAGTGGACTCAGGAGGCTTCTATTTTCTCAAGCCTCAGAGGCGTAATTACTGCCCCCCCCCCCCCCCCCCCTGCTTTATAGCTCACCTGAGCACAAAGTGCTCATGGTGAGCTATTGTGGTCAGTCATTGTCCATCGTCTGTCGTTCGTCATGTGGCGTCAACAATTGATTTAAAAGCCTACTCCTCCTATACCCCTGGGCTAATTGACTCGATTCCTGGTAGGAAGCATCGGGGTGATTTGTAGAAAAAAAAACAGCTAAAATCGTTCCGATCAGAAATCCAAGATGGCCGCCATCTTGAAAATCTATTTTTCGCTTCTTCTCCTGAACCAAAAGGCCAATTGACTCCAAACTTGGTAGAAAGCATCGAGGTGACTTGTAGATCAAAAATAGCTAAATTTGTGCCGATCGGAAATCCAAGGTAGCTGCCATGGCCGCCATCTTGAAAATCTATATTTCGCTTCTTCTCCTGAACTGAAAGGCCAGTTGACTCCAAACCTGGTAGGAAGCATCAGGGTGACTTGTAGATAAAAAATAGCTAAAATTGTGCCGATTGGAAATCCAAGATGGCTGCCTGAAAATCTATTTTTCGTTTCTTCTCCTAAACCCAAAAGCCAATTGACTCCAAACTTGGTAGAAAGCATCGGGGTGACTTGTAGATCAAAAATAGCTAAAATAGTCCCGATCGGAAATCCAAGATGGCAGCCATCTTGAAAATCTTTTTTTTGCTTCTTCTAAACTGAAAAAGCCAATTGACTCGAAACTTGGTAGGAAGCATCGGGTTGACTTATAGGTAAAAAATACCTTAAATCTTTCTGATCGGAAATCCTAGATGTCTTCCATGGTGGCCATCTTGAAAATCTATTTTTCGCTTCTTCTCCTGAATCGAAAGGCTTATTGACTTTAAACATGGTAGGAAGCATCGGGGTGACTTGTAGATCAAAAATAGCTAAAATCATCCCTATTGGAAATCCAAGCTGGCCGCCATGGCCCCCATCTTGTTTTATATATACTTATATAGGGAAAACCTTTAAAAATCTTTTTGTCTGAAACCAGAAGGCCCTGGCGTTACATAGCTTCATCTAGTTCACATGCCTGTTCAACAATAAGGCACCATGCGATCATGCTTCTGTCCAGCACCCCCCAGCCTGTCATCCGAAAACATTCATTTTCAACAAGTTTTAAACATACATACTCCTAGGAAGAGAAATCAGTCTTTTAGAATATACTAGAGACAATGACACTCAGGTGAGTGAATTAGGGCCCTCTGGGCCCTCTTGTTCTTTTTTTTTGGGTAATAACAGTTGGACCCAAAAAAGAATTAATGAGTCATTGAGACATAACCTCAATATTTGCATCTTAAATGCAAATTGAAGAATATTTAATAAGGAAATGTCTTCTCTGATGAGTTTCCTACAGAACCTACATATCTGGATATTTCATTATAAATCCTAGAAATGTGATGGTTATCAGAATTAGTAAAAATCTAAACTATTTATTAATATGAAATAATTGGAATCTGGTTAATTGGACCAATTTAACTATTGCCAATAACCAGTTCGTAATTCTTAAGCAATCGTAAGACTTTATAATTATTACCTTTGCATTTCGAACTAAACAGGAATAATAATAATAATCTGGGTAAATGGACTAATCTAATTCTTGCCGAATACCCAGTTTATCCATCAATGATAGCGAAGATATGATTGATAATTTTATATATTTTATCTACTGCCAGTCAGACTATGATAACGTATCTTAGTCATGGCATTCGATACTAGAAAAAGATTGTCTACCTCTTTGCATGAAGATGGACAACCTGAATAAATTTTAACACTAAACTTCTACCAGAGGAGATTAGGAAATGTTTTGTATCCTTGGTAAAAACTAATACAAAGGAAAGACTGCTAACATCATAGCGTAGAGTTTGGCAACTGTAAACTTTATAATAAACGGAAAGGCTGATAACATAGTGTACTGTATAACAACCTCCTAACTTAAAAGATCTTACAATATCAATTAAAGATCTAACTTAGAAAGAACTGGCTAGAATCGAGTCTATTACCACATCAAAGTATTTTTGTCAAAATCCGAGGATATATCCGTAATTTGACTCCGCTAAAGCTTAAAACTTCATTTCATCCAAGAGACGAGAATTGGGGAGTTTATTATACAAACTTCTACTAACCATAGTAGGTTTATAAATATACAGGCCGAGTCAAAATAATACTAATTTTAATATCTCTGATGACCAAAGACGAAGAGATTCAGAGACGTAATTAACTATTCTGCACATATATGACTAGAATAGTGAGAATAGGTGATATTATCATTTATAATATATGAATGATAATAAGCTATTCCTGTAATGGATAAATCATTTGTCATAACTAATTTATCCAAGGTGGATAGATAATTTGGTTTATGATATATCAATTCATAATAATCTAAAAGATGTTCCAGTTTATGGATGGATCATTTATCGTAACAGTAACATTATCCAAGGAAACTGGTTATAAGAATAATATAACTGTAAGGATTGTATATAATAATAAACAATCCATATGTTATTTATATATAGAAATTAGTCTTAAACATTTAAGTCTTTTTAAGACAATTTCCAAATACATTGTAGTTGAAACTTCCTGGAATATAACTATTTTTGAGACTTGTATCGCATTTCAGGAAGAAAAGGGTACTCCCATATTTCTATGCATAGGTTGGGAGACTTGTATTATAACACAATTTGTGTTATCAATTCTTAACGCAAGAGTGAAGATGTATTGTATGGCTTTTTTTATTCACCAAATTCTGTGCCATACTTGTTAAAGATAGATGAAGATTAATATTCTATCCGAAATGTAAGTATGGAAGCTCAATATTCCTCTGTTCGAAGATAGAAAATGAGTTCTTTATCGATCATAATTGTATCGACGAAAATACGATAGTAATTGGAACCTAATGGATGTATGCTCCCTAAACTCAGTGATAGGAGTGTATCCGCTGACATAAACTGGAAGTTTGTCACTATTGAAACTTGAAAATCCCAGTAACACATGAAAGGTTCCCAAGTGACTAATCAGACATAATCTACATGTATTCGAATTGAAGTCTGAGTCAATTATTATGTTGAAATATGTATCAGTACTTTAATTACTTAAATGGCATATATGTATCAGCCAGATTTTAAAACCTATAAAACGAATCATAAATAGGTCAAATCTAACTGTAGAAATCAACTCTAAACTTCATATGATTAATGACAATATGAAGATAGATCTTACCGTATCGCAAATAATATCTCCAATTATTGTCAAATAATTCTTAAATGGTCCGTTAACGTAAATTCATAATGATAACGTCCATTGTAATATGAGAAAATGTACAAATAAAGGTACATTCTGAAATTGCTGGGACAACAAACTAGGAAGATCCGACAGTAAAACATAAGTACGGAACTTCCTTAAATGGAAAACTGAATCGTATAAGAGATGCATATAATATTTTTGAGACAGTCCAGTCTTATAACGCTATTGATTACGTTCTGACTTAGTTGTCTTTATATTTTAGTTGGAAATATCCGTCATTGGATATTGCAACATTATCTTTAGGAGACAATACATCCGGGAGAGATCGCAACTTTCCGGTTTGTACCCTTTCCATTACCCGTTGACGGAGATGTTCTATTATCCTAATAATGAGAGGAAAAACTGGTTCCTGTCATCAGAACGTACGATAGATGAGGAATATAATTATTTAGTCCTGAAGTATTGTTGTATAATGTACAGGACTTTATTTTCCTCACTGCTTCGTAAGTATACAGATCTTCTCCCAGCGTAATATCTGTTGAAGTGCAAAGATAGAAAATGGAAGTAATTGCTTTTATGACCTATACTTGTCAATGATGTTTAGAGGAGGAAAAAACTACTCATTGTATAAATTCTCCTCTTAGAAATTTCCTTTGTATCAGACTTAAGCAAAATCAAATCTTAGACCTATACAATACGTCTGTTTAGGTCTGTAATTATTATCAACTGTATAGGTTTCTGAACGATCCCGTAGCCTAATATAATTTATTAGTCTCTGAAGAAGCCAAAATCTGTATTTCGTAATTAGATTTTGTAACTTCCTGAACTAAGCTAATTTTGTTAATCTCCAACCGCGAAGCAGATGGGGGATTATAGAAATGGCCTTCATCTGTCTATCTGTCCGTCCGTCTGTCCTTCCGTAACACTTTCTTGTCCACCCCATAACTCCTGAACCCTTTGAAAGATTTTCATTAAACTTTGGTCAAATGTTCGCCTCAGTGAGTCGATGTGCAGAACCCTTAAGTCAACCATGCCAACTCAAGGTCATCACAGGTCAAGGTCATGGGTTTGAGCCTTGAATTTCGTGTCCGCTCCATATCTCCTATACCCCTGGAAGGATTTTCTTTAAACTTTGGTCATATGTTTGCCTCAGTGAGACGATGTGCAGAATTCATAACTCAACCATGCCAACACAAGGTCAAGGTCACAATTCAAGGTCACAGGTTTGAGCCTTGAATTTCGTGTCTGCTCTGTATCTCCTATACCAGCGGAAGGATTTTCTTTAAACTTTGGTCAAATGTTCACCTTAGTGAGACGATGTGCAGAATCAATAACCATGCCAACTCAAGGTCAAGGTCACAGTTCAAGGTCATGGGTTTGAGCCTTGAATTTCATGTCCGCTCTGTATCTCCCTTACCCGTGGGAGGATTTTCTCTAAACTTTGGTCAAATGTTCACCTGTGGGACAATGTGCAGAACCCATAACTCAGCCATGGGGACTCAAGGACAAGGTCACAGTTCAAGGTCGGGAGTTTGAGCCCTGAATTTCGTGTCCACTCGATATCTCCTTTACCCCTGGAAGGATTTTCTTTTAATTTTGGTCAAATGTTTGCCTCAGTGAAATGATGTGCAGAACCCATAGCTCAACCATGCAGACACAAGGTCACAGTTCAAGGTCACGGGTTTGAGCCTTGAATTTTGTGTCCGCTCTTTATCTCCTTTACCCCTGGGAGGATTTTCTCTAAACTTGTCAAATGTTCACCTCAGTGGACAATGTGCAGAACCCATAACTCAGACTGGGGACTTAAGGTCAAGGTCACAGTTGAAGGTCACGAGGTTGAGCCTTGAATTTGGTATCGGCTCCATATCTCCTTTACCCCTGGAAGGATTTTCTTTAAACGTTGGTCAAATGTTTGCCTCAGTGAGATGATGTGCAGAACCCATAACTCAGCTATGCTGACTCAAGGCCAAGGTCACAATTGAAGGTCACCAGTTTGAGCCTTGAATTTTGAGGCTGCTCCATTGCCATTCAGACTGCCTTGTTACATTTGGGTCAAATGTTTGCATTAGTGAGATGATGTGTAGAACCTGTAACTCAACGATGCAGACTCAAGGTCAAGGTCACAATTGAAAGTCATCCGTCTCTTTCTTGTTCACTCCATATCTCCTGAACCTTTTGAAAGATTTTCATGAAACTTTGGTCAAATGTTTGCCTTAGTGAGGCAATGTGCAGAACCCATAACTCAAGCATGCTGACTGAAGGTCAGGGTCACAGTTAAAGGTCACGAGTTTGAGCCTTGAATTTCATGTTCATATCTACTGAACCCTTTGAAAGATATTTATTAAATTTGGGTCAAATGTTTGCCTTAGTGAGATGATGTGCAGAACCCATAACTCAGCAATGCAGACTCAAGGTCAAGGTCACAGTTGAAGGCCACCAGTTTGAGCCTTGAATTTTGAGGCCGCTCCATTGTCATTCTGCGGTGGGGGATATAGCTGTCCTTCAGACGGCCTTGTTAAGGTAATAGTAATAATGTTGTCGAATTTATTAATGCCTTAACATATATATCTGACTGCTTATTTACCTTCTCCAAGAGTCTGGACAAGACATAATTGACATGGACTCTTGTTACAAGTATAATTAATTGTCTATGAACAATTAATATGGGAATTAAAGCCTGAAATGCTTATTATTTCCCAAACATAAAGAATATTTACCTCTACTAGACTTCTGTGCGTGTTAGAATCTATAGAGGAATTATAACTATTATATTACACATGATAAAATCAAAACTTTGACACTTGATGTGTTTATGAAACAAGTTTATCCTTTATAATTTGGATATACTTGAAATATTTATATCATTAGATAAGAAAGAATTAATAAGGAATTAACGTGATCCATATAATTCCTGATAGAAATATAAAATGTGTATAATCTTCCAAAATTTTCGGAAATATGATCAATAATTTTAGCAGATTGATAATTATATTATCAAGGATCAGGAATCTTTTCAAGGACTGATTCTGAGTCCTAGACAATGCACCAATTTATCAGCTATAAATTGGGAATCTTTAATATCATTCTTTCAGGTCGCAATTTTATTCAAACGTAAGCAACCTGGTAAAATTAAGTGTTTTTTTTTGTGTATTTTTTTACCAACTTATCAGGTTATATAATTATTTGAACATAAACAGCCTGTATAAGTTAGGTGTTTTCTACCAGTCTATCAGGTTGTAATGTTATCCAAACATAAACAACCTGTGTAAGTTAGTTACTTTTCAACCCCTCTATCCGGTTGACTGTAAACAAACTGAGGAAAAAGATTATGATACCATAATGATCATAGCTATGTACCAAAGAAAAGAAAAAAGAAATCGGTAACTTCTTTTCTAACAATTATATAGGTTTCTGTTTCTTTGTTTCTTCCGAAAGAGAACAAAGAAATTAAAGAAGAAGGAGAAGGTGGGTAAACGATACATTTATTTTCTCTTCTTATAAAGTCACAGTATGGAACTCATCCCCTGCCATAAAGCCTTGTGGGTTAAAGATCCTTTTCAAGTCAGTTAAAAGAGGAACAGATCTTTCAAATACTGTTAGATATTCGATAACAATATACTTTCAGATTATAATTCCAAATATCTCGGATTCTAAGTCTAATTCGATAATGACTGCAAGAATTCCTTGAAATAAATGTCTGCCCAGTATTCTAACCAAACGTTGTCATTTGATAATCTATACCCATTAATTTGACTCATCTCTGATGCTCTGTGAGTCAAAACTAATTGTCCGGGAACTAGTGATTGTTATCCAGTCACTAATAATCCAGCAAAATGATTGGTACTTCTATGACCAGTGACTGGTATATGGTGATCGTTGCCTGGAGATTATATGCCCGGTAATTGATTGCTCGGTAGTAATTTTGACCGGTGACTGGTCTGACTGGTGACCGGTTGACCGATGATTTGTGGACAGACTTTATTGAGTGCCTCTAGCATCCATAAAGACACCATCCAGATGGATGACTGGTGACCGATGACCAGTCATGACCAGTGATCGGTGTGACTGGTGACCCGTGACCGACCCTGTCATGACCGGTACTGGTCATCCGTCACTGGTCATGACCGGTCAGAGGTAGTCTTAGACTTATAGAGTGCCTAAAGTACCCATAAGATGCCACCCAGATGGGTCCTACCCCTGGCAGCAGAGCCTTGTTAGGTTGTGTCCCACCAATAAAGAATTGTCGTATAACCGGAAGGTTGACAAATTCTTTACTAGTCAGCTTCTCCACCATAGTAATCTTCAACCACATCTTCATTGTCTGTAAGGTAGATGGATGCCGGACAGTGGTGGACTTAGACTTATTGAGTACATATAGTATCCATAAAGACGCCAACCAGATGAGTCCTACCCCTAGCAGCAGGGCCTTGTGGGGTGGTGTCCCATTAGTAAAGAATTGTCATATAACCTTAAGGTTGACAATTTCTTTACTAATCAGCTTCTTCATTGTAGGAATCTTCTGCAGGTACCAATAGTAGTCCAGTTCTTTTCAGATCTCATTAATAAATAACCTGGAACAAACAGAACAAGTAAAATATTTGAATCGTTATGCACGACTTCCGGAGTGAACATGAGAGTTGTGCCGATAAATGCGAGAGGCAATATGACAATCAATAATAACAAAATATTGAAAATCGATTTAAAGAAAGTAATAAGATTTTAACTGCACAATACATTAACCTATAGATAATGTGCTATATTCTATTCTGCCCATACCTTCCACAGAAAAAACGACAGAAAAGTCGTCCCATACAGTCTTAATCCAAAAGTCCCTTAGGCAGTCTCCTATGTGACGTCATTCCTCCCGCTCTTTCGATCACGTGTCAGTTTCTTTTCTGTAGAACAAAGAAAGTAAACATGGATTTTTTCTCTGGGTGAAAAAATTCTATCTTCTTCCTTTTTCTTCGGTTGAAATTTAATTCTTTGTTCTTTCTTATGATCCTTTATTATACCTTTCACTTTTCATGCTAAACTTGTTAAAATCTAACCGTTCGATTTCTTGAAATTATTCTTCACTCATTCGTCGTAATGAGTTTTCGCGACTTTCATGACTATTCATCACGGTGATTGTGGTCATATAAAATCGCATTGGGATAATCATAAGAAATGTATTAATTGTTCTCATTGTTCCAGGGAATCAACTTGTTCCACATGTAGCAGCTGGTCTAATTCAGACTGGGATCTTGCAGAAAAGAGAAGAACTTACTCTTCCAGAAAGAAAGTTATGTCCAGCAGAAAGAAGTCTCAGGATGTCTGTTTCTTCAGACGAGACAAAAAGAAAACTGCCCCTCATGGCCCTGCTGCCCGGGGTAAGACCCATATTGGTGGCAACTCCCTGGGTACTTGTACCCAAGGGAGTACAAGTCCACCGGGCACCGGTCACTGGGTATCCAACGACCGACCCATCAGCCACCGGGCAATTGCCCAATGAACAAGAAGACATATCTGGCCGACCGGGCATGTCTGGTCAATGGCCACTGTGCATGCCCGGTCACTGTGCACCAGTCACCAGGCATTCACCGACCACCGGGCAAATGGGCGAGGTAGAGACTTCTAGCCTGCCATTCACCGGGCACCGACCATCCAGTTACCGGTCATTACGCCCCCGCCTATTCAAAGAATAGCAGAAGGGCATTAAGTGTTACCCCTGTCCGTCCCATACATATGTACGTCCGTACATATGTACGTACATACGTCTGTACGTACACCCGTACGTATGTACGTCCCAATTCGTGTCCGGGCCATAACTCCTAAACTGTATGGAATATATTTGTGAAACTTTACAGGTGCATGCATGACATTGAGACGATGTGTCATGAACAAGGAAGACAACTCTTGCTTGTTTGGTTTTTTAATTATCTTCCCTTGACTTAGTTCCATATAGTGAACCGTGTCCGGGCTATAACTCCTAAACCGTATGGAATATATTTATGAAACTTTACAGGTGCATGCATGACATTGAGACGATGTGTCATGAACAAGGAAAACAACTCATGCTTGTTTGTTTTTTATAATTATCTGCCCTTGACTGAGTTCCATATAGTAAACCGTGTCCAGGCCATAACTCCTAAACCATATGGAATATATTTATGAAACTTTACAGGTGCATGCATGACATTGAGACGATGTGTCATGAACAAGGAAGACAACTCTTGCTTGTTTGGTTTTAATTATCTGCCCTTGACTTAGTTCCATATAGTAAACAGTGTCCGGGCCATAAATCCTAAACTGTATGGAACATATTTATGAAACTTTACAGGTGCATGCATGACATTGAGACGATGTGTCGTGAATAAGGAAGACAGTTCTTGCTTGTTTGGTTTTTGAATTATCTGCCCTTGACTTAGTTCCATATAGTAAACCATGTCTGGGCCATAACTCCTAAACCATATGGAATATCTTTATGAAACTTTACAAGTGCATGCATGACATTGAGACGATGTGTCATGAACAAGGAAGACAACTCTTGCTTGTGTGGTTTTTGAATTATCTGCCCTTGATTTAGTTCCATATAGTAAACCGTATCCGGGCCATAACTCTTTAACCGTATGGAATATATTTATGAAATTTTACAAGTACATGCATGACATTGAGACGATGTATCGTGAAAAAGGAAGACAACTCTTGCTTGTTTGATTTTTGAATTCTCTGCCCTTAACTTAGTTCCATATACATGTAGTAAGCCGTGTGTGGGTCATAACTCCTAAACCATATGGAATATATTTATAAAAATTTACAGATGCATACATGACATTGAGGCTATGTGTAATGAACATGGAAGACAACTCTTGCTTATTTGGTTTATAAATTATCTGCCCTTGACTAAGTTCCATATAGTAAACCATGTGTGGGCCATATCAACCTTAATAATAACTTCATGCTGTACCTGTCACAATTACATATGTAACCTTTTTCTGAATGGCATTTTGGTGGGGGCATCCGTGTCCTATGGACACTTTTTCTAGTTGGAATTAGATAGGCTAAATCCAAAGGAGATTCAAGAATCACCAGCCACTGGGCATGACCGGTCACCGGGCAGCCGACCACGGGTCAACGGGCATCAGAATATAATTCAGACTACTGCTAGTGAATCTCAGACCTTTGGTGCTGAGTTCACTAGCAAACAACCTAGTACATCTAGAGGTCATACTTCCCCTAGAACCGGACTTTAGTAACATGTCCGACCCCAGTGTTGTGATTGAACCACCAGACAACAACTGGAAGTCGGACAACAACAATGACAATTACAGACAAATTCAGACTTCCCTCTCTGATCGAAGATCCAGGAAGGATCAGTCTAGAGACAAACATAGATCCAAGAAGAGGAGGAGATGGAGATCGGCTTCTACATCCTCCTCTTCAACTTCTTCATCGTCAGAATCTCGCAAGAGAAAGTCAAGAAGATCTAAACATTCCCATAAGAAGAGAAGAAGGAGATATACTTCTTCTTCTTCCTCAGTATCTCATAGTCAGGTACATGACTATGGCAGATTCCAGAGAAGTAGATACAATCCACAGGCTGTACAGAACCCGCAAGTTCTACAGCCTGAGGAAATATCTAATATCCAGACAATGACACCTGAACAGGTCATGCCTCGCCCTTCAAGGGATTCAGGTTCTGACAACGAGATGGAAACCTGGTCCATTGATAGGGCAATCAATGAGGTCTTTAGGCTCCTGCCACCGGAACTATGCCCAAGGTCTACCGAGGAGCATACTCCGGCAAAGCTCTTATCTGGTATCGAGCAGTTAATGGAGTCGCAGTCGACTCCATTAATGATGTTACCACAGTCCAAATTGATTGAGAATACTGCCAGATTTCTCCAGGACAAAAATACTCGGAGAAATGTGGCAGAGACCGGGTATGCTCTCAAAATTTAGTCTCGTCTTTGAGGCAGACTAAATTCTACAAGAGCCACAGTCAATTTTTTCCAACAGACAACATTCCTCCGTTAGAATCGGAAGCTTCCCTGTTGGATCTTTCCAACAAGGGAAAATGCTCTATCCCATTGAGGAATTTGGAAATATGAGAAAAAAGAGCCCGCAAACTTGTAGCGATCAATTCGCACGCGGACCTATTTTCTTCTGTATGTCTGTACAAGCACTTTCGAGACTGTTGGAAGCCGTAGCCAAATCAATAAGACATGCTACTGCTATGTCTATGATTTTGGCTACGGAAATACTCCAAGCTAGACGCGATGCGGTACTACCCACAGCAAAGGTCCTATTGGAGAATTCCAGCCACGAGTTGCGGAATTCTCCGATAAACTCTAAGACTCTGTTTGGTAACAAAATTAAGGAAGTTGCACAGGCTAATTTTGAGGCCCAGCAGCAAAAGTTTATGGCAATTTCCTCAGTTGCTTCTACAGTGCAACATCAACAGAAAGTCAGGGTTCGCACAGGCTTGAAAAGTACTTGAAAATGAAGGGCAGTCTTGAAAAGTCCTTGAAAACAAAATTTGTCTTGAAAAGCCCTTGAAAATTGACCATAGACCTTGAAAAGTACTTGAATTTCACATTTTCTTGTGTTCTAGACAATTTTAAATCTCTGTGAGAATCAAAAGTAAAGTTCCTAAAAAAATCGGCAAGTTTCGAGTAAAGACAGATGAGCAGGAGTTCCATAACTAAAGAGTTCGAATGTGCTGGGCACGAAAACAAAGTTCGAATACACATAGGTTCGAATGATTCGTACTTGATGTTTGGATTGTCTCCCTTGCAGACTGGTACTTGGCGATTTTGCCAACTTTTATTACTGAAAAAGGTCAATTCAAATAACCAGACTAAACAAAAAACAAAAATGGCGTCTGCTGTTCTTTAATGTGTTTTTTTGGACCCTGAATTTATTTCTGCGTAATGGAAATGTGTGTTTATAGCAGAGAGTGGCAAAAACGATTATCTTGGGTAAAGGAAACGAACAGTAAACATAAGGCGCACTGTCAACCTTGTAATAAGGACATGGACACAAATGGGTGAAAGTTCATTATGGTCACAGGCGCAGGGAGAGGGGCATAAGAAAAAAGAAAAAGTGATGTCTCGGACATTCGTAAATTTCTCACAGGTTAAAACAGAAACTGCAACCACAGCTTAATACTTTTGGTTTTAAGAGAGTTCATTTTAACAGAAATTATCAGTTTTTTTTAGCCTAAATGTTTTCACTGGATGTGGAAGCAATGAATGACAGTGCCAGATTTTACGAATTTGTGTAAGCATTATAGTCCTTGAAAACTTAAAGTTGGTCCTGGAAAAGTCCTTGAAAAGTCCTTGAATTTGACTTGGCCTTGCCTGTATGAACCCTGAAAGTGATCTACCCGGCTCCTCCAGCTTTTAAGAGACCGAAGCAGCCGGCTAAACCTTGTAGGCCTCAACAATCACCATCATTCAGGCCTAAAAGTCAAACAAAGTCATATTCATCAAATAGAAAAGAGTATGCAAAGAGAAGCAGGAATCAAAAGCAGTCCCCCCTCCTCTAAGCCAGCCTCATCTTCCACAAAATTCTGAAGTCCAACTCTTTCCACTGCCAGTCCTGCCATGCCCAGACATTCCTGTGGGAGGAAGGTTGGCCCATTTCGTGGAACAATGGGAAGAACTGACAGACAACAAGTGGGTCCTCTCTATCATCCAAAATGGATTCAAGATCCCATTCAAGTCAGTTCCTTCCTTATCGGTTGTTCCGATAAATCTGAGTCAATCTTCCTCCCCGTTATTGCAAGAAGAAATCGGGGAGCTTCTCAAGAAACAGGCAGTGGAAAGGGTTCGGAATCCGGGAACTCCCGGTTTTTATTCCCAGCTATTCCTAGTACCCAAGAAGAACGGAAAGTTACTTCCCGTAATAGACCTTTCCTTGCTAAACCATTATATACACAAATAAGATTTCAAAATGGAGACAGTCAAGGTGGTAAGACAATCGATAATGTACAATGACTGGGCCCTCTCCATAGATCTGACGGATGCATATCTTCATGTTCCAATACATCCAATTTCCAGGAAGTACCTGCGGTTCGTTTATGACCACCAGGTATTTCAATTCACGGCCTTACTGTTCGGAATGTCCTTAAGTCCGTGGGTCTTCACAAAACTAATGAATGTCATAGCAACACATTTACGTCTATGTGCCATATCTCTCTTTCCATATCTCGACAATTGGCTAATAAGAGATCTGATTCACAATCGACCTATCTCTCACACCAAATTTACTCTTCAAACGGTACGAAATCTCGGCTTCATTCCAAATCTAAAGAAGTCAGATTTTATTCCAGCACAACAATTCACATTTATAGGTATGGAGTTTCTAACTCAGCAGAAAATAGTCAAAGTTCCAGCGGATCGAGTAAAAGCTCTTATTCTGACCATCAAAACAATTCTCTCCCAGACTAAGGTTTCGGCACAAACTTTCCTTTCTCTTTTGGGCAAACTCAGTGCAGCAGCAGATTTAATTCTTCAAGGCAGATTGCATTTACGACCTCTGCAAATGTGCCTATTATCAGTCTGGAAACCTCACATACTTCCTCTAGATCATCAAGTCCCGATCACCAGGATGATCAAATTCCATTTAAAATGGTGGATGAACTCCAATCGCTTCATTCAGGGAATGCCCATTCACTCTCCAGACCCCGAAATTTACCTTTACACGGATGCCAGTCATTTCGGTTGGGGAGCTCATCTAGAACCGATGAGTCTATCCTTTCATGGTCGCTGGTCGGAAGACCAATCCCGACTCCATATCAACATGTTAGAAATAATGGCCATTCATTTCACACTGATAAAAGCCTTGAAATATGTTCGCCATTCTTGTGTCATGATATCTATCGACAACACAACAGTGGTCTCATATATCAACAAGCAAGGGGGAACACATTCTCCCAACCTATGCGTACAGGTATGGAAAATCCTCCTATGGTGCCTAAAACATCATATTATCCTCAGGATTCGCCATATCCCAGGCAAATTCAATGTTTTGGCAGACAGGTTATCGAGAATAGACAAAGTAGTCAAAACAGAGTGGGCATTGGATCAATTGATAGCGAATTCAGTTTTCCAAATGTTCAACTATCCCAATCTGGATCTGTTTGCGACTCGCTTCAATCACAAACTGCCATTTTATGTATCCCCAGTTCTGGACAATCAAGCCTTCGCAATAGACGCATTTTCCATGAACTCATGCTTACGCCTTTCCTCCAACAATGCTGATTCCTTCTGTCCTGAACAAGATACGCCAATCTCAGTGCAGAATAGTTCTGATAGCCCCTCTTTGGCCACAACAAGCTTGGTTCTCAGAGGTCCTACAACTATTTGTCTCAGCTCCAGTTTGTCTTCCTCTTGTTCCAAACCTATTAAGTCAAGCAAAAAGGAAAGTTTCAGCATCAAAACCTCCCAGCTCTCAACCTTCACGCATGGGAGTTATCAAACAATCTATTAGAGATAAATGTTGCGGATTTTATCTCCAGATCAAGACGAACATCAACTCAGAAAGTCTATGACGCGAAATGGATCGTTTATACCTGTTGGTGTCATAGAAGGAAGGTTAATCTGGTCTCGGCCCCTTTTACTGTGATAGCCAATTTCCTAATTTACCTTTTCTCTGAGAAAAAGTATCAAATTAATACTATTAAGGGATACAGGTCTATGATTTCTAACACTCTCAAATTTAAGACTGGTAATAGAATTAGATCTAACCCTGTTTTGTCAGAATTAATAAGATGTTTTGAATTACAACGTCCTGTACAAAGATCTCTTACTCCTAAATGGGATTTATCTTGGGTCTTAATCTGTCTACAGAAAGCCCCATATGAACCTTTACATAAGGCCTCTAAACTTCACGTAATGCTTAAGACAGCTTTTCTTCTAGCCCTAGCTACTTACTGCCAAGAGATGTAGCGAAATTCACTCCTTGGCAATTGATTCAGAGTACTTAAGATTTAGTCAATCTGATGGATCTGTATCCCTCATGGTTCAACCTGGGTTTCTGGCTAAGAATCAGCTTCCATCCATTTGCCCAGATCCTATTGTGATCCCTAATTTAGCCCGTATATCTAATAGGGAACACCCGGATAGACTTTTATGCCCGATTAGAGCCTTAAAATTCTATCTTAAAATGACTAACCTTATTGTCAAAATAGAACTAGACTATTTCTACCTATAAAAGGCAAACAAGATATTTCTAAATCCTCTGTCTTGAGATGGATATCTTATACTATTAAACTTGCCTACAGGAAACTCACCTGTAAAGACTTTCCCTTCTTAAAGATTAAAGCCCATGAAGTTAGGGCTCTAGCTTCCTCTTGGGCCTTTTTCGATATAGTTCCGCTCAATGAGATTATTAAAGCAGCAGTATGGAATCAATCCTCTACTTTTGCTAAGTTCTATCTAAGGGATATGTCTCAGCAACTACAAAACCTACAAGATTTGGGACCAATTGTGGTGGCCCAAAAAGTGGTGGGGGGCCAAGTCAAGAGAGCCTTGGATGCCTAAGAAGATTTACAGCCTCCAAAACACTACAGTACATATACGAGGGATGTTCGAAATGAATTACTTATTGTCCTCTAGCTCGATATCCACATGGGGCACGATAAAAACCAATACATACCTGTATAGGGCTATTCAATATCTACACAATGGTATATAAATGTACAGGTTAGACTAAGTGTAAGAAATAAAATTTGCCATTTGAATACACACAGTCATTGACCACTGCAGTAAAAATGGTTGGTAGAAGCGTCGACAAAAAAGATGAAATACGGGCTTACATCAAAGCTCGCTCAAAACTTGGTTGTTCTTTGAAGAAGCTGATGACTGAAATTTCTACTGCTTTTGGACCTTCTTGTGTGTCTTATGACACAGTTCGGCGGTGGAAAAAGAAATTTGAGTCTGGTGTAGAGTCCATCAAAAATGCACCAAAATCAGGTAGGCCAAAATCTGCATCTAGTAAAGAAATTGTTTCCAAAATAAAGGAAATCATTGAAGTAGATGCCAGATTTACAGTTTGTGATATTGCACGAACGGTAGGCATATCACTATCAACGATTCACCTTATTTTGAAGAAGCATTTGAAAGTCAGAAAGATTTCTGCTAGATGGGTGCCACATCTGTTGACTGACGAGCAAAAGAGGCAACGGGTTAAAGTGGCCAAAAAGCTGCTTCAAATGTTTCCAAAATATGAAAAAAAGCAGTTTGCCAATGTCGTCACAGGTGATGAAACCTGGGTCCATTATTTTGAGCCCGTCAGAAAGGTTAGCAATAAGATCTGGGCCACTAAACACAGCAAACGCCCAATAATTGCCATATGTTCTTTGAGTACAAAGAAGGTTTTGTATGCAATCTTCTTCTCTGGTGAAGGAGGCGCAATAAAAGTGCCAGTGAAAAAGGGCAAAAGCATCACTTGAAAGTACTACAAAGATGTAGTACTGAAGAAACTGAAAAAAGTATTATCAGAAACGACGCCCTGCCACTGGTTTTAAACATGTCCGTCTTCTACATGACAATGCCCCAGCTCATACCTCCGCAATAGTTATGGCGTTTTTGAAGAAAGAAAAAGTAACTGTTTTGCCTCACCCCCCGTATTCCCCAGACCTTGCCCCATGTGATTTCTTTTTGTTTCCGAAATTGAAAGCATTCCTTGCTGGGCGGAAATACCAGTCCCGACAGGCACTTGGATCTGCCATTCATCAGTACCTTATTACTGTGCCCAAATCAGCGTACCATGACGCCTTCAAGAAGTGGATACATCGGCTGAAACTTTGCATTTCTAGCCACGGAGAGTACTTCGAGGGCATGAAATGAGTACTTTTGGGCTAACTTGAAATTTGAAGTCTCCAGATAGAAATAAGCAATTCATTTCGAACATCCCTCGTATTAAGGTAATTAATATATGATATATATGTTGGAATGAGCTTACTCTAGGAAATTTACCAAGACTAGGCTTGTTCCAGGAGTTTCCTGAGCCTTAATCCAAAAGAAGAAGGATTTTCTTGATTTTTAGCTCGGCTGTTTTCGAAGAAAACAACGAGGTATTGTCATAGTTCTGGCATCGTCTGCGTCTGCATCGTCGTCGTCATGCAAAAACTTGTACATTTTGTAATATCTCTGTCATTACTGAAGATATTTACTTGAAACTCGGACTAGTTGTTCATTATGAAAAGGGGAACTCATACCAATAGGGGAGGTAACCCTCAAAATATTTTTGGCACAGTTATGCCCCTTTTTCGACTTAGAATTTTTGTTGAAAAATGGTTTCACTGCGACTTCTCAAGAACTGATGGATGAATTCTGATCATGTTTGGTATTACATAATTATGGCACTTCCAATTTAATGTATTTAAGTAGTTCTGTTGCTTATAATCAAACATGCCCTATATATTTCTAAAAGAAACTGCAGCCGAGCGTTGGCACCCGCATGTGGTGCTCTTGTTGTGTTAGAATTGGGAGCTCCTTCCCACCTTATCTGCGAATTCTAGCACATTATCTATAGGTTAATGTATTGTGCAGTTAAAATAAAGTTTTTAAAAGTAAAACATACTTTAACAATCAATACTTAACCTATAGATAGGATAATCCCACCTCCCTATCCCCGCTCAGCTCTATCCCTTTAGGGATTTACATCAAAGAAACTGACATGTGATTGAAAGAGCGGGAGGAATAACATCACACAGGTGACTGCCTAAGGGACTTTTGGATTAAGACTATATGGGACGACGTTTCTGTCATTTTTTCTGTAGAAGGTATGGGCAGAATAGAATACAGCACATTATCTATAGAATAAGTATTGATTGTTAAAATATGTTTTACTTTTAAAAACTTTATTTTCCGTGAAAGGAATGAGAAAGGAACAAAAGAAAACAGGAACTAAGAAAATAGACCGGAGAAAAAGAAAGAAATTTAAATTTTTTATCACCCGGTAAAGAATCCTGTTTATTTTCTTTGTTCCACAGAAAGAAACTGACATGTGATTAAAAGAACAGGAAGAATGACATCACACAGGTGACTGCCTAAGGGACCTTCTGGATTAAGACTCTTTAAAACGACTGAACTGTCGTTTTTTCTGTGGAAGGTGTGAAAACAGAATAGAATAGCACATTATCTATAGGTTAACGTATTGTGCAGTTAAAATTGTTCTGATCAGAAATCCAAGATGGCCCCATGGAAGCTATCTTGGAAATCTATTTTGCACTTCTTCTCCTGAACTGAAAGTCCAATTTATCTGGTCAGGTGAGTGATACAGGGCCATCTTGGCCCTCTTGTCTTATAACTTGGTAGGAAGCACCAGAGTGACTAGTAGACGAAAATCGCTAAAATCATTCTAATCAGAAATCCAATATGGCCACCATGCCATCTTTAAAAACTATTTTTCGCTTCTTCTCCTGAACCAAAAGGCCATCTGACTCCAAACTTGGTAGGAAGTATCAGGGTGACTTGTAGATAAAAAAGAGCTAAAATCATTCTGATCAGAAATCCAAGATGGCACCTTGGCCACTATCTTGGAAATCTATTTTGAACTTCTTCTCCTGAACTGAAAGGCCAATTAATCAGGTGAGCGCCACAGGGCCAGCTTTGCCCTCTTGTTCTGTGGAAGGTTTTAATACAGAAGAGAATAGCACATTATCTATAGGTTAAGTATTTCTTGTAAAAAATATGTTTCACTATAAAAATTTCATTTTAACCGTTTCCTACCAATTTATCTCGTCCAGATAAGGACAGAAATTAGCCTGATTTTAGCTCACCTGAGCTATGTTCAGGATGAGCTATAGTGATCACTTTTTGTCCATCATCCGTCCGTGCATCCATCCATCTGTCCGTCCGTCAGTTAACATTATCAAACAACTTCTCTGAAGCCGCTGAGCCAATTTTGTTCAAATTTCATATGGAGCCTCCTTAGGTTGGGAGAACGAAAGATTGCTAAAATGGTCGCAGTCCGTTGACTAAGATGGTCACCCGTATATGGTAAGAACCTTTAAAAATCTTCTCCAGAACCGAGAATGCCTTGGAGCTGAATCTTTGTGCAAATCATCGGGGATGGGAGGTCTACCAAAGTTGCTAAAATGATGGTCCTACATTGACGTTTGACCTTTTTAAGCTCGGTCAAGTTTGCTTCCCTGTGCATTTGTATGGGCGCATACATTTGTATGGGAAAAATGAGAATTTCAGTGGACTTCTCGTCTGAAGCCTCTTGGCCAAAGTTGCTAAAATTTCAAGTGGAGCCTTCTTTTGGGCAGGGGAATGAAAGACTGTTAAAATTGTCCAGGTCCATTTACCAAGATGGCCATCATGCCCATATATGATAAAAACCTTTAAAAATCTTCTCCAGAACTGAGGAAGCCCTGGGGCCTAATCTTTGCACAAATCATCAGGGACGGGAGTTCTACCAAAATTGCTAAAATGATGGTCCTACGTTGACGTTTGACCTTTTAATGGCAAGGTTAAATTTGCTTTCCCATGCATTTGTATGGGCCCCTATACATTTATATGGGAAAAATGCTGAGAGTTCATATTTTGGACATCTGCTCTAAAGACTATGATCCAGTTAAGTTGAAACTTGATCTAAAATGGATGAGGTGATCTAAAATCCAAGCTGGCCACCATCTTGAAAGTCAATTTTTGCCATCTCTTCCAAAACCTTTGGTTGATTTGAGCTGAAACTTGCTCTGTAGCAACAGGACAACTTCTGGATCGAAATGAGCTAAAATCCTGTTGATTGGCTATCCAAGATGGCCACCACAGCCCCCATATTGAAAATCTGTTTTGGACATCTTCTCGCAAACAACAAGGGGAATGAAGTTGAAACTTACAATGTAGCAACATGTTGACGTGTAGATGAAAAATAGTTAAAATCATACGGATTGGAAATCCAAAATGGCCACCGCCGTCTTGAAAATCAATTTTTTACTTCTCCACCTAAAAACCGTTGGGGGATTTGAGTTGAAACACACTGTAGCAACAGGATGACCTCTAGATCAAAAATAACTACAGTATATTATAAAAAATGAATGACCCTTGAGAGCAATGAATACACACACAAAGACAAAAATAGCTGGTGTCTAATTGATTGTGTTGGGGTTTAAGGATATGTCAACCCTTGTGGGTCATTTTGTGTCGTCTCCCAGAGAAAGGGAGAAAAGAGATAGAAGAGATAGTAGAAGAGATGAAAGAGAGGGTCAGGGAAGAGGAACAGGAGTGAAAGTGAAGAAATAAAAAAATTCCCCCTCTACCCTTACCTGCTACAAGGATAGCAGGCCTTACCCCACGTAAGCCAATATCAGCTGGATGCCCCAGTGACGTGAGATACATGACACCTTCGCACCACCCGACCACCACACTGAAGTGTCTAAAACTTACAATATATGATTGAAGTAGCAAAAGCTTTAAATTACAACCAACATTTTATTCTGCAAGGTTTATCTTTGCTTGCCCCTATGTGGTATACATGTATAAAATCATGATATTGTTAAACACTTTCTCTTCAGAAATCAGTTGGCCAATTTCCACCAAGTTTCATATTGATCCTACGGTACTTGATTGAGAGTTTGTTCAAATGGTCATGCTCCATTGACTGTCATGCCCATATATGGTAAAATAATAATTATAAATAAAAAAAACAAAAAAAAAAAACATTCTTCTTCTTCAAATCCAAGACCTGCTCAATGATGATCCTTTTATCAGTTGCAGTGACAGGATTGGAAAAATGTTGCATAACCTCTGCATGTCTGCAGTGGCTATTTCACTCAGGTGAGCAGTGGCCTGTGGGCCTCTTGTTGTGTGTAAATTTCATCTCATCGATTGGTTAATACTGTAAAATATTGGCCCAATTAAAATACCGTAAAATATTAGCCTGCCAGAACCCCTCGTTTTTTATCCCCTAATTCCTTGTAACTTTCAGTTATAACCCTCGTATAATTCCGGGCCACAAGCATATAGAAATCATATCAAACATTGCATCAGTTGGTATGATGCATGCTGTTTGGCACATATTAGAACAATAACTACTTAGCTGATTAATAATCACTAATATAAGGTTGACATTGTGCATGCATTTGTAGAGCCTTGCTTTATGGACCATCTGTGCATGTATACAGATAAAGCTGATGTCTCCTTCTGAATACTCCTGTCCACTTCGTACTCAGTCAAAACACATAAATTTCATGGAGATTGATCATGAAATCATTTCTACAGTTATCCTCCCCATTCTGCTGATTCAAGAATGGCAGTTGTCAGTTACTGGCAAAAGTATGTGCAAAAAGTACTGGTTAAATGCTTCGAGGACTAAACCTGCCCAGTGTGAGTAGGTAGTAGTGACTGGCTCCACATGACCTTAACACCATTGACTGGGCTTCCTTATATCTCCTACTCAGAATTTAAACTAGATTGTGCAGTTGATAGCATGCCATTGCAAATCCCCATGCTTTCACCACTAAGTAGAGAGAAGTGAAAAATAATGTTGCTCTGGCACACCCTTACCACATGGGGAAGTCTACTGTAGCAAGTTTGGTTAAATTCCAATAAGTGGTTTTGGAGGAGATAGTGTAATAGATGGACAGATAGAAAAATAATATTACTCTCGCATACACTTACCACAAGTAGAAGACATGTAGTAAGTTTGTGTAAATTCCTCCTAGTGGTTTAGGAGGAGATAGTGTGACCGACAGATGGACGGCTGCCGGAGGGAAAATAATATTGCTCTTGCACACTCTTACCATGAGGGGAAGTCATGTAGCAAGTTTGGTTAAATTCCACCCAGGGGTTTACAATAGGAGGAGTCTTATAACGTTATCATCTTATAAACGAATTATTATGGTAGGAGGAAATAGTCTTATAACCAAATAGTCTTATAAAAAAATTATTGCAGTAAGAGGAGATAGTTTGATGGACAGATGCCAAATGGATGGATGAACAGAAAAACAATGTTGCTCTTGCACACCCTTATCATGAGGGAAAGTCAGGTAGCAGGTTTGGTTCAATTCTGCTCAGTGGTTTAGGAGGAGATAGGGTGATGGATGGATGGACAGACGGACATTGGAGGCATTTTTATACCCCGCCACAATAGTGGCGGGGTATTATGGTTTCACGTTGGTGAGTCCATCCATCTGTCCGTCCGTCCGTACATAAGTCCGTCCGTCCATCCGTTTTTCGTTTCCAGATGATAACTTGAGTAAACGTCAGTGGATTTTCACCAAACTTGGTATGTGCATTGATATTGTGGAGATCTGGTTTGGGATTGCTAATGGGCAAATTTCATCAATTTTTGATGGTTATCTGCCCGAGACACGCCCATATTTTCGTTTCCGGACTATATCTTGAGTAAAGAACAAGGGATTTTCTCCAAACTTGGTATGTGCATTGATATTGTGGAGATCTGGTTTGGGATTGCTAATGGGCAAATTTCATCAATTTTTGACGGAGTTATCTGCCGGAGACACGCCCATATTTTCGTTTCCGGACTATATCTTGAGTAAAGAACAAGGGATTTTCTCCAAACTTGGTATGTGCATTGATATTGTGGAGATCTGGTTTGGGATTGCTAATGGGCAAATTTCATCAATTTTTGACGGAGTTATCTGCCGGAGACACGCCCATATTTTCGTTTCCGGACTATAACTTGAGTAAATAACAAGGGATTTTCACCAAACTTGCTATATGCATTGAAATTAAGGAGATCTGGTTTGCAATTGCTAATGGGCAAATTTCGTCAAATTTTTACGGAGTTATCTGCCAGAGACACACCCATATTTTCGTTTCCGGATGATAACTTAGTGAATAACAAGGGATTTTCATCAAACTTGCTATATGCATTGACATTAAGGAGATCTGGTTTGGGATTACTAATGGGCAAATTTCGTCAAATTTTTACGGAGTTATCCCCCCGAGATACGCCCATATTTTCGTTTCCAGATGATAGCTTTAGTAAATAACAAGGGATTTTAACCAAACTTGCTATATGTATTGACAGTAAGGAGATCAGGTTTGGAATTGCTAATGGGCAAATTTCGTCAAATTTTTATGGAGTTATCTGCCCGAGACACGTCCATATTTTCATTTCTGGATGATAACGAGTTAATAACAAGGCCTTTTAACCAAACTTGCTATATGCATTGATATTATCAAGATCTGCTTTAGGATTGTTATCTGTCCATTGATATTATCAAGATCTGGTTTAGGATTGTTATCTATCCCTCCATCATTTTCTTTCCAGACATTTTCGCAACGATAACTTTAATACATAAACAAATAATTGCTGTGGCGGGGTATAATGCTTGTGGTGCTTTTATTTTTTTTTAAAGTATAGGGATAATGCTCAGTCAAAGGCCTTGCTGTACTAATAGTCTGTAGATTTACTGCCCAGAATGAAAACCAAGTTGGCCAGACAGATCAGACAAATCTAGTTGGCCAGACAGATCAGACACCACAGAATGCAGCATCTTATTGAGGTCTACACTGGTTGCCACTCATCCGGCAAATTTTAGACACATCAACAGGTAGTATAATGACATTGTTCAAAGTCTATGGCAAGTATGGTAAGGAATTAAGGTATCTGAATATTTAATGTATATATGTATACATGGGCTTTAAAAATCAGAATCCCAAAACCTGATTTTATGGGAAAATACTACACATTTGTCCTCTGTTTAATTTGCCTAGAGCAGTTTAAGGTCAAGGTCCACTTTCTAGCTAATTTCAGACTTCAGTAATCTTATTTAACCCAAATATTCAGACACCTTATCTACTTACCACACTTGTCCTAAAATTTGAACAAATCTATTGAACTGCATGTATATTTTGTCCAGTTCTCTTGTCTGACCAAACTTTTATTTTTCACAGGTGGCAGAGTCCAGCAAAACTTAAGACAATGATACGAGGGTTAACCCCACAAGCCTCCCCACAGAGGAAGACTAGTCCTTTCATTCCATATGGCAGTCCAATAGGCTATGGGTATGAAGAGAAGAAAACTATAGTCTCACCAGATATTAGAACAAGACTTTTTTCGGCTATCTCTGAATAATGTATTTATATACACTACTGCATTGAAAACTTACTTTTGTGCATACTTTATATATTAAGCATACATAGCCAGATCATCTGTTCATCTTTGTTGTTTGGCTTATTATTACTGTTTACCATGTTCATTTTACAGTCAATAGCTGAACATAAGAGGAGTTTTGTTTGTTTGTGTTGAGGTTTTACAGCCCAGTCAACCCAATGGGGTCATGTCGAGCGCGGTCAGTTTACCTAACCACACGTTTACTGGGCAGGCTTAGTCCTCTAAGCGGTTAACCAGTATTGTGCACATTCTTTCGCCAGAAACGGACAACTACCCTTCTTGAATCAGCGGAAGGGAGAGAATGACCGTAGAAAAGATTTCATGATCAATCTCCACGAAAGAATGTTGCCGACCTCGGCGGGGGTTGAACCCGCGACCTCCTGGCCTCCAGTCGGACGGCGCATCCAACTGAGCCACCGAGGCCGGCCACATAAGAGGAGTAACTGGATAAATATTACTCTAAGGATTTGCTATGAGAGTATTGAACAGCTTTCTTTTTAGGGTTTGTTAGACTTCAATTTCTGTATTGGTGATTTCAGACGCAACGTGTTTAATATCATGCATTCGGACATTGCAAAATGAAAAAAACAGAAATGTCTCTCAAATACCCCTTCTATCTGGACCCGTACTGAAGTCAAAATCAGATAGCTTCTAAATGCAGAAAGTAAATTTGTAGCATCCAGATTTTGTTTGTGTTGAGGTTTTACGGCCCAGTCAACCCAATGGGGTCATGTCAGGCGCGGTCAGTTTACCTAACCACACGTTTACTGGGCAGGCTTAGTCCTCTACTGTCCTTTCGACATCTCCCGGAAAGACGTTTTTTGCTTGGCGTTTTATCTTAAATGAAAATATTTTGTTCTGATTGACTATATCTTATCAGAAACCATTTGTCTTTTCAGTTTCTGTGTTTTGTTCTCAAATGTGTACCCTAAAATTAAATTTATCGCCAAAAATTGGTCTGACCTATGCAATTTCTATAGTAAAGTGATTTTTTGGAATTTTTGTCTTAGTAAATATTTTTTACTTTTCTTTGCTGAATTTGAATTATTGATGTGTCATAACAATATTGTGAAAATTTCAGAAAAATTGAACAAGTAAAACTTGTTGAAAATCTGCCTCCAAGTTACCTACCCTACAAATTTCTGCATAATTTTCATTCATTTTTACTATGGGAAAAAGTGAAAATATTGGATTTTTAAAAAAACACTGACTAGAATAAAACTTTTTGCGCATAGGTAGTTACGACAAATGGTTTTGCATTAAATCATGACAAAAGTTTGCAAATTTACTTCTTCTGTTTAAAGCGCCAAGCAAAAAACGACTTTCTGAAAGATGTCGAAAGCACAGTAAGTGGTTTACCAGTATTGTGCACATTCTTTCGCGAGAAACTGACAACTGCCCTTCGTGAATCAGCGGAAGGGAGAGAATGACCGTAGAAAATGTTTCATGATCAATCTCCACGAAAGAATGTTGCCGACCTCGGCAGGGGTTGAACCCGCGACCTCCTGGTCTCCAGTCGGACGGCGCATCCAACTGAGCCACAGAGGTCGGCTGTAGCATCCAGATGCAGCTGTGTGTAAATAAAAATGGTTCATAGCTCCAGGTGCAGCTGTGTGTAAATAAAAATGGTTCATAGCTCCAGATGCAGCTGTGTGTAAATAAAAATGGTTCCTAGCTCCAGATGCAGCTGTGTGTAAATAAAAATGGTTCATAGCTCCAGATGCAGCTGTGTGTAAATAAAAATGGTTCCTATCTCCAGATGCAGCTGTGTGTAAATAAAAATGGTTCATAGCTCCAGATAGGGCACTTTTTTCAATCAAAAACTATTTTTCTTATATCTTCAAAAACGCATTGGGTACGCATTAGAAGTGCCTCCGCAAGGTGCTTCTAAGGAGTATCCACAAAATATTTTGTCATGGAAAATTAAGAAAAATATTTTTCTGATACCCCCTTTATCTGGGGCTATGAGTTCAGAATTTTATCCAAGTCATACTCCATATTTACTATAAATATTGGGACTCAATAACTTTTTACATACTTGTCCTATAATTTGTAAAAGTCTGTTTCAAATATTACTGGTCGAATGGGAAACAGTGTAGACCAATCAGATGCTGCATTCTGGGACCTTTGATCTGGGTCTACACTGTTTGCTCAAGCCTTTCTGTCCCAATACTTAGGGTTATTATGGTATAGACATTCCTCCCATGATCTAGTTTTACCAGTCTAAATAAAAATCATTTTTGTTGCCATCCAAGATGGCCATACTGTGGCCATCTTGAAAGCTGGGAAAAAAAACAAAAAAAACAAAAAAACACAAAACATTGTTAGCCAGTATTGTGACCTCCTAGTCACAGTAGGCAGAAACTTGCCAGGGATGTTCCCTCGAGGATATAGCTGTATCTGAATGAAATTGTTTGTGGTCATTTTGAAAACTGGAAAAAAAAAACAAAAAAAAACAAACATTGTTGGCCAGTATTGTGACCTCCTACTCACAGTAGGCAGAAACTTTCCAGGGATAATCTCTCGAGGATATAGCTGTATCTGAATGAAATTATTTGAGGTCATCTTGAAAACTGGAGAAAAAAAACCAAACAAACATTGTTGGCCAGTATTTTGACCTCCTAGTCACAGTAGGCAGAAACTTGCCAGGGATAATCTCTCAAGGATATAGCTGTATCTGAATGAAATTATTTAAGGTCATCTTGAAAACTGGAAAAAAAACAAACAAACATTGTTGGCCAGTACTTTGACCTCCTAGTCACAGTAGGCAGAAACTTGCCAGGGATAATCTCTCGAGGATATTGCTGTGTCTGAATGAAATTGTTTGAGGTCTCTTGACCAGTATGCCGCCAATGTTCATATTTTTAACCACACGCTTTACCGATGGTGATATTGTAAATGCCTCCATCCTTCCATCTATCATGCCATCTCCTCCTAAATCACTGGGCAGAAATGAACCAAATTTGATACATGACTTCTTCCTGTGGTAAGGGGAGAGCACTATTATTATCAGCTCTCTTTTATGATAGTAGGGGGAGCTGTTGCCATACGTTTGGCATCAGCGTCAGGTGTCAGCATCCGCATTTGATAAAAGTTTACCTTCTAGCTCTTATTTGTTGGACTTTTTAAGCATTTAATAATTACAGTTGTATTACCTCCCTTGGTTTAGGTTTACCTGCAAGCTCTTAAGTTATTTCATTTGTTAAAAGTTTACCTTCTAACTCTTATTTGTTATTTTTCACAAATTTACTCTCAAAACAATCAACAATATGGAAAAAATTATTTAACATAATGTTTCTTATTAATTGCTCCTATTTGTTTTGCTTAAAATTAACTTTTTAAGAAGTTAATAATTTTGTCTGGACAATTTCTCCATAACTACTGGATGGATTGTTCCAAAATCTTGGGATATGAAGTTTTGATACAAAATCTGATCAGCTCCCCACCCTTAAACCATATATATTCTTGTTCCTTATGATAAGACACATGCAGTGTCATAGACCGCCGGTCAACCAAGGTCTCCCTCGGGCATGTCCCACCCCCTTCACCATAAAATGTCTTATATCTCAGAAACGGTTCAGATCTCCACCCATAAACCATATATATTGTTCCTTTAGATAAGACACATCCAACCAGACTGATAGGGGGTCAGCTTTGGATCCCTCGAGAGCATGCCCCGCCCACTTCACTTCTTGAAAGGCCTTATATCTCAGAAACCTTGCTGATCCCCACCCCGAACCATATATATTGTTCCTTATGATAAGACACATCCATTGACATAGACTGTGTATCCCTAGTGGTATGCCCCACCCCCTCCAGTTAAAAAAAGGCCTTATATCTCAGACACCGGTCAGATTCCCACCCATAAACCAAATATATTGTTCCTTATGATAAGAGGCATCCAGTGACAAAGACCGGGGATCCCTAAACCAAATATTTTGTTGTTCCTTATGATAAGAGGCGTCCAGTGACATAGATCGGGATCCCCTAGGGGTATGCCGCAGCCCTTCCAGTTAATAAAAGGCTTATATCTCAGAAACTGTGCAGATCCCCAGCCCTAAACCATATATATTGTTGTTCCTTATGATAAGATCCATCCAGTGAAATGGAAGGGGGATACCCCGGGTGTATGCCCCACCCCCTCTTGTTAATGAAAGGCTCATAATCTCAGAAACCATGCAGATCCCAAGCCCTAAACCATATAACAATATATATTGTTGTTCCTTATGAAAGACGCATCCAGTGACATAGACTTGGAATCCCCAGGGGGTATGCCCCACCCCCTCTAGGCCTTATATCACAGAAACTGTTCAGATCCCAAGCCCTAAACCAAAAAAATTGTTGTTCATTATGATACGATGCATCCAATGACATAGACCAGGGATCCCCCTGGGGTATGCCCCCACTGCCTCAAGTTACTAAAGAGGTATTCTCAGAAACCCGGCAGATCCCCAGCCCTAAACCATATAACCATATATATTGTTATTCCTTAAGATAAGATAACTCCAATGACATAGACTGGGGATCTGCGAGGGTATGCCCCACCCCTTCCAGTTAATAAAAGGCATATGTCTAAGAAACCACGGAGATCCCCGGCCCTAAACCATATATATATTGTTGTTCCTAATAATAAGAGGCATCCAATGACATAGACTGGGTATCCCCCGGGTGTATGCCACGCCACCTCTTGTTAATAAAAGGCCTTATAATCACAGAAACCATGCAGATCCCTAGCCCTAAACCATACAACAATACATATTGTTGTTCCTTATGATAAGACACATCCAATGATATAGACTGGGGATCCCGCAGGGATATGCCCCACCCCATCTAGGCTTTATATCTCAGAAATCAGATCCCCACCCCTAAACCAAAAAAAGTTGTTGTTCATTATGATAAGACGCATCCATTGACATAGACCAGGGATCCCCCAGGGGTGTGCCCCACTGCCTACAGCTAATAAAGAGGTTATAGCTCAGAAACCGTGCAGATCTCAAACCCTAAACCATATAATCATATATATTGTTGTTTTTTATGATAAGACACATCCACTGAAATAGACTGGGGATCTGCGGGGGTATGCCCCCCACCCCCCCCCACCCCCCACTCTAGTTAATAAAAATCCTTATATCTCTGAAACTGTTCAGATCCCCACCCCTAACCGAATATAATGTTGTCCCTTATGATAAGATGTATCCAAAGTATCCCCAGGGGTATGCCCCACCCCCTCCAGTTTATAAAGGCCTAATATCTCAGAAAATGTTCAGGTCCCCATTCTTAAACCATATATATTCTTGTTCATTATGATAAGAAACATCCAGTGACAGGATTTCTTGTTCAGTGGTTCTTAGGGGTACTTTTCGGTTCTCTTTCAGATGCTGCCGTCTGTTTTGCATTTTACTAAGGCAAATGTCATTTTAACTGCACAGTACATTAACCTATAGATAATATGCTATTCTGTTCTGTATTTCACACCTTCCACAGAAAAAACGACAGTTCAGTCATCTAAAGGAGTCTTAATCCAGAAGGTCCCTTAGGCAGTTACCTGTGTGACGTAACTCTTTCCACTCAATTGATCATGTGTCAGTTTCTTTTCTGTGGATAAGAAAGTAAAAACAAAGGATTTGTTTATCAGTGAAAGAAATCAGTATTTTATTTCTTTTTCCCTGGTTAACTTTCTTAATCCTTCTCTTTCTTGTGTTCCTTTCTCATGCCTTTCACGGAAAATCTTATTACTTTCTATTAATCGATTTCTTGTTATTGTTGATTGTCAAATTGCGTCATACATTTTTGCGACTCTCGTATTTATCGCCACAACATTCCTGTTTGGTTCGGTTCGGAGGTTGTGCATTATAACTCAAGTATTTAACTTATTCTCTGTTCCAGGTTATTTATTGATGCACTCTGTAATAACTGGACTACCATTGGTATCTTGCAGATAACTACGAGTTGGCTGAAGATTTCTATGGTGGAGAAGCTGATTAGTAAAGAACATGTCAACCCTTTTGTGTTATACGACAATTTTTTACTGATGTGACACCACCCCACAGGGCTATACTGCCAGGGGTAGGACCCATCTGGGTGGCATCTTTATGGGTGCTATAAGTACTCAATAAAGTCTTAAGTCCACCAGCCACCAGTCATATCATGACTGGTCACCAGTCAACCAGTCACTGGTCATCCAGGCACTGGATAAAATCACCAGTCATCTATCACCAGTCACCGGTCATCCTGTCACCAGGCAAAATCACCGGGCATCTAATCACCAGTCACTTGGTACCAATCGCCGATCATCGAGGTACCAGGCATTATGCCAGATTACTAGTGACTGATAATAGTCACTAGTCTCTGGACAACTAATTTTTACTCACAGAGTGTCAGAGATGAGTCAGTTAATGAGTACAGATCATTAAATGACAACGTTTGGTTATAATACCTGGTAGACATTTATATCAAGGAATTCTGTCCAGTCATTATCGAAAAGATTCAGAATCCTAGATATTATTGAATCAGATTTATCCGTCACGAACAAATTTCTGAATTCAGTGATTAATAATATAAAGAGTTTTAATGCTATCTATATTTAATATTATTATTGAACATCGGACAATACTTTAAAAATATAAATATGTTCCTCTTTAATACGTTCTGAAAGAGATTAACGCTTTATGGATCCTCACCTCATTATGCTTCACTGCAAAGGATGAGCTTCATAATTTTGTTTTATATTATACAAAGAAGGAAAATATAGTCGGAACTTACTTATTACTTCCTTCTTCCTCAGTCTTTCTTTGTTCTTGGTATGCAAAAGCACAGAGACAAAGAAATCAGTATAGGTATAAGAAAGAAGTATCCAATCCTCTCTTCTTTTCTTTAATATTATTACCATAAAAGGTATCATAGATCTAAACAAAGGACAGTCTACGAATTAGAAAACTTAGATCCTTCAATAATCAGGAATTAAACTGTTACAATTGCACTAATTTCCTTATAATTTTCCGATATATTAGATAGAAATAATTACAACTATCCAGAATTACATAGGATAGTCTTGGATAAACATACCAATTGTTTTAACTTGCCTTGAGTATGTATTATATGAATAAAGAGTTAATTTAATCAAACATCTTCTCTAGATTTCAAGGATGAGTATAGAAGTCTAGTAGAGGTACATATTCTATTTCATTGAATATGGGAAATAGCCACAGTAAATTATGCTAGTAGTCCCTTATTGAATTTATGCGTTGACAATTATTAATATCTGTTTAAAGAGTTTAGGTCAGTCATGTCCTGTCCAGACTCTGGAATAAAGTAAATCATTAATAAGATATTTATATATTAAGGCATATTTTTATTCGATACGTCCTTTTTAGTTTGCCTTACTTAAATTCTGGAACATTTTAGCCTACGCGAGAAATGTTCCAGGTAATTCAGTTTTCAGATTAAGAACTTACAACAATAAAGATTACTTCTTCTGAGAATAATAAATTAATACATTGACTATGGTAAAGATAGAAAACCATACAGCTGATAAACAATCAGACCTAATCTACGTATACTGTAGTACAGGTCTACATTAATTATAATCCTTAAGTCTGATATAAAGCAAAATTCTTGAGGAATATTATGCTACGTGTAGCTCTACTTCCTCTATTATTTACTCCAATAACAAGAGTCCATGTCAGTCAGGTCTTGTTCAAACTCTTGGAGTAGGTAAATAATCAGTAAAGGCACAAATAAATTCAATACATTGTTATTATTATTATTGCCTTAATATATAAATTTAGTCCAAGAAGTTGCAAATTTAATTCTGAAATATAGAGTTTGGCTTCTTATGAAATATTTGGCTATGGGTCCGTTTAGAAACCTATACAGCCAGTAATTATTATTTTAGATCTAAACAGATCGATGGTATAGATCTAGTATATATTCCTTAAAGTGTAATACAAAGGAAATTTTCTAAGAGGGGAATTAACATAAAGAGTAGTTTACCTCCTCTAAATATCAATGGCAATTATAAGTCATAATTATTCCATTGTCTGCCTTCGTACCTCAACGGTTAGGACAATGTGAGAAAGTTATTATATTTATAAAACGGTGATGAAATAAAGTCCTTTACATTATTCTTTAATATGTTAGGACCAAAAATAATTACATTCCTCATCTATGGTCCGCTCAGTTAATAGGAACCAGTTGTTTTTCTCGTTATAAAGAATATAACATTCTGTTAACGAGTAATGGAAAGGATACAAATCTGGAAAATCTTGATCTCTCCCAGATATGTTGTTCCATAAATATAACATTGCAATATCCGATGATGGATATTTATAATTGAATATAAAGACAATTAAATTGAGACGTATCGATATCGTCATAAGACTGGGCTGTCTCAATAAATTATAATGGATTTCTTATACAATTAAGCTTTACATATTAGGAAGTTACGCACTTACGCTTTCTGTCATATCTTCCTACTTTTTCGTTAAACTATTAAAGATGTGCCTTAAGTTGTACAATTATTCATACTGTAAATACATGTTATCGTCAGGCATTTACATTTATAGTCATTAAAAGATTAGTTGATAATAATTGGAGATATTATATAAGATCCAGTATATATATCTATCTTCATATTGTCATTAATTATAATAAATAAAACTAGTTTTAATAGTTAGATTGACTTATTTACGTTCGTTTTATAGGTTTTAAATTTTATTGACACATTCTTAAACAAGCAATTTCTCGGACTTAAGTGTGTAACGACTATGTCTGATTACTCGGGAGTATTCATTTGCTACTGGGCTTGTTAAGTGAAGCTACCGACAATCTTTCAGTTTATATCATGGATACTCTCCTACAGCTCAGTTCAGGGAGAATACATCAGTTAGGTTCCAATTACTGTCTTACTTCATTGATACAATATTTGTCGATAAAGAACTCATTCTATATCCTTGAACAGAGAAATAATGAGTTTCTATTCTTTACATTTCTGGTTGAAGATAAATTTACATCTATCCTCAATTAATATGATATACAATTTTAATGAATAAGAACACTATACAATACATTTTTCACTCTTGTGATAAGAATTGTCTGTAACACAACTGTGGTGTAATTACTCTCCTGATCTACACATAGATCTTGAGAGTTCCTCCTTTCTTCCTGAAATCTGATACCAGTATAGAAAATCGTGATATTTCAGAACGTAAATTATTAAGAAATTTGTTTTAAACTATTTATATGTTCGAGTCTAAATTATATAATAATGGATTGTTTGTCATTATATAAAATCCTTGGAGTTATATTATATCTAGTTTCTTTGGATAATCTTATCGTCATGATGAATGATTTATCCATAAAATGGTACATCTTATAGGTTATTAAAATATAAAATTATTCTCTACTTGAATAAATCCTACGTTTAATGATTTATTCATAATAAGAATATTCTATTATTATCTATATATTATTGATGATTAAATAATCTATTCTCACTATTCCAGTTATATTCTCTCACTATTCCAGTTATATTCGTGCAGAATAGTTAATTATATCTCTGAACCTATATGTTTAGCGTTATCAGAGATATTAAAATCAGTATTATTTTGACTCGACATTTATACTTATCAGTTATACTATATGAGTTAAAGCTGCATAATAAACTCCCCTATTCTCATATTAGTAGGGAAGCTTAAAGCATTTATGGAGTAAGAATTTCCTATATTATACTATCCCATAGAGGGAATTACTTCTCTTTCTATCATAATCAATTATTAATATACTCGGAATTTGAATAATAATACATGTATTCATAAGAATTATTTTGGAATTAGATCCATGGTTTGTTATCGCACCTGCTTGTAGCAGGGTGCGATATAGGCGTCCGATTTTCCGTCCGTCCATCCGTCAGTCCGTCCGTTTGTCCGTCCGTCCGTCCGTCTGTCAACATTTATGTCGACGTTCGACATTTATGTCAAAGTTAGTATTCTAATCAACTACAAGACTAAACAACCATCAAACCTTGCATGAAACATCTCCCTGACCTCCTGACTTTGCGACATAGGTGTCCGCTTTTCCGTATGTCTGTCCATTCGTCCGTCCGTCTGTCAACATTTATGTCGAAGTTCGACATTTATGTCAAAGTTAGTATTTTAATCAACTACAAGACTAAACAACCATCAAACCTTGCATGAAACATCTCCCTGACCTCCTGACTTTGCGACATAGGTGCCCACTTTTCCATTCGTCTGTCTGTTCGTCCGTCCGTCTGTCTGTCTGTTAACAGTTCTGTTATGTCGAAGTTCGACATTTATGTCAAAGTTAGTATTCTAATCAACTACAAAACTAAACAACCATCAAACCTTGTATGAAACATCTCCCTGACCTCCCGACTTTGCGACATAGGTGCCAGCTTTTCCATTCGTCTGTCCGTTCATCCGTCCGTCTGTCTGTTAACAGTTCTGTTATGTCGAAGTTCGACATTTACGTCGAAGTTAGTATTCTAATCAACTACAATTCTACAACAACCATCATACCTTGCATGACACATCTCCCTGACCTCCTGACTTGGCAGGTATGTTGACCCAGTGACCTTGACCTATATTTTGCGCTCCATTGACTTTGACACAATTTACGTTGACGTTCAAGATCTTCTCAACTATAAGGGGTACAACTACCAAACCTTGCATAGTGCTTCTCCTAGATGTACTGACTTGGCAGGTACCTTGACCCGGTGACCTTGACCTATATTTTGCGCTCCAGTGACTATGACATATTTTGAGTCGATGTTCGGTATCTCCTCAACTATAAGGCCTACAACCATCAAACCTTGCAAAGTGCTTCTTCTCAATGTACTGACTTGGCAGATACCTTGACCTGGTGACCTTGACCTATATTTTGGCTGCAGTGACTTTGACATAATTTACATCAATGTTCCAGATCTCCTCAAGTGTAAGACCTCTAGCCACCAAACCTTGCATAATGCTTCTCTTAGATGTACTGACTCGGCAGGTATCTTGACCCGGTGACCTTGACCTATATTTTGTGCTCCAGTGCCTTTTACACATTTTACGTCAATGTTCAATATCTCCTCAACTGTAAGGCCTACGACCATCAAACCTTGTATAGTGCTTCTCCTCAATGTACGGACTCCGCAGGTACCTTCACTGGGTGACCTTGACCTATATTTCGCGCTCCATTGACTTTTACACCTTTTACATCACCCTTCCATATGTCCTCAACTGTAAGGCCTTCAACCACCAAACCTTATATAGCACTTCTTCTCGATGTACTGACTCGGCAGGTACCTTGACCTGGTGACCTTGACCTATATTGTGCACTCCAGTGACTTTGACACATTTTATGTTGATGTTCGGTATCTCCTCAAATATAAGACCTACAACCACTAAACCTTGCATAGTGCTTCACCTCATAGCACTGGCTTGGCAGGTACCTTGACCCGGTGACCTTGACCTATGTTTGACACATTTTACATTGATGTTTGATAACTCCTCAACTATAAGGCCTACAACCACCATACCTTGCATTGTGCTTCTCCTTGATGTACTGAATTAGCAGGTACCTTGACCCGTGACCTTGACCTATATTTTATGCTCCAGTGACTTTTACACATTTTACGTCAACGTTCCATTATCATTGGGCTGTATGATACGAAAAGTCAGCGCTGAAGATGTAGCCATTAGAGGGAATGGGACTGGCCTGGAATATATGTGCCCCACTAGGCACTTTGTCTACATTTTTTCAACCCAGTTTTCCAAGTAAGCACTGCTAAGAATGAAATAAACTTATTTAATAACCACGTTCTGATTGTGGCTCCTGTGACTTTTGCCCCAGCAGGTGCGATGACGCCTTCCGCGGAATTCTTGTTATAATTAGACCTGGGCCGGCCTCGGTGGCTCAGTTGGATGCGCCGTCCGACTGGAGACCAGGAGGTTGCGGGTTCAACCCCCGCCGAGGTCGGCAACATTCTTTCGTGGAGATTGATCATGAAATATTTTCTACGGTCATTCTCTCCCTTCCGCTGATTCAAGAAGGGCAGTTGTCAGTTTCTGGCGAAAGGATGTGCACAATACTGGTTAACCGCTTAGAGGACTAAGCCTGCCCAGTAAACGTGTGGTTAGGTAAACTGACCGCGCTCGACATGACCCCATTGGGTTGACTGGGCCGTAAAACCCCAACACAAACAAACAAACAAATAATTAGACCTGGTAATAGAAATGATTCTAGCCAGTTCTTTCTAAGTAAATTAGATTTCAGTAGATACTGTAAGATCTTAAGCTAAATTAGGAAGCTATTTTACAGTTACTGTTATCAGCCTTTATTCTTATTTAGAATATTACGTCTGCCAAACTCTACACGATGATTTTAGCAGTCTTTCCTTTTCTTATTTTGTCCCGATACGAAATGTTTTCTAAATCTCCTATGGTAGAAGCGTTTTATTAAAATTATTTAGGTTGTCATTCTTCATCTGCAGAAGTAGACAATCTCTTTCTAGTATCATCGCTAGGACTAAGATACGTTAATACAATTAGTCTAGCAATAGATAAAATTATCAGTCATATATTCACTATCATTGATGGATTTAGCAAGGATTAGACCATTTACCCATATTATTCATTTTTTACATTGAAACCAAAACGGGAATAATTATAAAACCTTATGGTTATTTAAGAATTATGAACTGCTTATTGGAAACAGTCATATCGGTCCAATTAATCAGATTCTAATTAGGTCATAATTATAATAGTTTAGACTATTTACTAATAAGATAATCTTTACATGTCTAGGATTTATATGAAAATCTAGAGAAATGTAGATTATCTTTAGGAAGCTCATCTGAGACATTTCCTTATTGAATAATGCACAGCTATTTGTCTAGACATCTGTTCTACAAGTTTGGTTTCAAACATATAATCAAACAGTATTCTTGAGGTTGCATTTAAAGTGCAATAGCGAGGTTATGTCTCAATGACTCATTAATTCTTTTTGGGAGCCAACTGTTGTTACCCAAAAAATGAAAAGGGGTTGGGGGGGTGGGGCGGGGGGGGGGGGGTGGGGGGGGTGGGGTGGGGACTCTGAGGCTTGAGAACTAGCAACCTCTAGAGTCTACTATTAACATATAAGATATTAACACCTTAAAGACATGTTATTAGTGAATCTAGATCATTTTTACTATTACGTATAGAAATAGAATGTATCTGATTCCTTAGAGTTTCCTGAGTCTTAATCTAGAAGTATAGGGACTCTATATGTTATTTGTGTTAGAATAGGAGCGCTCCTCCCTCCTAATCTTTAAATTCTTGCACATTATCTATAGGGTAATGTATTGTGCAGTTAAAATGAAGTTTTTAAAAGTAAAACATATTTTAACTAGCAATATTTAACCTATAGATAAAAAAGTCCCCCCTCCCTCCCGCACAGCTCTTTTTAATTGTTTCTATTGTTTTTATACATCAAAGAAACTGACACGTGATCAACTGAGCGGGAAGAGTTACGTCACACAGGTAACTGCCTAAGGGACCTTCTGGATTAAGACTCCTTTAGACGACTGAACTGTCGTTTTTTCTGTGGAAGATGTAAAATACAGAATAGAATAGCACATTATCTATAGGTTAAGTAATGCTAGTTAAAATACATGTATGTTTTACTTTTAAAAACTTCATTTTTAGAACATTAAGGTCAATATTTAGACTTTATGGTTGAAGTTTAACTCTGCATTATCTATAACTTACCCTTCTCCTACTTAGGCCCCCATAGGGGAGCTATGTTGTCTATTGACAACTCTTGTTCACTCTGCCCCATGTGACCTTTGAGTGGGGTCAAAAGGTCTATGTCTGTTTGTTAATCGATCTGTCAGACTATCTCCTTTATTCCTGTTTACTGAGGAAAGTAAAAAATATCACCAATTTCTCATTCTACTGAATTAGCCCAGAGAATGATAATGGTCAACAATAGATGACTTATCCCCACCTAGCCTCTAAACAAGTCATTTTAGTATCTGATTGAAGTTACTGAGGAACACTTCAGCAACAGATTAGCTAAATGGGTCTCACCCACATCCATCCCAGACCCCATCAACAGAAGGAATAAGGAGACAGAACATTTGAATTTTCCTTTAATCTGAAAACTGTAGTTTACAAGTTCAAAGGGAAAGGATGCACTATCAGGGAAGATAACTCTGTCAGAATTGCTTTAGCTCCCTTCTCAAAAGGGATCTACTCTAAAAGGAAAGAATTTGCTCCACTTTTGGAAGTCACAAAGCTGTCTCCTTTGTGAAGAAAGTAGAAAAATTTACCAGGTATACAAATGTTAGATATTGTGAAAGCAGTGAAGGCTTGATTAGACTGCAGATGCTGTTTCATTGTCATTTTGAAGTGTTCCATACCATAATGCTTTACTAATATGCTACCTTCTTGTGGTTTGGTTTGACATATTGGTCCGTAATATTCGGACACCATAACTCCTTACCATACTTGTCCTAAAATTTGAATGTCCATTTTAATACATGCAGATATGTCTAAAAACTGCTGGATGAGTGGCTAGCAGTTTAGACCCTGATGAGATTCTACCTTCAGGTCTGATCTGAGTCTGCATTGTTTCTTCAGGCCTGTCTGTCTAAATACTTAAGGTAAGTACTGTATTTGAGCCAGCACATGAGAAAAGGGTACATATTCACATAGGCGCCCAGCAAAGGCTCAGACTGTGCATAAGTGCAGTCTCACTAGAGCCTTTGTTGTTCACAGACATGTAGTAGAGACCTTGAGGAAGCATCAGGCAAAAAACAGATTTCTGTATGCCAAATAGGGGACTGGTCATGGGCATTTGACAAACGGGAACACCATAAGGTCCCTTTTTAGCTCGTCTGGACAAAGTCCAGGAAGAGCTGTTGCACTACCCCGCCGTTTGTGTCGGCGTCCACTTTTACGTTAAAGGTTTTTTTAAGAGCTTATATTTTCCAGACCATTTGATAAATTTAGTTCATATTTGTTATAATGATAGATATAGTTCCAAAGTTTTATTCAACCCCAGCCTATCACCTCAAGGTCAGGTCAAGGTCATGGGCTTAGAAATTTTTATTGTTAAAGTTTTTTAAGAGCTCATATTTTCCAAACTATATGATGGATTTTGTTCATATTTGGTATGATGATAGATACAGTTCCAAAGTTTTATTCAGTAATACCCTGCCCATGCGTATGACCTCAAGGTCAAGATCCCTGACTTAAAAATTTTATATTAACGTTTTTTTAAGAGCTCATATTTTCCAAACTATATGATAGATTTGATTCATATTTGGAATGATAATAGATACAGGTCCAAAGTTTTATTCATTATCACCCCCACATATGCCAATGACCTAAAGGTCAAGATCATAGACTTAGAAGTTTTTATTTTTGATCCATGATAATGTCTCAAGACAACCAATGAAATGACTTAACCATAGCACAAGAAATTCTGTCAAGAGCTAAAATGCCATAACATTTCCTCTTACCGTAATGATCCTAAGTATTGGGACAAATAAGCCTAAGCAAACAGTGCAGACCCAGATCAGATTGGTCCTAAAGAGCACCCGGACACGCCAGTATCTCCCCAATTCCAGGCGAGCTATGCTGTCTGCTGACACTCTTGTTTATACACCCCTTTGAAAAACGGGACGTATTATGTTAAGCCCCTCAGCATCCGTCCATCTGTGTTTAAACTTTTTGTTTCCAGATAACTCCTCCTACTGTTTACATCCTGTCCCTGGGGCCTAATCTTTGCACAAATCATCGGGGAAGGGAGTTCTAACAAAATTGCTAAAATGATAGTCCTAAGTTGACTTTTGACCTTTTTACAGCAAGATTAAATTTGCTTTGCCATGCATTTGTATGACCCTATGCATTTATTTGGGAAAAAATGTTGGGTTCATATTTTAACTGCACAATACATAAACCTATAGATAATGTGCTATTTTATTCTGTATTGCAAACCTTCAACAGAAAAAAACAACAGTTCAATCATCTAAAAGAGTCTTAATTCAGAAGGTCCCTTAGGCAGTTACCTGTGTGACATCACTCTTCCTGCTCTTTTGATCATGTGTCAGTTTTTCTGTGGAACAAGGAAAATAGGATTTTTACCGGGTGAAAAATATCTAATTTTCTTTTTTTCTCCAGTCTATTTTCTTATTTCCTGTTTTCTTATGTTCCTTGATCATTCCTTTCACAGAAGACGCTGTTATTTTCATTAAATCCATTTTAAATTTCTTGTGAATTTTGATTGTCGACTTACGTAATATGTTTTCTCGACTTTCGTATATATCTTTACGACCGTCATGTTCGGTATGGAAGTCGTGCAGGATTCAAAATGTGTATTTCGTTCTTTTTGTTCCAGGTTATCTAACGACATGATATGTAATAACTGGACTAGAAATTTGGATCTTGCAGTCAAACAAAGACTATACTCTGCGAGAAGATCTACTATGGGGAAGAAGCTGACTTGGAAAAGAAAAGTGTCAACCTTGTTGGGTTTAACGACAACTCTTTTCTTTATAGGATCACCATCCCTCAGGGCTATACTGCCAGGGTAAGACCCATTAGGTGGCAACATTAGGGGTTTAAAGGCATCCATAGTATGTTCACCAGGCACCAGTCACCGGTCATTCCTCAGCAGGCAACAGTCAGCTTCACCAGGCACCACTCAACCAGGCACCAGATGACGAGGCACTGGTCAACCAGGCACTGGGCAACTTATCTCCTCAGTCAACCAGGCGACCAGTCACCGGTCAACCAGGCAGTGTACTACCGGGCAATAAATCACTGGTCAACCGGGCACTAGGCGCCAAGGTTTGAACACCGAGTAGCCAATTATATCAAAGGAATTCTGTGCAGTCATTATCAGATGAGTCTCAGAATCCTAGATATTCCTAATTATCATTGAATCAGAAATGTCAGTTACGAACAAACTTCTCAAATCAGTTGAATAATTAAAGAGTGCTAATGTTTTAGGAAATTATCTGAAAGTATATTGATAGCAAAGAAGAGAAGATATAGCGTATTGTTTACTCCTCTTCCTCTTCCTCCTCAATTTGTTCTCTTTTGGAAGAAACAGAGAAATCAATATATTATAGGAAAAGAAGTAGCCAATTTCTTCTTCTTTTCTTTGGTTTATACTTATGATCATTATGGTATCATACTCTAAACACATTCTTCCCAGGTTGATTACGTTCAGATAATGCCACCTCCCTCCCCGCATAGCTCAGTTATATTGAATTATCTTTCAAAGAAACTGACTTTTGATCAAAAGTGCAGGAAGAGTGATGTCACATAGGTAACTGCCTTAGGGACCTTCTGGATTAAGACTCTTTTAGACAACTGAACTGTCGTTTTTTTTCTGTGGAAGGTTTGAAATACAGAATAGCACATTACATTATCGCTAAGTTAAGTATTGCTAGTTAAAATATGTTTTAAAATCTTCATTTTAGACATCTCCTCTACAGACTGTGATCCAATCACGTTGAAACTTGATGAGGAGCATCAGGGCGCCTACATGACACAAAATAGCTAAAACTTAACAGATTGAAAATCCAAGATGGCTGCCACAACTGTCCTCATGAGAATCAATTTTCGACATCTCTTCCCAAACCTTGGGTCGATTAGTCAAAACTTGACCTGGATCTAAATGAGTTAAAATGGTGGTCAATCAGAAATCCAAGATGGCAGCTACAGCGGCCATCTTGAAAATCTGTTTTGGACATCTTGCAAACCACAAGGCGAATTAAGTTGAAACATACGATATAGCAACAGGTTGACGTATAGATGAAAACTGGCTAAAATCATGCCGATTGGAAATCAAAAGTGGCTTCCATAACTTTCAACTTGAAAATCCAGTTTTTGACTTCTCCCAAACCGTTGGGCAGTTTGCGTGGAAACACACTGCAGCAACAGGATGACCTCTAGATCAAAAATAGCTAAAATTGTGTTGATCGTAAAATCTATTTTCAACATCTCCTCGCAAACCAGTCTGTGAATTAAGTCGAAACTTATGAGGAAGCAACAGGCGGACCAGTAGATATAAAAGTAGCTAAAATTGTGTTGAATGGAAATCGAAAATGGCCACCACAGACTCTTGAAAATTGATTTTTGATGTCTGCTCTTGAACCATTGGATGATTTGAGTTGAAACTTACATTGTAGCAACAGAATGACTTGTAGATCAAAAGTATATAAAATTTGTTGATCAGCAATCTAAGATGGCCACCACAGCTGCCGTCTTGAAAACCAATTTTTGACTTATCCTCCGGAGCCATTGGGAGATTTGAGTTGAAACTTACACTGTAGCAACAGGATGACCTCTAGATTGAAAATAGCTAAGATTGTGCCGATTGGAAATCCAAGATGGCCACCCCAGCTGCAATTTTGTTTTTAAATGTCTTCTTCTCTGAAACTGCTTGAGTAATTTTCGCCAGATTTTACATGGGGCTTTCTGTTGAAAGGGTATTGACAATTTGTTCAAAATGTTCAGCACTATTGAACAAGATGGCCACCATGCCCATATATGGTGAAAAAACTTAAAAATCTTCTCCAGAACCAAGAAGGCTTTGAGGTTGAATCTTGGTATATAGCAACGGGGACTCAAGGTCTGCTTTTTCAAATGATGGTCATAGGTTGACCTTTGACCTTTTTATGGCAATTTCTGCTCCTATACATTTGTATGGGGAAAATGTTGAAAAATTATTTTCTTAACGGATAATAAAGACTAATGGCTGAAACTTAAAACGTATGATTAAAGTAGTAAAACTGTATAGCTATTGTCAAAATTTTAGGGGCTATCTGACTTTGCCCTTGGGCAATATACATGCATAAAATTGTGAAATCTTTCAATATGTCATCTTCTCTGAAACAGCTTAAGCAGTTTTCACTAGATTTCACGTAGTTCACATAGGGCCTTCTGTCAAAAGGATATTTAAAATTTGTTCAAATGGTTCTGCGCCATTCAACAAGATGGCTGTTAAAACACTTAAAAATCTTCTCCAGAACTAAGAAAGCTCTAAGGCTGAATCTTGATATACAGCATCAGGGACTCAAAGTACTAAGTTTGCTGAAATGATGATACTAGGATGACCTTTGACCTTTTAATGATATGGTCAAATTTGTGTCCTAGTTGCTGTGGCAATACTAGAAGTTGCATGGCATTTGCAGATGTGCAGTGATTGATCATGAAATATTTTCTATGGTCATTCATTCCCTTCCACTGATTCAAGAAGGGCAGTTGTCAGTTTGTAGAAAAAGAATGTGCACAATGCTGGTTAACCACTTAGAGGACTAAGCCTGCCCAGTAAAAGTGTGGTTATGTAAATTGACCACGCTCAACATGACCCCATTGGGTTGACAGGGCCATAAAACCTCCACACAAACAGAAATTTTGAATGTGCAGCATTTCAAAAACTGCCAATTTTTAAATCCTTTGAGTGTATTTTAGTCCACCTCATAGAATACTTTAGCTAATGGTGCAGGCTCTTATATAGAGATGTTACAGCTCCAAACAAGAGAAATATCCACGTCTAAATATTATTATAGTTCTTAGGTCTCCACAAAAACATGAAAAGTGACCTTGTACATGTGAACAGCAAATGCCCAAATCAGCTTGTGCCAGTGTGTAGTCTGATAAGGGCCTTCTGTCTACAGTATCCAGTGCTTCTGTAAGCAGTTAATGAAGTCCCTGATTAGACTGTATGAATGCACAGGCTGACCTAGGCCTCTGTTACTGGCCTTTTTTAGCATTTTGCGTCATTGTTTTAACCATTAAAGAGCTAAGTAAATTTGTAGAACACAATATTTAAAATCTCTTTTTATTTCAGAGGAAATAAGGCTTGGCATTTCATGTGAATTTTCTGCTTGAAGGAAAATTCACATGGAATGTCAATCTAAAAAATACAGGTAATAAAAAAAATCTAATTTTTCAAGTGCAGTTGTGATTGGCAATTTAAGATTTAAATGTTTATGCTTAACTGAAACTGTGTAAAACAGAAAAAAATATGTAGAACATACAATGTATATAGCTTATATTTTTAACATATGAAAAAGATGTTTGTGCAGCCGATGTGAACAACTAAGCAAGATTATTAGATATTAAGCCCCATATGAGCTATTTATTTTTGTATATGCCATATAAATCTTTGCCTGAGTTTCCAATCTCATAAAGAGTTTTGTTATGCTATACATATAGAGGATCTTACTTGAGTGGTCATTTCATATGAAATTTTATGAAACGAGCCTTCGGCAAGTTTCATAAATTTCATATGAAATGATCACGAGTGTAAAATTCTGTTTATCATATGACCACTTTAAATTGGATTTTATCGCCTTTGTAGTTTACACTTGTTCAACAGAAAGTACATGGTTAACATCACGTCATCTTGATGAATCTTGTTCCAGCCAAAGTGTTATGTAACGTGTGGTCATACAATTTTAACTGCACAATACATTAACCTATAGATAATGTGCTATTCTCTTTTATTTTCACACCTTCCACAGAAAAATGACCTTTCAGTCGTCAATTAAAGTCTTAAACCAGAAGGTCCCTTAGGCAGTTACCTGTGTGACGTAACTTCTCCCGCTCAATTGATCACGTGTCAGTTTCTTTTCTGTGGACAAAGAAAATCAACAAGGATTTTTTACACGTGAAAGAAATTCAGATTATTTCTTTTCCTCACGGTTAAATTTCTGTATCCTTGTGTTTCTTTTGTTTCCTTATCAATCCTTTCACTATCTATGTTATTATTTGAAATTTTCGATTTCATGTAATTATTGACTGGCTTTTCTTGACATGCGTTTTCGCAACTCTCCCAGAAAATTATTAGTAGCTTTCACCGGGCAACTGTTACGAATACTAGTGTCCAGTCATTATGTCGGGTAACTAGTGTCAGAATAGTAGTCACTAATTCCCGAACAATCTAATATTGTTTATAGAGCTTTATACACAAGTTAAGTCAATGGATATAGGTTATAAAATGAAATACATAGTAACCACTTATATAATAAAATTCTGTACAGTCTTTCCCGAATCAGACTAGAATTCTAAATAATTCATTGACTTATTATAGGAGTGTAATTCTATTAATATTTTAAATTAACTTATGTTTTCTCTCTTTCATTCGCTAGAAAGAGGTTAACTTCCGATTCTAACGAATTTTCACTGGGCAGTAGTTACATAGACTAGTGTCAGGTCAATATGTCGGATTACTAGTGACCGAGTAGTAGTCACCTGTCCTCGAACAATCTGTTATTACTCGTTGAGCACCATAGACATGTCTAGTCTTGGGTTATAGGTTATAGAATGACAGCGATGGGATCGAATACCTAGTAGCCACTTATATCGTTGAATTCTGTCCAGTCATTTCTGAATTAGACTTAGAATTCTACATATATATATATATATATATATATATATATTTATTCTTAGTAAATGAATTAAGAATTATCGGTTACGATCTAATTTGCAATTCATTGACTAAGTGTAGAAGATATTTCCATCTATATTTAAAATAACTTATCACTCTCTTTATTTGCTACAAAGAGATCAACTTCTTAGATATTCACCTTATTCGGCTCCAAAGCAAAGGTGAATTCTATAAAATTATCATTATTTCTAAGAAGAAAAATATACATGGAATCTAAACTTTTTTCTTCTTTCCTCCATGTTTTTCTACATGCTCCCAATATGTATCAGCATATAATCTAGGATAAGTTGGATAAGAAAGTAGCAATCGATCCTCTCTACTTTCTATTAATATTACATTCATAAGGTATCAGAAATCTACACGAATTAGATAACTGAATTAAGAGTTTATTTATTTTCTGCTACCTCTCTAGATTATAACGATTAGAAACTCTAGTTGAGGTACATATTTCCTTTTGTTTTTGTACATGGAAAATAGCTGAGTTGTTATGCTATGATTCCATATTATACTATCAATTGATTTATTATATAAAGAGTCTAGGTCAGTCGTGCTCTATCTAAACTCTTGTATAAAATAATAAATAAAAAGAAAATCTTATATTTAGGCATATATAATTTGATACGCTCTTTACCGTGCCCTTTTTATTTTTCCTTCTGGATCATCTAAGACTATGATAGCAATGTACCAGATAAATTTGTCTCAATTATAGAATCTATTACGCTGAAGATTCTTCATCTGGGAATAATAATTTTCTATGATTACGATTGGAAATTATTTGGAAATTTTAAAAACTTATAAACAACTAGACCTAATCTATGTATATTATAGGTCTACATTATCTTTTATTGAGGAATAGTTTTTGCTTCGACTAGCGCTATACCTCTACTTTTACCTTTATAACAAGAGTCCATGTCAATCAAAATTTCTTGCATCCTTTGGTATAGACAATGGATAGATATTCAGTAAAGGCTTTAAATTATTCAGTATGTGACTGATTATTATTGCCTAAATTACATATTATATACAATATTTTTCTATTTGATTATTTATTGGCTTTGTAACTGTTCAGAAACTGTCAAAATCAATTATTTCTTTCATCTAAACTTTCCGAAAGCTTAGATTATATATTTTAAAAAATGCTTAGAGGATAATCAACGATAGTTTACCTCATAATAGCAGATTTTATTATATTCAAATTAATCATCCCTTTGTTCTACTCTGTACGTTGTAGGTTCAGACAATGGGGAAAACATACTTAATTACGATTCGGTAAAGAAATAAGATACATTTCATTATCTCTTTACCCTTTTTATGGTTACATTCGTTAAAGGGATCACTAGTTCTTCTCGCTATAAGAGTTCAAGTTCTGTTTGCGAGTAATGGAAAGATTAATATCTTGATTTCCAGTTCGCATTAAGAATGATCTATATATAGATAAATATCTTTTCCGAAACTGGATATTTATACCTTACGCAATAAGTCATTTCAAGACGTTTCGATGATTATGAAATGCACTGTCTCAATTCATAATATAGAGTTTGTTTATATAAACTTCACAACTTAGTAAGTGCCGCACCTACGATTCGGTCAGATCTTACTATTTTGTGATACGATTTCGAACATACTGGAATTTTTCCGATTTTACATTCGGTAAATAAACCTTCGTGTAGCATTTACGCTTTATACCATTCAGATTATTTGATAATATTTGAAGATAATATATAATAACCGATATTTATATATCTGTCTTCGGCCGGCCTCGGTGGCTCAGTTGGATGCACCGTCCGACTGGAGACCAGGAGGTCGCGGGTTCAACCCCCGCCGAGGTCTGCAACATTCTTTCGTGGAGATTGATCATGAAATATTTTCTACGGTCATTCTCTTCCTTCCGCTGATTCAAGAAGGGCAGTTGTCAGTTTCTGGCGGAAGAATGTGCACAATACTGGTTAACCGCTTAGAGGACTAAGCCTGCCCAGTAAACGTGTGGTTAGGTAAACTGACCGCGCTCGACATGACCCCACTGGGTTGACTGGGCCGTAAAACCTCAACACAAACCTTCTCAAATATCTGTCTTCATTAATTATCATTCTCAACTTACTTTAAGTTTAGACTGACCTTCCCGCTACGTTCTAGGTCTAAATCTAACTAACATTATGGAACCGTCACTTTTTGTTACAGATAAACTATTTCCTAAACTATTTTATCACTTTTTCTTAGTATTCAACGCGTAACGACTACATGAATACTTGAAAGTATTTTCAACTGCGCTTGTTAAACTAAACTAAAAACAAGCTCTAGTTTTTAGAATGGATACTATCTCTAGACTCAGTTCAAGGAGACACATCCATTCAGATCTCATTTTCTTTATTTCAACCATACAGATTTTTATGACAAAGAACTCATTTTCTACCTACGAATAAAGAAAAATGAGTCACTGTTCTTGCATATTTGGTTAAAGATAGAACGAATTATATCTTAAACCTATATGACTTTAAATTAATAATTACCTATATTATTTCAAATTTATACATGTCTAACCCTTGTGTTAGGGATCATGGTTTCAATACTATAATTATAACTCCCTATGGTTTACGCATAGATCTAGAGAGTACATACATGCCATTAGCTGTTGACAGAAATCTGTGAGATTTTGCAAATTTTTAGGGGAGATTCGATGAAATTCTGTGAGATTTTTATGAAAATCACTTTCAAGCTTACATAAGTAAGTTAAAAGCCATTATTCTAATGAATTAAGCAGTTAAAAGCCATTAATCTAATGAATTAAGCTTGGGATAGCCATGCTAATGTGTGTTTTATTTCTAGTTCTTCAAAAAGTAGCTTATTCAATGGTATGAAAATTCTGTGAGATTTGAAAATCTTATGGGAACTGGGGTCCTGAAGGGCCAAAATTCTGTGAGATTTTGTCTCACAGAGTGAGGTATGGCATGTATGCGAGTATATATATATATATTTCTTCCTGAATTCATTTACGAGCTCGTAATGTGGTTTTTCAGGAATTATCAATTACAAGTATTCAGAAATAGGTTTTTACACTATTCATATTCAATTAAAAAATTTTATTGAATATTTATCTATAAAATTCCGGGCAGTAATTTTATAACAAGTTATATGTTTAATTATTCCTTGCTTAATAAATAGTTACGCGTAACCTTTTATTCATAGCAGGAATTTGCCCCATAGTATATTTTTAATTTAGTATTCATATACCTTTCTCACTATTCTTTAATATTCATACAGATTAGTAATTCTATCTCTGAACTTATAAGTTAAGTGTTACAGAGATGATTAATCAGTACTATTGTATAATTTTTCTTCAGAATGAATATCGCCTTATTGCATTCTTTCTGAGTCCTTCTCTTTTTCTGAATATTTGATTCGTTATTACAAAGTGGATTTTAAAAATCGTCTTCTTTTTCCATGATTATTTACTCAGGAATAATTTTCATGGCAATCTGTTCTGGCATAGAAAGATTCTATCCAGTTATTTCCTATTGCTTAATCTCAGCAGTATAGTAAGATTTAGCCAAAATATGACTGTCTTACAGTTAGCTGTCATCAGCCTTATTCTTCTCTCTCTTTTGTCTGTCAAACTCTACGTTATGATGTTGACAGTCTCTTCCTTTATTATTTTGTCCAGGACATGAAACGCCTTAATATGTCCAATGACAAAAGTATTTATCAATGATTTAGGTTGCCTTTTCCTCCCAACAGTCTTAGGCAACCTCTATTATCTTATTGCTTGTCTAAATATACATTAATTCATTTAGTCTAGCAATAGTTTAAACCATTAAATTTTGTATATAACTTTTCTTCTGATGGATAACTGAGATTCAGTTACATTTACTCCATCTACTCAATTATTATCTCCCCTGCTTTTAATTTGATCAAAGGGGAATAATTATACAACATTATGGTTATTTCAAGTCTATGATCTGTTTATCGGGAATGGTCCTATCGCTCCAATTAAACAGACTCTAATTAGTTTATAATTCTATTAGCTTAGACTATTACAATTAGATAATCTTCACATATCTAGAATTTTATCCAAAATCTCTACATATGTCAGTTATCAATAGGAAACTTGACCGAGTAGACATTTCCTTATTTAATTGAGCCTCTAAGATAGACAACTTATAGTCTAGGCTTCTGTTTGACAATTTTGTTTTGTAAATATTATCAACTATATTCCTGAGTTTACATTGCAAATATTAATACTCATTTTTCTTTTTGGAGCCAATAGTTGTTTCCCAAAAAGAAAAAAAAGGGGGGGGAGGGGTGGGGGGGGGGGGGGGGGGGGGGTGCGGCCAAATATTAGGTCTCTGAGGCATAAGAACTAGCTTCCTCTAGAGTCTACTATTAACATATAAGGTAGTTAGATCATAACACCTTAAATATATGTTATAATTGTGAATCTAGATCATTCTTTCCATTAAATATAGAATTAGAATGTATCTGATTCCTTAGAGTTTCCTTAAACCAGAAGTGGTGGGATATTATTTATTTGGTGTTAGAATCAGGAGAGCTCCTCCCTCCTATTCTGCAAATTCTAGCACATTATCTATAGGTTAATGTATTGTGCAGTTAAAATGAAGTTTTTTAAAAGTAAAACATATTTTAACTATCAATACTTAACCTATAGATAATCAATTATCTCCCGCCTCGCCCCCTCGCTTATCTCTCCTAATTGTGTCTTTTGTTTTACACATAAAAAAAACTGACACTTGATCAATTGAGCAGGAGAAGTTACGTCACACAGGTAACTGCCTAAGGGACCTTCTGGTTTAAGACTTTAATTGACGACTGAAAGGTTGTTTTTCTGTGGAAGGTGTGAAAATAGAAGAGAATAGCACATTATCTATAGGTTAAGTATTGGTAGTTAAAATATGTTTTACTTTTAAAAAACTTCATTTTTATGACATGACGTTATGTCACTGAATAACAGCTTTGTCATATGATAAAGCATGTTATAATCCTCAGACTTGACATGTTTAAGATATACTTACAATGTTGACATTACCTACATTTAACAATGTTAGAGTTTTGTCATTCTTGTATTGTCTTGTGTGCCTGCAGTGGCATGTGTGTTGTCATCCACCTCAGTATTGAAGTTTTACATTCAATTTCTTTGGTTTAATATACCTCATATTTTAACGAAGGTGCATAGAAAAACTTTGCATAAATGCTCAAATACTGAAAGGGGTAAAAACTTGATGATGATTCCAGGTTGTTGTCTCATGGGCAGTAATAGAATATTGTTCCACAGTATATGCAAGTATGCTATGGCTGTTCAACTAGGATAAGAAAAAATATCTCTAGCAAAGAAACTAACATTTTGTGCAATATTCATTACTATGCAAAAATTCTTACTCGGGCATTAATAAAAAAAAAAATAAAAAAATAAAACAGAGGCAAATGTCCTGAAAGTAACAAAATACTTCAAGTTACAACTCACATCAGCATACGCACACGCACAGGTTGATCCAGATTTATGCCAAAAGTAATAGGAAAGCCACGGACAGTAGTTAAATGCGAACAAAAAAATCACGAAAAAGGCAAGGAATCCATGCACGTACAATGTACAGCCTGCACTCGCATCCACAACGTAAGCGCATGTGCGTGCAGATGCATACGAGGATACTGCGCCCATAGAATCCCTGCCCCTGGCTGATATAGGATCCTACCACTGGCACCCCATAATACTACACAGAAAAGGCAAAGAATCCACACATGGGCAACATATACAGCCTGAACAAGCGCATACGCATATGTAAGCATATGAGCGTGCAGATGCGTACGCAGATCGGGCCCCCATAAAAACTCTGCCTTAAACAAAGTAGGCGTGCAGGATGATGTAGGATCCTACCGCTCACACACCATAATACCAAACGACAGTTATATTGAAGGTTCGATCGGAAGTATACATATCGAGCAGAAAATTCAAAGCAAGCAGCCAACCCTCATTTCCGATAGTATTTTGAATAGCAAGCGCAGAAAATGTGCTATAAAGAAAATTAGATCCTTATACATATATTTAATGAGTTACAAGTTAAAAAGAAAAAATAGGACAGATAGATTTATGTAAAACGGAAGCGGAACATGGCCGAACAGCCACGGACTCGGCCACGCTCGGATGTAATTACATAAAGAAAAGACCCAGCGGGCATACAACGTTGAAACAACGTCGACCCAAAGTCGGTTCAATGTCTTGACGTAGAATCAACTACGAATCGACGCCGCCCCAACGCTATGCACCCACTGGGAGGATTAGCTGCATACTCCAAAATTCCTGTTCAACATTGTATATCAACTTTGTATTTAGTCCGCTGGGAAACTTTGTTCCTAGTTTGTGGATCCAGTAAGTTTCCTTTAACAGCCGTTCCATATCATCCGGAACAATGTCTATAGGCATGAAACTGAAGTCACTGAAACTATGATCTTCAGCATTAAAGTGTGTAGCAACATGAGTTGAGAAATCTGGGTCCTTGAAATTAGTGATGTCAAATTTGTGACTGTTCATTCTTTTCGACACTTGTTGGCTAGTTTGCCCAACTTACTGCTTGTCACATTTTTTACACGAAATGAGGTAAATAACATTTCTTGTAGTGCAGTTTGTATCATAGTTCAGTTTAAATGAAGTACACTTTTGTGAACTCAAAAAATGATCACTTTCAACAATGCGTGAACAGTGAGTGCATCTAAGTCTCTTACATTTAGAGGAAAAAACTTAAAATCTGACGGTTCTGAAAACTTCGACTTCACAAGTATATCCTTTATATTTCGTGGACGTTTGTATGCCATCACAGGTTTATATTTATGCAGTTCTTTTACAGATGAGTTACTAGAGAGTTGTAACAAATCCCAATATCTGTTTATGATATATCCTATGTTAGGTAAAGACAGGTTATACTCGATAACAAAAGGAATTATATCTGAACTATTGTCTTTTGAACTGGGCACCAAAGCCTCACTTTGGGAAAGTTTACATACATCATAAAACGCATAATTAATCATGGCTTCTGGATATTTCCTTGCAATGAAGAACTCTCTGAGATCAGTTAAAGCATTTGAAAAATCTGAATTTTCAGACATAATCCGCCGGTAGCGTTTTGCTTGACTGTAAGGAATGCCATTCTTACACGCCCTGGGATGACATGATGAATACTCAACTGTTGATGAATGTTGGTACTTTTTATATGTATACTTATTGAGATGTAATTATTCTGTAGCAAAATGTCCACATCCAAAAAAGATACTTTTGTTTCAGAAATGTCATACGTAAATTTGATGTATGGATGAAAATTGTTAAGACACTTGATAAATTCATGTAATTTATCGAGACTGTGTGTCCAAACCATAAAAATGTCATCTAAAAACCTTAACCAAAGTGTTGGCTTTTCCGAACAAATTTTCATGAAATCCATCTCAAATTTACCCATAAAAAGGGAAGCATATGCAGGAGCCATAGAACTACCCATGGCCGTACCCTTTCTCTGACGATAACAAATGTTATTGAACTTGAAATAATTGTTTTTCAAAACTAGTTCAATAAGTGAACAAACGTTATCTATAGACAAACTGCCACTACTATGGCCATTATTCTCAAGAAAATACTGACACGCTTCAATACCGTCTTCATGGGGGATATTAGTGTACAATGAACTAACATCAAGAGTGACTAAGTAAGTCTTCTGGGATGTTACTTGAAATTGTTTAAGTTTTGTGATAAAGTCAGTGGTATCTTTGACATAAGACGGTAGTGACTGCATGTGGGGTTTCAAAATATAATCTATATATTTCGAAACATGGTCAGTGTGCAAGTTACAAGCAGAAACAATAGGACGACCTTGGTATCCTATAGGAAGTGTATCATCACATGATTTATGTATTTTTGGAAGAATGTAGAATATACATAAACTAGGGTAATTGTGGCCAGCTGGCCTCTTGTAAGCAGTGTTGCAAAATTCATTACAGCTTATGAAGAGTCTCAATAAAACCGAGACTCCCATTTTCTAATCTGTAGTGTGTTCTTTGTTTTCAAAGGCAATGTTTTTACGTTTATTCTATATAGTTCAATCTCACCAACTGTACTTCATAAACCTTTTATATCTAGAACAACTTTGTGTGCTATGTAGGTATACCCCAGATGTCAAGTCCTTGGGAGGTAAATTTTATTTTTCAAAGGTGCTTCATTATGAAATTTGGTTTCTTGCTAGATGTCTGTGTGTCATAATAGACCTTTGATATAGTTAAAATTCCCTTTATGTAGTTAAAATTGCATTGACTAACCGGATGAGTATTCAGTTGTAAGAATGTTTGTATCTCATTAGGAAAACATGCCTATTCAAATATATTGAGAATTTTACCACAAAAAAATGAAAGCTTTCAGATGAAAATTATGGTAGTTTTCATATTTCTGCTCAAAACATAGATCGTGGGTACTAGTTAGAGCTGCCTCTGCAAGGCGGTTCTAACGAGTACCCACAATCTATGTTTTTGAACAGAAATAAGAAAAATAATATATACCCCTGTAAACCCCAGTTTTACTGTATAAATGTGGGGTTTAAGGGGGTCAAAACTATATAGGCATGTTTTCGTGATATCATTCCTAAAACATCTGTTCTGTGTCCCAGATTGCTTAGAAATTGTACAGTCAACTCTCGTTATCTTGAAGTCCAAGGAACTCTCTGAAATACTTCAAGATATCCGTATCTCGACATATCAGATTTGCAGAATTGAGGAAAAAATAAATCGAACAACCACATTTCATAAAATGAAAATGTCATTTGACTCTTGAAGTTAGAAATATATTAAAAATATTGTGGAAAAGAGGAGAAATTGCTCCTCCTCTTTTCCATAATATTTTGTTACCTGTTGCTAGATTTCCATGTTAAAACAGAGATCAGATTTTCACTTCAAGATAAATGGTTATTCAAGATAAGCGAAGTCAAGGTAATGAGAGCTGACTGTATGTGCATGGATTTTGTACCTCATAGTCATATTCAAATGAAATTGATGTGATGGCTGAATGGTCAGTACATACAGGTTTATCATGAAAATGGCATTTGTATTACTATCTTTTCTTGAGTTATCTCCTCTGATAACTGTTAAAAATTTGGTTTTCTTGCTTTAATAGAATTTGTGTTTCAATTATCTATCCAGTGGCAGGGTATTATGCTGTGCAATGCATTTGTTAAGTCTTCCAAACAAAGTGAGGAGACTTATTGTTTTTGCTGTGTTTCTTATTATTATTTTTAGCTCATGTGGAGCAAAGCTCAAGGTCAGCTTATGTCGCCTGTTGTCCGTCCATTAGTCTGTCCATCTGTCTGTCCATTAGCTTTTCACATTTTCAACAACTAGTAAGTAAGTAAGTAAAGACTTTATTTATAGAGGGTTACTACATTTAGCACATATATATTAAACATAATTATGTAATAGTTAATCTTCCATGAGGCCCTCAGTATTATTTACAAATTTTTACCAACTCACAAATAAACAAAGTAACTGATTGATTGTAATTACATGCTTGTCGGAGGTCAGCATTCATGTATTATACTATTTAAAATAGAAAAATGGAGAAATCCCTTGTAACATTTGTTTGCAATGAATCAATGTAGAATCTTACTGAAACGAAATGTAAGAAACCTACTGAACCATGAATGATCAAGGTACAAATGTATATGTATTTATATGGATTTGAACACTGACCCTACCTCAAACACATGCTTAATTACAGTGCTTCAAGATTTCAAATATATACATACATCCATAAGTATAGATTGTTGATGAATTTCAAATCTCAAGCGATCAGATGAGAAATTCAACAATAATCATTATAGAGGAGAAGAAAGAGAGGAACGGGGAAAAAAGAGGAACAGGAATGAAATTGAAGAAACAGAAGAAATAAAAACATTCCCCCTCTACCCTTGCCTGCTACAAGGATAGCAGGCCTTGCCAAACTAAGCCAATATCAGTTGGACGCCCTGGTGACATAAGATACAGGACACCTTCACCACATCCAACTGCCCCTTCTATCAGAAATTCAAGATGGCTGCCCCAGCCATCAATTTTCAAAATCTGTTTTGAACTTCTTATCTTGAACTGAAAGCAGAGGTGACCTTTAATTCAGGGTTGCCACAGTCAGGGGAAAAAGTCTGGAAGATGAAACTTTTTCAAGGTCAGGGAAAAGTCAGGGAATTTTGGTGTGAGTCAGGGAAACTGGAAAAAAAAACTGACAAAAAACTCAGGGAAAAGTCAGGGAATTTCAAAATTTTCTGAAAACTGAGATGGCTATGGCAGTCTCTTAAATTTTGAGAAACATAAATTTACAGAATTGACCTCATTCGTTTGTTAAATAATTGTTTTATTCTCTGAAAGTAAGTGCTCTGTTGGAAGATTTGGTGGCAGAGGACTGCTGTAAGGGGAGCTGGGAGGCCATCAAAAATGTCTGGAAAATGGTGAAAAGTCTGGAAAAAGTCAGGGAATTTTGATATAGAAAATGAGTGGCAACCCTGTTTATGTCTAAAGTTTTGGTCTATAATCAGAGGTGTTATCCATCTGTGACCAGAGAGGTGACCTACATGTCAGTAGTTGGTCTGTAATCAGAGGTGTTATCTATCTGTGACCAGAGAGGTAACCTATATGTCAGTAGTTGGTCTGTAATCAGAAGTGTTATCCATCTGTGACCAGAGAGGTGACCTATATGTATATGTCAGTAGTTGGTCTGTAATCAGAGGTGTTATCTATCTGTGACCAGAGAGGTGACCTATATGTCAGTAGTTGGTCTGTAATCAGAGGTGTTATCTATCTGTGACCAGAGAGGTGACCTATATGTCAGTAGTTGGTCTGTAATCAGAGGTGTTATCTATCTGTGACCAGAGAGGTGACCTATATGTCAGTAGTTGGTCTGTAATCAGAGGTGTTATCTATCTGTGACCAGAGAGGTAACCTATATGTCTGAAGTTTTGGTCTCATATCAGAGATGATATCTGTCTGTGACCAGAGAGGTAACCTTTATGTCTGAAATTTTGGTCTGTAACCAGAGGTGTTATCTGTCTGTGACCAGAAAGGTGACTTTATGTCTGAAGTTTTGGTTGATTGATTTTAATCAGAGGTGTTATCTATCTGTTACCAGATAGGTGACCTGTATGTCTGAAGTTTTGGTCTATAACCAGAGTTGTTATCGATACATGACCCGAGAGGTGACTTTTATGTCTGAAGTTTTGGTCTATAATCAGAGATGATATCTGTCTGTGACCAGAGGTGACTTTTATGTCTGAAATTTTGGTCTATAATCAGAGATGATATCTGTGACCAGAGAGGTGACCAGTATGTTGAAGTTTTGGTCTGATAGAGTTGTTATCTATCTGTGACCAGAGAGGTGACCTTTACATCTGGTTTTGGTCTATAATCAGAGATGATATCTCTCTGTGACCCAAGAAGTGATCTTTCTGTCATCCTAGAAGTTACCTAAGTGTCTGAAGTATCAGTCTGTAATCAGTGTTTTTATCTGTCAGTGCCTGATGATGAGTTTTAACCAGAAATGTGACTTTGATGTCTTAAGTTCAGGTCCAAAATCGGAGGTGTTATCTGTGACCATAGAGGTTACCTTTGTATCTGAAGTTTTTGTCTGCAATCAGAGCTGTTACAACAAATTCCTTTTTCTGCTGACTTCTCCTGTGTTAGCTGGTAAAATCGGAACAATGTGATGAGATGAAAATATGCAAGACAATATCCAAATACAAACTTTCAGTCTACCTGTAAGTGTATGATGTCACTGAAATATACAAGAAATGAACATTACTTTCTTCTGACAGCTTCCTTTGAAACAGGTAAAACTGTCAAAAACTGATCAAGATGCTGTGGTTTTAACAAAATATACTGGAACCAACAATGAGGTAATACAGCAAACTTTGAATTAAAAATTTGTCTGGATGTTAGAATTATTTATCAGTCAGAGATGTACAGTTCATTTTCAGTTAACCCTTGCCCTGCTGAACCCAGATTTACCCAGCCTTTGCAAACAGAGTAGATCCAGATCAGTTGGCTTCTGCACTGTTTGCCATTCAGTAAGTGAATTTGTATCAACAATCTGAATTAAGAAATCTGATTGGCTGACAGTTAGAAGTTGGTGTGGCATCTTAATTTATTCAACATGACAAGGGTTAACCTTGTCAGCTTTGGTACAGTTTTGTGTTTGACACACGGAGGAATTGTCAATAGAAATTGGAATGAGTTATATCTGTCTGTGACCAGAGAGGTGAACTATATGTCGAAAGTTTTGGTCTGTAATCAGAGGTGATATCTATCTGTGACTGGAGAAGTGATCTGTCTATAACCAGAGAGGTTACCTTAGTGTCTGAAGTGTCTGTAATCAGAGATTTTATCTTTCAAAACCTGATGATAAGTTTTCAACCAGAAATGTGACTTTGATGTCTGAAGGTTCAACTGTAATCAGAAATGCTCTCTGTCCCATCTGAAAGTAAGATCTTTGTCTGACTGTTTGGTCTATGATCAGAAATAGCAGTCTAAAAATAGGTCTTTGACCAGAGATTTAAACTACCTTGACCGTATACCCTAAATATAGAGACAGACAAGCCTGAACAAAGAATGTAGACCCAGATCATATGCCAAATTCTATAGCTTCTGATCTAGGTCTCATCCAGCAGGTTTTTTTTATTTATAAAAAAAAGGTAGTGAAATGGAGTTGTTCTAATTTTAGAGGTATTGTAATGAGGTTTGGTATTTCAATATTCAAGGTAAATGTGGTAGATATTAGAAGGTTTTGTTTGTAACTGGATGCCAGTAGCTGCTAAGAAATCCACTTGCCTGCGCATGCGTGCACATATGTGGTATAATTATGCACAAGGCATTTATATCCTGAAGTCATTTTAGATCTACCATATGTTTATTCCATTTTGTTTCCAGCTGAAGCATTTGTAGCTCACCTGAGCCAAAGGCTCACAAGGTGAGCTTATAGTCTACCAACGGTTTGTTGTCCGTTGTCCATCCACACTTTCCTCAAGCACCTTCCCCTCAGAAACCAGTGGACCAACTGTAGTCAGATTTTATATGGAACATCTATGCCTTGCGGAAACGAAAGTTTATATAATTGGTCCTTGTCACATGACCAAGATGGCCATCATGCCCCTATATGGCAAAAACCCTTTAAAATCTTCTCCAGAACCACAAGTCAGATGACCTTGAAACTTGGCACACAGAAAAGAGATGAACTCTGCAAAGTTTTTATAAATGATGACCCTGGGTTGACCTTAACCTATTTTACAACAAGGTCAACTTTTTAGCTCACCTGAGCACATAGTGCTCAGAGAGCTATTCCTATAGACCAGTGCTCCAGCATCTGTCGTCCGTTGTCTGTCAACAATTGACATCTCCTCCTAAACCACTGGGCCAATTTGGACCAAACTTCACTAGAATGATCCTTAGGAGGTACTAACTGAAAGTTATTCAAAGATTTGGAATACTAGCAGAACTCTGGTTGCCATGGCAACAAATAGGTGAAAATTAGCAAAAACCTTTAAAAATCTTCTTGTCTGAAACCAGAAGGCCCAGGTCTTTGATATTTGGTATGTAGCTTCACCTAATGGACCATTACCAAAGTTGTTCAAATTATAGCCTAGGGGTCACATGTTTTACATAGACCCTTATAGGGAAAAGCCTTTAAAAATCTTCTTGTCTGAAACCAGAAGGCCCAGGTCTTTGATATCTGGTATACAGCTTTGTCTAGTGGACCTCTACCAAGATTATTCAAATTATAGCCCTGGGGTCAAAATTGGCCCCTCCCTAGGGGTCACATGTTATACATAGACCCATATAGGGAAAAACCTTTAAAAGTCTTCTTTTTTGAAACCCGAAGGCCCATGGCTTTGATATTTGGTACACAGCTTTGTCTAGTGGACCTCTGCCAAGATTGTTCAAGTTAGAGCCCTGGGGCCAAAAATGGCCCCACCCAGGGGCCCATATGTTTTACATGGACTTATATAGGGAAAACCTTGAAAAATCTTCTTGTTTGAAACAAGAAGGCCCAGCCCTTTGATATTTGGTACACAGCTTTGTCTAGTGGACCTCTGCCAAGATTATTCAAGTTATAGCCCTGGGGCCAAAAATGGCCCCGCCCTGGGGCCCTCATGTTTTTCATGGACTTATAGGGAAAACCTTGAAAAATCTTCTTGTTTGAAACAAGAAGGCCCTGCCCTTTGATATTTGGTACACAGCTTTGTCTAGTGGACCTTTACACAGATTGTTCAAATTATAGCCCTGGTGTCATAATTGGCCCCGCCCTAGGGGTCACGTTATACATAGACCCTTATAGGGAAAAATCTTGTCTGAAACCAGAAGGCCTAGGTCTTTGATATTTGGTCTGTAGCTTCATCTAGAGGACCTCTAGCAAGATTGTTCAAATTATAGCCCTGGGGCAAAAAATGGCCCCGCCCAGGGGCCAACATGTTTTACATAGACTAACATAGGGAAAACATTTAAAAATCTTCTTGACTGTAACCAGAATGCCCAGGTCTTTGATATTTGATATGTAGCTTCATTTAGTAGATTGTTCAAATTGTAGCCCTTGCCCAAGGCCAAAAATGGCCCCGCCCAGGGGCCAACATGTTTTACATAGACTAACATAGGGAAAACCGTCTTGACTGAAACCACAAAGCCCAGGTCTTTGATATTTTAATATGTAGCTTCATCTAGTGGACTTCTACCAAGATTGTTCAAATTGTAGCCCTGGGGCCAAAAATGACTCATCCCAGGGCCCACTTGTTTTACATAGCTTTATACAGGGGAAACCTTTAAAAATCTTCTTGTTTGAAACCATAAGGCTCAGGCCTTTGATATTTGGTACACAGCGGGCCCCCTTAGCCTAGTGGATAGAAGAGTTGACTCTTAATCCAGTAGGTCTCTCGCTGCTGTGGTTTGAGCCTCGCTCGGGTCACATGTGGGAAAGCCGTTCTGCTTACGGATGGTCAGGTGGTTTTTCCCGAGGTTCTCCGGTTTTTGCCCACCTTTGATGAATGATTGGCTCGATATAAGTGAAATATTCTTGAAAGGGCTGTAAAACCCAAACCAAAAAAAAAAAAAAAAAATGGTACACAGCTTTGTCTAGTGGACCTCTGCCAAGGTTGTTCAAATTATAGCCCTGGGGCCAAAAATGGTCCCACCCAGGGCCCCATATGTTTTACATAAATTTATATAGGGAAAACCTTTAAAAATCTTCATGTCTGAAATTGGAAGGCCCAGGTCCTTGATATTTGGTATGTAGCCTTGTCAAATGGGCCTCTACCAAAGTTCAACTTATAGTCCTGGGGTAAAAAGTGGCCCCGTCGTGGGGCCCACTTGTTTTACATAGACTTATATAGGATGGCCCCATTCTAAGTGTAGAAGCAGAAATCAGAAATAAGAAAAACGCCATATATTATCATTACCCATGCCCATGACTTTAAGGTCTATGAAACACACTTCAAGTTTTTATGTCATAACTTTTATGTTAAAATATTTAAAGAGCTCATATTTTTCTAACAAAATGATGGATTTAGTTAATATTTGGTTTGATGTTAGGTATCAATCCAAAGTATCCAAATTCCCCTCCTTTTTTTATACCCCTGACATACGAAGTATGTGGGGGTATATAGTTTTCGCTTTTCCGTTCGTCCGTTCGTTCGTTCGTACGTACGTTCGTTTGTTCGTTAGTCTTTCCGTCACAGGGTCAAAGTTTTTGCGTGAAAGTTTATAAGACCTCATATTTTGAAGATCCTTCGATGGATTTTATTCATATTTGGCATGATGGTAGATATAGGTCTAAAGTTTTTATCAGCACCATCCCCACCCCAGGGGTGACCTTGAGATCAAGGTCACGGATTTAGAATTTTCATAAAAAAGTCAGGGTCAAAGTTTTTGCGTTAAAGTTTATAAGACCTCATATTTTGAAGACCCTTTGATGGATTTCATTCATATTTGGCATGTTGATAGATATAGGTCTAAAGTTTTTATCAGCACCACACCCACCCCGGGGGTGACCTTGGGGTCAAGGTCGCGGACTTCAAATTTTCATAAAAAAGTCAGGGTCAAAGTTTTTGCGTTAAAGTTTATAAGACCTCATATTTTGAAGACCCTTTGATGGATTTCATTCATATTTGGCATGAATGTAGATATAGGTCTAAAGTTTTTATCAGCAGCATCCCCACCCCGGGGGTGACCTTGGGGTCAAGGTCACGGACTTAGAATTTTCATAAAAAAGTCAAAGTTTTTTGTGTTTAAGTTTATATAGCTATATCATCAAGACCCTTTAGGAATTTCATTTATATTTGACATGTTGCTAGATATCGACCTAGAGTCTTACTCCACATGATACCCACTCAGGGTGTGACCGAGGTCAAGGTCACGAACTTAGAATTTTCATATTAAAGTAAAAAATTTTTGTGTTTAAGTTTATATAGCCATATCATCAAGACCTTTTGTTAAATTTCAGTATTCCCTAATTGAAAGGTCCAGCGGATATAGCTATCAGCAAGGAATCTGTTGGTCTGTCCGTCCATCCATTGAAGCATTATTCGTTCATACTTTATTTTTGTCATAGGGTCAAAGTTTTTACGTTAAAGTTTATAAGACCTCATATTTTGAAGACCCTTTGATGGATTTCATTCATACTTGGCATGATGGTAGATATAGCTCTAAAGTTTTTATTGGCACCATCCCCACCCCCGGGGTGACCTTTGGGTCAAGGTCACGGACTTCCAATTTTCATAAAAATGTCAAAGTTTTTGTGTTTAAGTTTATATAGATGTATCATCAAGACCCTTGTGGAATTTCATTTATATTTGATATGTTGCTATATATCAGCCTAGAGTCTTACTCCGCATGATCCCCACCCCGGGTGTGACCGAGGTCAAGGTCACGAACTTAGAAGTTTCATTTAAAAGTAAAAGTTTTTGCTTTTAAGTTTATATAGCCATATCATCAAGACCTTTTGTTAAATTTTATTATACCCTTATTGAAAGGTTGAGCGGATATAGCTATCAGCAAGGAATCTGTTTGTCTGTCTATCCATCCGTTGAAGCATTATTTGTTCATACTTTATTTTTGTCTTAGGGTCAAAGTTTTTACGTTAAAGTTTATAAGACTTTATACTATGAAGAGCCTTTGATGGATTTAATTCATGTTTGGCCTGATGGTAGATATAGGGCTTAAGTTTTTATCAGCACCAACCCTGTCCCGGGGAATAACATTGGGGTCAAGGTCACGGACTTAGAATTTTCATAAATAAGTCAAAATTTTTGTGTTTATGTTTATATAGCTATACCATCAAGACCCTTTGAGGAATTTCATTTATATTTTACATGTTGGTAGATATAGGTCTAGAGTTCTACTCAGCATCATCCTTATCCTGGGGTATGACCTTGAGGTCAAGGTCACAGACTTAGAAATTTCATATAAAAGTAAAAAAAAAAAAAATTGCATCTAAGTTTATATAGCTATATTATGAAGACCCTTTTGTTGGTTTCATTAATATTAAGCATGATGGTATATATAGGTCTGAAGTTTTTCTCGGCACCATCCCCAAGCCGGGGCATGGCTTTTAAGTCAATGTCATAGACGTTTCATACAAATGTCATTTTTGCTTATATTATAAAGACTGATTTCACTGGTATATGGTGATAGTTATAGGGCTAAAGTTTTATTTAGCTCAATCCCTGCACCTGTGCCTGACCTTTGAGGTCAAGGGCTTCATATTACTGTGTGATTGAATTTTTTCAATGTTATAACATATAGCATACAACTGCCATCTCCAGAGTCAAAGCTACATACTTTGTGCTCTTTAAAAAGTGGCAGTAGCGTTAGTTGGGGGTATATGTGCCCCACTGGGCACTTTGTCTAGTTTGTTTATTCATTCATTCATTTGTCCCTCTGTTCATCAGGCCTTCAAACGCCATAAGAGGGGCTGATTTTCCATAAAAGTTAACATGCATACATTGCTACTTTTGCTTTAAAAGCTTTTCCTCTGACACTGCTGGACAGATTTTTCAATAATTTCACAAGAATGTTCCTTGGTGATCCTGTACCAAAATTGCTCAAACCATCTTGCTCTGCTGAACAAGATGGACACCAGAGCTAAAAGTAAAAGAAAAAAACTAAGGCAACATAGGATCTTGCTTCTGTTAAGCACCTACCCCCCCCCCCCCTTTCTCCAGGCCTATAATACTGTACAAGCCAACATGCCTTTATCTGTGCCAAGCACCATCACATTCCTCCCAAGGCCTGTATAACACAGTTCTTAAACTTCCAGCCTGTCATCTGAAAACATTCATTTTCAACAAATTTTAAACATACATAGTCCTATGAAGAGAAACCATAGTCTTTTAGAATATACTAGAGACAATGACACTCAGGTGAGCGAATTAGGGCCCACAGCCTCTTGTTTCATTTAGGTTTTTATATTGGAAAAGTCTGTCTTCACTTTCAAACATCTCCTCAGAAACCACAGGACGGATTGAAGTCAGTTTTTATATGGAACACCTATGTCTCGTGAGAACAAAAGTTTGTAAAATTGATCCTGGTCACAAGATGGCCACCATGCCCATATATGGTAAAAGCCATTTCAAAATCTTCTTCTTCAGAAATCTTCTTCTCCAGAACCGTAAGTCAGATGACCTTAAACCTTGGCTCACAGCAAAAGGGACTTTAGCCATACAAAGTTTATATAAATGATGACCCTGGGTTGACCTTGACCTATTTTACAAGGTCAACTTTGCTCATTTAGGCTTTTACATTGAAAAAGTCATTCCACACTTTCAAGCATCTTCTCCTCAGAAACTACTGGACCAAATGAAGTCCAGTTTTATATGAAATGTTTATGCCTTGCGAGAACAGAAGTTTAAATAATTGGTCCTGGTCAAATGACCAAGATGGCTGCTATGCCCATATACGGTAAAAACCCTTTAAAAATCTTCTCCAGAACCATAAGTCAGATGACCTTGAAACTTGGCACGTAGCAAAAAGGACTTGAGCCCTAGAAAGTTTATATAAATGATGACCCTGGTTGACCTTGACCTGTTTTACTCAGGTTGGTTTGGTAAATATATTGTTATGTTTTATACTTACATGTCTTACTTTCCTTAATTGTACTTTTGGTGTCTTAGGAAGATTGTGTTTGTTGTCAACTTGTTCAATAAAATGCAGTAAAAGAGAACCTATCCTTAGGATGATACATGTATATTGAATTAATACAGGCTTGTGCATCTTTGTTGTTTCACCAATAAGTTGATAATGTACATCGTAACATGTCAATATCTGATGCTAAATGTGTGTGAGTCGTTCGTTATATTTCTTTCAAATTGCAAAACTGTGTTATGGATAGCAATGTTCTAATAACAGGTTAACAGAAGAGATTGAAATTTATTTTGTTCATGAAAACTGAGACAACACTTTTAAGAACACCTTCAACATCTTAAGCATAAAAATGTAGGTTAGGCAAAGCATACTAAAGACATATGTACCCTATAAAGACTCAGATTAAAAATTAGCCAGTGTATAATCATAATCACAGTGTGATCAGTCTTACCTGTGCACTCTCTAGGTAGGTCACAACCTGGACATTTTACATGTAGACAGTGGAGATTAATATTAATCCTCCTATATACACAGTCATATGATAGTTTTGACTGGCTGACTGAATTCAAAGTTCTTATTACTACCCATACCTAGTGCTGATTATATTTCATTTCCTTTGGGATCATTGGGCCCATTGTGGTATATTTGAAAATGGAATTCTGCTCATGTATACGATAGAGGGCGTAAGCAGTGTTGCAAACTTCATTACTGCTTATGAAGAGTCTCAAAAAAACCAAGACTCCCATTTTCTTATCCGTAGTGTGTTCTTTGTTTCCAAAGGCAGTCTTTTTGACGTTTATTGACATCACCGACCTGGTGACAGCTAACTGTCACCCATATACACTTATGGCACAGATGTTGCTGTCATTCAATAGACAATCCTCAGCATGAGGTCACATTCCATAGCAACCAAATGGCCACAATTTTGGAGGTGAAAACATTGTATGACAATCATTATTTTTTCAATAATAAGGTCACCCTTTTCCATCTTAATGAACTATTATTCAAGAGAACAGTGCTTAACCTTAAACAGTTATCAAGATTTATTAACTATATTATATACCGATACATGTATGTTTCAAAAAACAAATTGTATATATGCTAATATTTCCTTTTTTATTTCTGTTTCCAACCCTACTTGCCTATGCAAAGGGCATGCGTATATGAAACTCAAGTTGAACCATAAATGAGGATAATCAATGAAAAGGAACTTTTCTTTAAAAACAGAGTGGCAAATTCGTACAGATACTGAAATTGAATTTCATACTTTTATACCTGGCCGTCATGAGCATGGAGCAATAGCTAAAGCCCCTTGAAAGAAAACAATGGCAGCAGTTCAGCCATTACACTACATTACATTAGTTTGCCATAATTTGAATAAATTATAATTCCAATCAAACAATTTTGTCAAAGTCCACCGCTAACTAAAATTTTAAAAGTGCACTAAAATATATTCTGTAAAAACACTTTCCTCTTTTTTAGCTCATCTGAGCATGAAGTGCTCATGGTGAGCTATTGTGGTCAGTGAATGTCCGTCGTCCGTTGTTCGTCGTGCGGCGTCAACAATTGCTTTAAAAGCCTACTCCTCCTAATTGCTTTAAAAGCCTACTCCTCCTAGACCCCTGGGCCAATTGACTCGATACTTGGTAGGAAGCATCGGGGTGACTTGTAGAACAAAAATAGCTAAAATCGTTCCATTCGGAAATCCAAGATGGCCACCATGGCCGCCATCTTGAAAAACTAATTTTCGCTTCTTCTTCTGAACCGAAAGGCCAATTGACTCCAAACTTGATAGGAAGCATTGGGGTGACTAGATCAAAAGTAGCTAAAATTGTGCCGATCGGAAATCCAAGATGGCCGCCATGAAAATCTATTTTTCCAAACTTAGTAGGAAGCATTGGGGTGACTTATAGATCAAAAATAGCTAAAATCAATCCGATCGGAAATCCAAGATGGCCGCCATGGCGGCCATCTTGAAAATCTATTTTTCGCGTCTTCTGAACCGAAAGGCTTTTTAGCTCACCTGAGCACGAAGTGCTCATGGTGAGCTATTGTGGTCAGTCAATGTCCGTCGTCCGTCATGCGGCGTCAACAATTGCTTTAAAAGCCTACTTCTCCTACACCACTGGGCCAATTGACTTGATACTAGGTAGGAAGCATCAGGGTGACTTGTAGATCAAAAATAGCTAAAATCGTGCCGATCGGAAATCCCAAGATCGCCGCCATCTTGAAAATCTATTTTTCGCTTCTTCTCCTGAACCAAAAGGCCAATTGACACCAAACTTGCTAGGAAGCATCAGGGTGACTTGTAGATCAAAAATAGCTAAAATCGTGCCGATCGGAAATCCAAGATGGCCGCCATGACAGCCGTCTTGAAAATCTATTTTTCGCTTCTTCTCCTGAACCGAAAGGCCAATTGACTCCAAACTTGCTAGGAAGCATCGGGGTGACATGTAGATCAAAAATAGCTAAAATCGTGCTGATCGGAAATCCAAGATGGCCACCATGGCAGCCATCTTGAAAATTTATTTTTTTGCTTCTCCTAAACCCAAAAGCCAATTGACTCCAAACATGGTAGGAAGCATTGGGGTGACTTATAGATCAAAAATAGCTAAAATCATTCCAATCGGAAATCCAAGATGGCCGCCATGACAGCCATCTTGAAAATCTATTATTTGCTTCTTCTCCTGAACTGAAAGGCCGATTGACTCCAAACTTGCTAGGAAGCATCGGGGAGACTTGTTTAAGCAATCATCATGAATCTTGCTCAAAATGTTTGTCATGATGATTTCTAGGTCAAGTTCGAAACTGGGTCACCTGGGGTAAAAAAACTAGGTCACCTGGCCAAATCAGTGGAAAACTTGTTATCACTCTAGCGGTCACATTTTTCAAACAGTCATCATGAATCTTGCTCAAAATGTTTGTCTTGATTATTTCTAGGTCAAGTTCGAAACTGGGTCACTTGGGGTCAAAAACTAGGTCACCTGGCCAAATCAGCTAAAACCTTGTTAACACTCTAGCGGTCACATTTTTTAAGCAGTCATCATGAATCTTGCTTAAAATGTTTTGTCTTGATGAGTTCTAGGTCAAGTTTGAAACTGGGTCACTTAGGGTAAAAAACTAGGTCACCTGGCCAAATCAGCGGAAAACTTTGTTAACACTCTAGCGGTCACATTTTTTAAGCAATCATCATGAATCTTGCTCAAAATGTTTGTCTTGATGATTTCTATGTCAAGTTCGAAACTGGGTCACCTGGGATCAAAAACTAGGTCACCTGGCCAAATCAGCGTAACACCTTGTTAACACTCTAGTGGTCACATTTTTCAAGCAATCATCATATATCTTGCTCATCATGTTTGTCTTGATTATTTCTAGGTCATGTTTGAAACTGGGTCACTTGGGATCAAAAACTAGGTCACCGGGCCAAATCAGCAGAAAACCTTGTTAACACTCTAGCGGTCGCACTTTTGAAGCAATCATCATGAATCTTGATCAAAATGTTTGTCTTGATGAGTTCTAGGTCAGGTTTTAAACTGGGTCACTTGGGGTCAAAAACTAGGTCACCAGGCCAAATCAGAAAATTTTGTTAACACTCTATTGGTCACTTTTTTGAAGCAATCATCATGAATCTTGCTCAAAATGTTTGTCTTGATGATTTCTAGGTCAAGTTCGAAACTGGGTCACATGGGGTCAAAAACTAGGTCACCAGGCCAAATCAGCAGAAAACTTAACACTCCAGAGGTGACATTTTTTTAAATAATCATCATAAAAATTGCTCAAAATGTTCGTCTTGATGATTCTAGGTCTAGCTTAAAACTGGGTCACTTGATATCAGAATCTAGGTCACCTGGCCAAATCAGCAGAAAACCTTGTTAACACTCTAGCGGTCACATTTTTGAAACAATCATCATGAATCTGGCTCAAAATGTTTGTCTTGATGATTTCAAGGTGATGTATATTTTTCTATCCAGTGACTTTCTTTTTTCCGTTTAGGTCAGTTTCTCAGTAATTATTGGTCCTACAGAGTGGTATTTGGTACTTGTGAAGTGTTTGTGTTTAGGTCAGTTTCTCAGTAACTATTGCTCCTACAGCCAGTGATACTTAGTACATGCATACATCTCAGCATGGCCTCTTGAGTGCAGTCATCCATATTTGACCTTGACCTTTATTTCACAGTCCATTAGACATGCTACATAGTCTTACTTGTTTATATAATCATTTTGAATTTTGATCAGAATGTTTGCCTTGATCAGTTCTAGATCAGGTTCTCAAAGTGCTATGATGCTCAGGTGAGTGTTAAGGGCCAATATGGCCCTCTTGTTTTTTGGGGTTTTTTTTGGTAACCTTATCACAGTGTCAGTTGCCACGGCTTTGATTGACCGGCGCGGGAATTGGGCCAGTCTCTTAATATAGCTTTGGATTTTTACCTATGGCAGACTATTTGATTAGCTCACTAAGGACTTTTTATACTTGCCAGGATCGTCGGTTTGTGACGATCCCGGCAAATATAAAATATCTTATAACTGTGTTATAAACAGATTAATGTCTATTGTATTTTCACTTCAATTAAGAAATTTCATTAAGCTTAATAAGCAAACATTAACGAATTACATTGTTGTTCTTTTTAGCTATTACTTCGAAAATTTATTAAACTTTAGTATACCCTTATCCCATATCTCTATGTAAACATGAACAAAATTTGCGCCGGTACTTAGACGTTTACATCTAAATATTTTGTCTTGTATGTGACTTAAGGTTGCTTACAAGGTCTTCATATCACCTTATTTTCAATGGAGAAATGTATTTATTTTCCCTATATGCATTCATGATATTGTTGTTATAATATTCTTTTAAATATGTGTAAGACTTATAGGGGTAATAAAGATTGGCTGTTGTTTACAAACGCTTGTTTGTCAAGGGTCTTTCTGGATAGTTTATACACACTCAGAGACCCCTCAAAATAACATGCTCTTCTATGTATATTTAATATTTGTGCTGTTCTATGTATATTTAATACTAGTGAGTTATAGGTATTTGATGATAGAAATAACAGAATTAATTGTTCAGTGTTTGCTTAAAACAAACAGATGACAATACAAAATGGCAGCCACTTTGCAATAGTCAAAACTATACCCTGGGTGCTGTGGAAGACCTGATGTACTATCTCCCTTGGCCTTCAGCCTCGGGCAACTGAAAATCAGGTCATCCACAACACCTCGAGGTGGTAGTTTTGACTATTACCATCGACAATATTAAATAGTTGTATACTAATCACTATGCGATGTGCAGGCTGACTAAAGCCATGCCTTGGCATACGTCATAGGTCCAGATAAGAATGGGTACCAGGTAAATGTTTTCTTATTTCTGAAAACTATGTTGTGGGTACTCAGAAGTGCCTTGCCAAGGTGCTTCTGATGAGTATCCGCAATGTATATTTTCGTGGAGAAATATGAAAAGTATCTATTTGTGAAACAGACGTACAAACATATGCTAGCTGGTAATGAAACTGGTGCTAAAGGGGAATAACTGCTGATTATTCATTCAAGAACGATAGCGTGCTTGTTTAACCCAGTATAAAACAAAACCAACTGCCACAAATGAACTTTCCCTAAGAGTAAAGTCATCGTTTTTTTTTTCGTTTTTTTTAATCGTTAAATTTTAGGATTTTATTACTTGCTAATCGCAATTTTTTTTGTTCCTCGTTATATCTTTCGTCCAAAATCATTAAATTTTAGAACGCAAAAATAGCTAATCATTATTGTTTGGGCTAAAAATCACTAATCATTATAAAATATGGTCAAAAATAGCTAACCAATAAACCCTATCCAGACTTACATGTATATGATAATTGTTTGTTAAAGTGATGCTTTAATGCAACAATGCCTCCCTACAGGAACTTCTTCATGTAAAACATACTGCATATTTCCTCTCCTCTTTGTAGTTAAACCTCCAAAATGGCAGATGCCTCCTGTTTGGGCATAAAATATCAATGCAGGTACTATATATGCAGAAGATGTTCTTCAGTGACCAGAACTGAACTGTCAATATATATACTCGGTGATCAGGACCATTATCTCCCATAATGAGAATATGAATGATTTTGGTTCTGGTTTAGGTGATTTACTGTGATGTGTAAACATTGTTACCTCATTGTTACCTTTTATCCCCAAACTTTTTGATGGCAGTGATTTTGAGGTTTTACAGCCCTTTCAACAATACTTCAGCTGTAGCAGACTGGTATTGTATGTGTTTACATGCCCTAAGTTCATGGATTTCCCTTCTACATGTACACAGATGATGCCAGTCTGGCACTCTATAATCAACATGGGGCACATAGCATTTCAAATATTAATAGTGATTTGGATTACTTCTTAGCAGCAAATAGTAAAATTTTACAAAATATGGAAATATATAGAGGTTAATCAATGGTGATTGTGAAGATGGGAAATTAATTCTCCAGCAAGTTGCAGATTAATCAAAATTGGTATTGGCAACACGTATGGGAATTCTTTCTTTCTACTTTGTAACTACTGTTGAATTTAGAGTATATTTATGCATTACATATCTTCAAAATTGTGCCTTTTTATCTTTTGATGAGAACAAGACTAAATACAATAATTGCTCATTCAGAAATCATTTTACATCATAAACCTGTTAGGAAATATTTCTCAGAAGGTTGTATCACTTATTTTCACCAGAAAATTTTACATAATATGTAAATACCCATCAGATATATAATACATTACTTTTCAGCCTTGTACTTGATTTCAGAAAGATACTTTAATATACTAAAGAAAATAAATTTTGCAATATTTTACAAAGCAGCATATATTTCAGATATACATACTAAGTGGGAAATTATTTTGTTTCTTGTGAGTAAGTGTACCATTTTAGGTTCCAAAGACACTAAGGTCCAGGGAGAAAGTTTAGTTACAAAGCTGACATGCGATCAACAGTCTTGGAATACTTTTGCAAGAGAAACAATCACAACCATTAGAAAAATGTTAATTGCTAAATTTATTTCTCTCGGTATATGTTTCATGTCATTAGAGTCACGAGACCCAGAGCCTTTGTGGTATACATCCAGATAAATAATTCTGACCTGGAAATGTTTGCCTCCTTTTCCATTGGAGGCTATTCTTATATGAAAGAATTTGGTAACAAATGTTGGAAAGTTTCAGATATTGAAGAGACAATTTTGTTTCTGCAAAAGTTTGTCTCCCTTTGCAAAATGTCAGCTGAATTTTTCGGATGTATCCACACTCGTTTCGTATATAAATACTCTGTTTATGTATTGTTACTTATCATCTTGCCATGTTTGATAACTGATGTAATGTATCATGATGAGCACTATACAATACTTTCTCTGATTAATGCCTTGCCCTTGTTGCAGTTTCTTTAAAGGGAATTGATTCACTTTCAGGGGAGACAACACTGTTAAAATCTCCCTTCTGAAAAGGAAAAATAAAAAGTCGTTCTTGACAGAAATGGTGGGAAATCTAGCATATGCATCAAATCCCCTTCAATGAGAGATTATTTCAATAATAAAGTTATACATGCCAGGTAAAATTTACATGATAAAGTAAGCCAATTGATAGCAAAATGGGTCGTTAGGTGAACAGAAAAGGCTGAGACTTGCCTGCATATCCATATGTTTCTTATTTCTTCATGAAAATCTATGTTATGGGAACTCAGTAGAATAAGGCACTTCTAATGTGTATCCAAAACATGTTTCCGTGGAGAAGAAAAATGATTATCTGCATATCCCTGTTATCTACAGTTCTGGACAGTCCTGTTAGCTAACCATGAGGACCCTGGTGAGACTGATGAAAATTTTTGTGAATTAATACTTGTATAAAATGTAGTCTCCAACCCTACCCAGGGCTATTGGGAGTGAAAGAGGTTTTCTGAGCCACATCAGGAAACAAGGACCCTCATCAGATATGGACAGTCATCTGCACAGTCAGGGCCGCCATCAGATACTGAAGAATACCATTACTGCATCTGGACAAATAGGCTTGTGCAGACTGTAGACTCAGATCTTATGTTGTATGATTTTGACAATTGGACAGTTGAATAAGACACTGACATTAAGGTCATTTGCTATAAAAAGCTACCTGTTCAAATGATGTTTTTATTACTAGTGTGCCGGCCTCGGTGGCTCACTTGGATTGGCGTGCGACTGGAGACCAGGAGGTCGCGGGTTCGACCCCCGCCGAGGTCGGCAACATTCTTTGGTGGAGATTGATCATGAAATATTTTCTACGGTCATTCTCTCCCTTCCCCTGATTCAAGAAGGGCAGTTGTCAGTTTCTGGCAAAAGAATGTGCACAAAACTGGTTAACCACTTAGAGGACGAAGCCTGCCCAGTAAACTTGTGGTAAACTGACCGCTCTTGACATGACCCCATTGGGTTAACTGGGCCGTAAAACCTCAACACAAACAAACACAAACAAATTTGTTACTAGTTTCAAAATAGATACATTTTGTGGCAAGGGAGAAAATGATAGATTGAACAGGAAAGTATTCGATAAAGAGAAGGCATTAATTGGAAAAAGTAATCCCATTAAATGATGTGATTTGTCAGAGAATTCCAGCTTCAATTACCTCATTATTACCAAAGAGAGATGCCATACTATTGTAGGTGTAATTTTTATGCCCCCAACTTCGAAGAAGTTGGAGGGGCATATTGCTTCTGGGATGTTTGTGCATCCGTCCGTCCGTGCGTCCGTCCGTTACGCTTTTTGATGCATAGCATAACTTCTGAACCATGCATGCTAGGGTTTTGAAAATTCATATATGGATTCTTCATGAAAAAATAGCTGACCCATATTTTTTTTTTCCAACAGGATTGTGCCCCTTTCCTGAGTTATGGCCCTTTGAAAAAATATAGATGAAATCTTGTCAGCAACATATCTCAAAAGCTATTGAAGTTAGAGCCTTGAAACCTGGTGAATAGATTGGTATTGATGAGTAGATGACCTGATTAACTTTTGAATAAATTCTGAAAATTACTTCATGAGTTATGGCCCTTTATAACTTTGGGCATTTTTACAATTGCACACTTTTTGATGCATAGCATAAGTTTTGAACTGTGCACGCTAGGGTTTTGAAATTTCATATATGGATTCCTCATGAAAAAATAGCGGACATATTTTTTTTTCTTATCAGGATTATGCCCCTTTCCAGAGTTATGGCCCTTTGAAAAAATATGGATGAATTCTTGTCAGCAAAATATCTCAAAAGCTATTGAAGCTAGAACCTTGAAACCTGGTGAATAGATTGGTATTGGTGAGTAGATGACCTGATTAACTTTTGAATAAATTCTGAAAATTACTTCATGAGTTATGGCCCTTTATAACTTTGGGCATTTTTACATTGCACACTTTTTGATGCATAGCATAAGTTTTGAACTGTGCATGCTAGGGTTTTGAAATTTCATATATGGATTCCTCAAGAAAAAATAGCTGAAACATTTTTTTTTTTTTTCTGATCAGGATTATGCCCCTTTCCTGAGTTATGGCCCTTTGAAAAAATATGGATTGAATCTTTTCAGCAAGCTATCTCAAAAACTATTGGCCAGAGCCTTGAAAGTTTAGGAATAGGTTGGTAGCGATGAGATGACCTGATTAACTTTTGAATAAATTCTGAAAAGTACTCCTTGAGTTATGGCCCCTTGTCATTTTTAAATTGCACACTTTTTGATACATAGCATAAGTTTTGAATTGGATTCCTCATGAAAAAATAGCTGACACATATTTTTTTTCCCCGTTAGGATTATGCCCCTTTCCTGAGTTATGGCCCTTTGAAGAAATATGGATGGAATCTTGTCAGCAAAATATCTCAAAAACTATTGAAGCTAGCTAGAGCCTTGAAATTTAAGGAATAGATTGGTAGTGATGAGTAGATGACCTGATTAACTTTTGAATAAATTCTGAAAAGTACTTCTTGAGTTATGGCCCTTTGTGATTTTGAGCATTTTTACATTGCACACTTTTTGATGCATAGCATAAGTTTTGAACTGTGCATGCTAGTTTGAAATTTCATATATGGATTCCTCATGAAAAAGTAGGTGACCCATATTTTTTTTCCTGTCCAAATTATCTCCCATTTTAGAGTTATTTCCCTTTTAATAAAATAACATTGAAATCTCGTATATTTGTACTGTTGTTACCGTCATGGGCAAGCAGAGTTGGAGTCAAGCAGTGTTAGAGTCAGGCAGTTGGGGGCATAGTCTTTTACAAACACCAGCTCTAGTTTAACTAACCTCTGATTGATTCCAAGGCAGTCTAACTCAAGGTTACTGTGACCCAACTAAATCGCAGCTGCAGTAAGAAGAAGTTAAACACCCATCTTATGCTAATGTGTTTACTATTTAGTACATGGTCATTTGCTACTATGAAAGTTTGAGAAGGCTGAGTGGGAATGTTCTCTGTACTGCATTTACTTATAAACCTACCCTTCATAAACCTACCTTTCAACCTGGACACTTTTAACCCTTAAAGCACCAATAAAATCTTAACATATGACATTCTTATTTTTTATACTTTTTTCCAGAGAACATGGCTTGACATTTCATGTGAAAATGTCACCTGCTGCAGTTGAGATAGGCAATTAAGGGTTAAGAATACCTTTTTAGTGCATCTAAATGTGCTAGCTGAATGGTAAATAGTGTACACCTGATCAAACTGTTTCTAAAGGAGCAGTTTGTTTTGGTCTACACTGTTTGCTCAGGTGTGTCTGTTTGAATATTTTTGGTAAATACAGTAAAAGCTAACACATGATTGGCTACAACATTAGCAAGTTTATTAACATGTGTGCAAGTTTTTTCATGACAGCATCTTTACTACCCAAGTAGACTTAAACCATCATTTCTGATCAGAGTTATGTATTTACCCTAAATATTTAGACACCGTCACTGCTTACAATACTTGTCCTAAAATTTGAACATTTTACTACCTGTTGATGTGTCAAAAAATTGCTGGATGAATGGCAAATGATGTAGACACTGATCAGAGGACTTGTTTGTGGCATCCAATCTGGGTGTACACTGTTTGCTGATGTCTGTCTGGCAGAATACTTAAGGTAGATACAAAACTGGGACTAGTTTGGGTCTACTCTGGTTGTGAAAAAAATGTTCCTTGGTGCAACTTGTGTTTACATTTGTTGATGTGATGGTATGGTCTTAGTCAGCATTTAGCATTTGAAGTAATAATATAATGAAAACAAGAATAAACAAAATGAACAAAATAAGTTTCTTCTTTTCTTCTGTTCCTTGTTAGCTTGTTCTTTTAAAATGTTACTTCAACATCTTATCCCGGCCTCAGTTGGTTGCATGTCCAGCTGGTGATCAGAAGTCATGGGTTTGATCCCTGCGGGTCTGGAAACATTCTTTCATAGAGATTGATCATGAAATACTTTCTATGGTCATTCTCTCCCTTCTGCTGATTCAAGAAGGACAGCTGTCAGTTTCTGGCAAAAGAATATGCACAATTATAGGTTAACAGCTTTGAGGACTGCCCAGGAAAGTATGGTTAGGTCAGCTAATGGCTCGACATGACCTTAATTGTGTTGACTTGGCTGTTAAACTCCAACCCAACTCAACTTAGTTAACATCTGACACTGAAAAATGTGAAGAATTTGTACATTAAACATATTAGTCTTGAACTTGAGGTTACTCCAAATGCACAGTAATATATATTAAGTAAATGCGGTGATATCTGCAGCTGTAAAATAAAGACTGAGCATGGTGCACTTAACCCTTAAAGCACCAATCACAGCTGCAACAGTTAACATTTTTATTTTTCATAGAAAATGTCTTGACTTTTAGGTGAATTGTCTGTCAAGCATTTCAAGACATTTTCTATGAAAAATTAAAAAAAAAAAGGAATGTCCTCTGCTACAAATTTCATTTGATGCTTTAAGGGTTAACACACATCCATTGCTTTAACAACTCAGTTTGCCTAACTCGAACTCAGCTTTGAGTCTGTCAACTATGTCAGACTTTTTGGAACTTTGTTTCCTATAACACGTTATATGCAGTTTCAAGCAAATAATGGTTGAATAGTTTTAGGTTACAGTTGGGGAGCTGAGAATGCTTATACAGTATATAGCTAGGGCATTGGCTATAAACTGGTCACTGCAAATCTGGTCTGAGGGAGAGATCAGGGTTTCATGTGTTTTTTAGATTGGGAAGGCCATATGCTGTCAAGTGCTGATTATCAAAGTAGTCAAACCTGTCTTAAGCAGCCACCCATGGGAAGCTTAAAATGTGGCTGCTGAAGGCAGATGGCTGCTTAATACAGTTCAAATATATAGGTATATGAATTTTGGGGCAACTTTCCTCTGGCTGCTTAATACAGGTTGGCTGCTTAATAGAGGTGACCACTAACACAGGTTTGACTGTATGTGTATTCCTGTGATTTGTTTTTAAACTTACCAATTTGTGTACGATCATTTGTCACCAATCATAGGACAAAGTAGTCCCAAAGGAAAATTTTATATTCATTAGCTTTGCCTCTACGAGTTTTTACCTTGCTTTATATCGTACTTACCCCTCACACATTACATAATTTTGGCACCCAACGTGGGGCATTATCTGTAGTTTATCAACAGACTTACCCAGTACTGTAATAAAACTTAAATGGCTGAAGGTAATCAGGGAGAGCTTGAAAGCTTGTACCATCAGATAGAGGATTTAAAATGCAGAAGGAGTTATTAAAGTTAACAACTGAAATCTCAGGGTATGAATGGAGAGTTTGGCATGTAAATGTCTACACCCATGAAGGGGAAATTTGATCAGTCACGTACCCAGAAGAAGATACGGTCTGATATACCAGTTGGTAGACCTGACAATGAGCAGAAAGATGACATCAATATAAATGAGCTATCATTACGGTAAATGTCCTAAAATTTCAAACAAAATTAAATAATTTCAGTTCTTGCTGTTCGAAATTTTAGAAATTATGATTTGCTAAAAAATTTACTGTTTGAAATTTTAGGACAGATTCACTTACAGCCAAAACTGACCTGGCTATCGGACGCTTTCGGACACCCGAAACTACAAAAAAAGGACCTACACGACAAAAGGGTTTTCTCATTTGCTATGTGTGATTGGTAAACTAAATGCGAAATTGTATGAACTAATAAAGAATTACCACACTGATGTTTGTTTTCAAGTCCATCCGATTAATTCTATGTCGAATAATGTATCTCATAACAAAACAATTAATTATCTGGTACACTAATTAATCGCCAGATACGTTTGTTCGGCACGCCAGGAATGTGCCACTTTCTTAAAATAGGCTGGCTTAGTCCACTGTCTTCTTACGTAACAACCCTCTTCACTTTACCGCACTGAGACACATAAGCTGACCAAAAATATTTCAAAAGGTTACCGCACGTTTGTTCTTGTTTGAGCCACTACAGAAACAAAAAGTCCCTTTCCTCAAAGGTGAAGTATACGGAGTTTAAATGTGAAAAGCGCAGACTGATTAGAATTTCCGCTGGTTTGAAGCGCAGTATTCACACTGCTTACTTACATAATGCATTCTGCTGGCGATATGCGTAGACCCAGACCAGACCCCCGATACATAGACTGCGCGGATGCGCGTGTTGATCTTTTCTATGCTGGTCTCAAATGTCATAAGGTCGCTTCTATTGGAAAGGACTCATGCATAAACGAACAGTGCGGACAACCAGATCTGAATGCAGCCTGATCAAGATCAAAGATTTTAGCTCTACACCAAACTGAACTACGTATGCCAAACCTGTGAACTGCCATTATCGTTTTTACCAATATTTCTTTCTTAAAAAAATATATTTAGAATTCTTATTGCAAGAATTATCTGACATCAATAGTAATCCTTTCATTAGATCCCTGTTGAGGCGAAAATGTCCCTTTGTGTATATGCGTAAGTCACATCAGAGTGCAAGACGCAGTCTAGTGCAGGATGGTGCCCACTCAATTCGGTATAAAACACTGTAATACATGAATCACAGTCTCCAGCAAGTGCACAGACTGATCACATTTGTAACAAATGATTAGATTCATTTTGGCTTGTTGGGACCTATCATCTCTGTTTGGACCATTACCTGTTCAAATAGGATGCACTGAGCATATCATGACAATCACGCGGTCAGACAGGAAATACTTTGCTGGAGGCGTTAATCCCCTCAACAATCATTTTTGGCGTGGTTATTGAAACCTTTGTCGCGCTAAATTTAAATATTAGTGGCAGATCCTAGCGAAGGAAACAGTGTATGGACGAGCAGGAATGACCCAGATCAGAATGCGCGGATGTACATGCTAATTTACAACTTGAATTTCGCGTGTAGCGCTTTCTTACTATAGCACGTGCGTCACGCTTTGCAGAAATGATCAGATCAACTTTGAAATTCTGGTGTAGCAGTCACACGACTTACCGAAATACCGGAATAATACCGAAATACCGGAATGCTCGTAAAAAAATACAGGAATACCTGTGAAGACACCAATACTGGCTTTAATTAAGAATCGAATATACTCGGAGGAAGATCATGAAAAGCCCAGAGCCCAATTCCCCTATTCCCCCAAATTAGTTTCATTCCCTTGTTCTCTGCGGCGTCTGATCTGGGTCTACGCTGTTTGCATAGGCCTATCTGTTCTAATATTTAGGTTCTTTAAATTTTTAATACGTGCCAGTTTCGTATGCATTTCTGACAAGAAAAGGCTCCATAAAATGTTTGTTTTTCTCCCGAAGAGATTTCCCGCGACGATTTCACGTGACGTACCGCTACGAGCACGTGGTCTCTTAATGCGGGGCAAGGGAAATGCTGCTTTGTGACTGTTCATTTTCTGGGTGTTCTATTAATTATAATGTTCTCAGTATAAACATAAAGTAAAAGAATAACAGTACTAATATTTATTTATATCCTGGTAAATGCAGAGTAAGGTCCTCACTCTTTAGGTTTTTACTGTTTAAAGGGAGCTAATTGCATATGCCTTAATGATAGATTTTACGAGTCGGACCCAGCATTTTTTTAATGAATCAGGGGTCGATCCAGGAGAATTTCTGAAGAGATTCGATTTGATCGAATTTGATCGAATTTCCGTAATTACTCTACGTATTCAGTCAGACAGGCCTGAGCAAACAGTGTAGACCCAGATCAGACGCCACAGAACGCATGTAAAACCTTCACTGAAACGGTGATGTATTTAACCAAAGATTTGTAATCTCTCCAAGAACTGAAGTTTAATTGCCTGTTTGTTAACACAAACGGCAAAATCTGACTGCCCTTGCATCGGAAGATGATCTGAGTCTTCACGGGTCGCACGTCGTCTTATTGTCCTAAAAAGTGTTTTCCAAATTTCCATGTTCCTTGTTCCCCCTAACTAGTTTCATTCCCTCTTTCTCTGGGGCATCTGATCTGAGTCTACAGTTTGCATAGGCCTATCTATCCCAATACTTAGGTTCTATTTTTAATACCTGCCAGTTTCATATGCATTTCTGACGAAAAAATGCTCTATAATTTAACAAACGTGTTTTCCTTCTAAGCAGTTTCCGCCAGATTTCTCGTGACGTTACCGTTACGAGCACGCCGTTTCTTCATGCGGGGCAAGGAAATGTGACTTGCAGTTTCTGTATTTTCACATACATTTTTGTAATCTATACTGGAAATGAGACTGTCCCAGAATTGCGTGTCGTCGCCCGGTGGCGTATCTGAGCAGACCTATGAAAATCTACGTAGGTATAGCAATAAGACATACGAAGTAGTGGTGAGATACACGAACAAACAGCAAATAGTGAGATCGTACTGCGCGGATCCATAGATTTATCCTGGCCTTCGTTTTTCAACCGGAATATTTAACATGTCTGCTACAAGTTAACAATAATTCTAGATCGCCTGCGCATAATCTAACCCTTATCACGCGGACATCCAAGTGACTATCGCGTGGAAATGGCTAACATTGTGATGGAAGTCTCTTTTTTTGTTGTTGTTTTTTTCTTTTTCTTGTGAATTTTCAGTCAGTATCTCCTGGGTTTTTCTCGTACCTTCTTTTGTTTAAAATTAAAATATGGTTCCCATGCCATTTATATACATAAAATTTGTTATGACACTGCTGTGTGCATTTACGTTTTGTGGTGGCTTTCAACACTACTACTTTAGTTTCCGGTTCCGTAATGGAAAAAAACGTTACCGAAATTAGGATATGCCGATAAAAAATTACTTGAAGAAAGCTGTGTTCGAAATTTTTGAAATCCCCATTTTGCAAAACTGCTATTGTTCGAGATTTTAGGAAATTTCCAGAAATTATTTTGGGCAAAAATATTAGGTGTTCGAAATTTTAGAGTGTTCGAAATTTTAGGACATTTACCGTACCTGAAAATTTTGATCAGCCTGACAGAATTGTGACAAAAACAAAGCATAAATCAAATGTAGGTGATCATGCTAAGAAGGTAATGGTGAAACCAGCTATGTATGATGGAACCGTAGCATGGCTAGATTACAAAGCTCATTTTGATGCATGTGCCGAACTAAATGAATGGACAGAAGAACAGAAAGGTCTGTATCTCTCTGTGTCACTCTGAGAACAAGCTCAAGGCGTGTTTGGTAGTCTAGCATCTGGGAAACATGACTATGCTGCCTTGGTCAAGGCCCTGGAGAAGTATTTCACACCACCAAACCAGTGGGAGCTCTTTAGGGTACAGCTTTGTGATTGCCCCCAGAAAGCATTTGACAGCATGGCCGAGCTGGGACAAGATCTCCGATGCCTGACCAATCTGGCATATCAAAAGGCTCCTTGTGATGTTCGAGAAACCTTGGCAAAAGAACAGTGTTGATTCGCTGGTTAATTCACAAATGAGATTAAGTCAAACAGGCTAGACCTGTTGACTTGAATGATGCAGTAAGTCATGTGGTGGAGAGAAGCTTTTTATAGAGCTGAAAACAAGCAGATGGGACAAGGTTTTATTCATGCAACTGTCCCTGGTGAATCATCAGCAGATAAAAAGTGGGATGAATCCTTTTCCTCACTTCTTAATGCACTTGAGAAAATGTTGAAAAACCTGAATAAATTCAAGACACAGCAGCAACCCAACACAATTAATCGACCTGGGGGTCGATGGTATAATCAAGGACAGGGTAATAAAAGGTGTTTATGGCCATGATCACAATAGTAAACCATCTTTCTCAGCAAAAGGAACTGAACAGACATCCACGCAGGTGTTTTAACTGTAACTCTGATAAGCACCTAAAAAAATTGTCCTGGACAAGAGTGAGACTAAAGATACACCAAAACCAAATTCGAAAGATAGAGAAAGCATCTGTCTGAGCAGTTCTAAGCATACCGGAATATACGTCCAAGCTACACTTGGAGACTATAGTGCAGACTGGTAGATACGGGAGCAACACTTACTCTCTTATCATCTAAAGTTTGGGCTAGTATTAAAGGATCAACTATCCTTGAGAAATTTGATTGGGAAATTATTTCTGCCTCTGGAGATCTACTTGACACAAAAGGCAAAAACAAGGATATGCTTTAATATAAATGGTATAGCTGTGTCATGGATGTGGCAGTGGCAGAGATGGACATGGATGCCATAATAGGGTTAGACTTTATGGTGACTCACTATGTGATAATTGATGTCGTTGGTATGATCATGCATATTAAAGGAAAAACATGTCCTTTGGTCAAGTTAGGAGAACTAGGGTGTTTCAGAGTGATTGTTACCGAAAGGGTACCTGTGCCAAGTAGAAGTTATATTAGAAGGGCCACTTGTAGGTTCTGAAAAGAACTACGACACTATTGGCATATTTGAAACTGCTGAAGGCTTTCTTAGTTCAAACAGAAGAATCGTTGCCAGGACACTCGTGAAGGTTGGACAGAGAGTTCCCGTTTGATATACCAATTTTTCCGATGAATCACAGCTATTATATCCTGGCACTAATATCGCTGAGTTCAGCCCGGTGCAGGTTATCCGAGAAATTCATGAAATAAAACTAAAACCACCAAGGAACCTGCCCAAGCATTTGACTGACCTCTGTACCACGCTACAGGCCTTGGTTGTGACATAAATTTGGTGGCAGCGGTGAACGGCATACATTTTTTTGCCAGCGGAAAAACGGAATAAAACCAAAACCTGCAGTTGTTTTACATTTGCGTCAAATGAAGATACTCTTACTTACACATACATGTACAACACTTTTTCACAAGGTGATAAAGCAAGTCTGGCTACCTGAAACTCAACAGTTCTGCTAAACTACTACAGTCTAGCTGCAATAAGTCTAAAGAACAATAAAATGAAGTTTGTCAGTATTTGCTGTATAACAAAGATTATTTAGGGAACAGAAAATCCACTGCTATTATTTCCAGATCTCACTTTGTTGTTTTTATGATATACGGTGGAATAATTTTTTTTTTTTTTTTTTTTTTTTGCTACATTTCATGTTGTTTTGACAGTTGTGAAGATTTACAGATAATGTCTGTCACAGGTAACAGAATGAGCACCAGATCCCAGTCACATAGAATACAGACATCTGATGAAAATACCTGTTTACCCAATGATTTTGTGTCAGGTCTTTCTATTTCTCAAGCTGTTTCAGATACACTGAATGTGTCTAGACCCCCTGTACTGACAGGTTCTCACGAGCATGTATACTACTACACATCTGGTTTCATCCAGTTCAAGAGAGCCAGAATTTCAGAGTATTTTTCCTAGACCATCATTTTCATGGAGTATGGGAGACACAAACACCCGAGAGAATGAGATAGTGAGAGGTAGTGGTAGAACAAATGTCGAAACTTGTATGAAAGAGATGCAGCACAAAATGGAACGTTTAGAGGGAACATTCTTTTCTGTAACTAACCAACTTAAATGTGCAATAGAAGGTTTACGGCCCTCCAATAATATTTCACAAAGTCATAGTACAAGGGATAGTTCAAGAGAAAGAGATGATAGTGGTGCAGATTGCTTGTATGGAAATAATTCAGATTCAAGAAGGCTTGGCAGTAGGCGGTATGAGAGCAGCAGTAGTAGTGAAGATGAAATGAGTGATAGATCATCAGTAAAGTCATCACATAATAAAACATCCCGCAGCACATGTAGCCATCCTAAATTACCACCTTTTACTGGAAAAGAGACATGGAAAGTGTGGTTTAATCGTTTTGAGGAGGTTGCAAGTAGACAAAGGTGGAGTGATGATGAACGGTTAGATCAAATGATTCCTAAATTACAAAGTGTAGCAGGTGAATTTGTTTTCAGCCAGTTACCACATTGTCAGATCAGATTACAAAAGTCTCTGTAAGGAACTGAAAAATAGATTCAGAGTTGTTGAGACTACCAAAACATTTGGCGTACAGTTCAGTCACAGAAATCAGAAAAATGGAGAAACCATAGAGGAATATGCTGCAGAACTGAAGAAATTATACGATAAAGCTCATGCCCGACGCGACAAAAAACGCGACGTGTGGATCTTTTGCGGCGTTTCCTTGACGGTCTCATAGACGAAAAAGCGCGTTTTCATGTCGAGTTCGTTAAAGAACCAAACAATATTGATGAGGCAGTATTTCAGGTTGTCAGCTTTCTAGAAACAAAGCAAACCGCAGGCAAAGTATATGACACTAGTAGATATGTTCGAAATGTGACCAATATTCAGAAAAACGATTCTGACAGTGATTCCGATGACATGCGCATTGCTAGATCTCTACCAGGCAAAAATAAAAACCGAATAATTAAGCGTGATGAGTCATCAAAATCAACCGTGGAGCAGAATAAAACAGATAAGCAGGAAATATTTGATTTGTCTAAACTGAGGGACCTAGTTCGTGAGGAACTTAAAAGCATTCATCCACTTCAGATACCTAATTCTTACCCACATCCTTTCAGACAGCAAGGTAATAGGCTTAATTTCTCTTATAACGGTCAAAATCAAAGGTCCTATAATGATAGGAGAAATAAGACATGCTTTTATTGTCATGAGCCGTCACATTTTAAGAAAGACTGCCCGAAGCTAGCTGCAAACACTGCGCGAACAGACAGTCAAGCCCCATCTGATCCTGTGACTAATCAGTCTGCCAGTTCTAATCCTCGACAAGCTTTCAACTAACCGGGACTGATTCTTCATCAGGCCAAGGGTCAGTCCATGAACACAATGGCCTACAAAGTAACAATTCTTTAACTGGTAATTCATTACAAAGTATTTCAATACGCAGTAGCTTACCCGCTTCTGATGGTATTTACTTGAAAGGGTCTGTTGAGGGTATACCTGTTACTTTTGTGGTAGATACTGGGGCTGAGAAAACTATAATATCTAAAAAAGTATTCAGCAAGATAGACGGCCAACCAAAGTTAGTTCAAAAAGGTTGTCTACTTCATGCTGGCGGTGATCCTTTGAAAGATTATGGTAAGTGTACTTTAAGTATACAGCTGGATGATGCCACATTTGTGAAAGAGGTTATTATAGCGGATATCCAAGATAATGCACTTTTGGGTATAGACATTATGAGGAACAAGGATGGTAAGATTGCTGATATTCTCACGAGCAAGAATAAAATAGTCATTGATGGGGTTGAGATAAGCTATCAGCCAAAAGCTAGATCTACTAGAAGAGTACGCCTGGCAGATGATTATGAGATTTCGGGACATACAGAGCAAATTTTAGATGTATTTGTAGAAAGGTTTGAAGAAGACGACTTGATACAGAATTATGAGGTAATTATACAACCTACGTCAGTTTCATGGAGAAATACCCACTAATGTTGGCAAACTGTCTGGTTAATATTAACAGCACACCTACAGTGAAGGTAAGAGTGATGAACCCATTCTCGAAATCTGTGCAGATGAGACAAGATACTGTTATTGGTACTGCAGAGGAAACTTCCTCTGACAATATATTACAGATAATACTGAATAGTGAAGACCCTAAAGAAAATGAGAACTACAGTGCAGTTAAGAGAATCAACTTACGCAATGATGTTCAGAACCATCGTGATATGCCTTTTTCTAGAGAGGTAAGAGAAAAGTCAGATTCAGTAGAAACCAGTGACTTGAAAGTACCACCACACCTGGATGAGCTATTTCAAAAGTCCACCAAAGGTAAAAACAGAAATGAGAAATATGCCATAGCAAAGTTACTGACCAATTATCAGGATGTATTCTCAAAAAATGAGGAAGATATAGGTTTAACCCGACTTACAGAACACTGTATTGATACACAGGGGGCAAAACCCATAAAACAGCCTTTCCGTCGTACACCGTTAGCTTTCGTTAATGAAGAAAAAGCTGTTATTGATAAACTGAAAGAACAGGATGTGATACGCGATTCAAATTCTCCATGGGCGTCGCCAATTCTGTTGATCCATAAGAAAGACAACAGTGTAAGACCTGTGGTTGACTACAGAGCATTAAACAAGCTTTGTCAGGATGACGCGTTTCCAATTCCTAAGGTCGATGATTGTCTCGATAGCCTGTCAGGAGCAAAGCCCTTCAGTACTGTAGATATGACATACGGATATTTCCTAGTGCTGGTAAAAGAGTCTGATATTCCAAAAACAGCATTTATTACGAAACAAGGTCTCTTTGAATTTACATCAATGCCACAAGGTCTCACAAAGAGCAGTGCTACTTTTCAAAGAGTCATGCAGTTAGCCTTAAATGGTCTACAGTGGTCTGTCTGTATCATTTACATAGATGATTGCATAGTGTTCTCTTCAAACGTCAAAGAACACATTGAGAGGCTTGAACTTGTTCTTGAAAGATTCAGACAGGCAAATCTCAAACTCAAACCTAAAAAGTGTAGCGTCTTTCAGTCAGAAGTTACTTTTCTTGGTTACATGGTGTTGGAAAAGGGAGTACTTCCAGACCCATCAAATGTAGCAAAGATTCTGCAGTAGAAAGAACCACAAAATGTTACAGAACTGAAACAATTTCTTGGCTGCTGTAGCTATTACAGAAAATTTATTCGTGGATTCTCTAAAATAGCTAAACCCCTTTTTGACATTACCAAGAAGAATAGCTCTCTGGTATGGAACTCTGATTGTCAAAAAGCTTTCAACTTGTTGAAAGGTTCCCTAAGTGGTCCAGATGTAATGTCATTGCCGCGTGATCAAGGTACGTTTTACGTTGATGTGGACACTTGCGATTATGCTATAGGTGCTGTCCTTAGCCAAATTCAAAATGGTAAAGAAAAAGTTTTAGCGTACGGTAGTAGAACGCTCAACAAATCTGAACGCAATTACTGTGTTACTGACAAGGAATTGCTTGCCATACGGTATTTTCTAGAATACTTTCCTCATTACCTCCTCTTTTGTAGTCAGATCTGATCATGAGGCACTGAAATTTTTATTCAGTTTAAAATGTCCAAAAGGGAGAGTCGCTAGATGGTTAGAAATATTGTCAGAGTACTCATTTTCTGTTGAATATAGAAAAGGTGTTTCTCATGGCAATGCAGACAGCTTATCAAGATGTCCAAATCCCAGAGAGTGTGAATGCAGCGAGGTAGACATGGAGGAAAATTTGAAATGTGGCCCATGTGTGAAGTGTAGAAAGAGAGCAATGGATATGCATAGTGATTGGTCTTTGAACATGGATAACAGTGCGAAAGTAAATGAAGCAAGCAGTGATAGCGAGAGAAATAGAACTATGTACCTTTCCCGGGTGAACAGAAAGATAAATATAAGTTCTACTGTTAGACAACAGAATGTATTTTTAGGCTGTTATCTATTCATTATGCTTGGTATATGCACATTTATTGGATTGTACAAACAACTTGGGCTGAACATCAAACAGTGGCTTGGCGATTCATTCAAATCATGCAGGCAGACATCACAGTCATTGTTTTCAAAGACAAGAAGTTTTTGCTTTAAACAGAATTATGAGAGACTAGGGATTAAGATGCTATTTGTTAGCTTGCTTCCTTTTCTTTGCAGACCATGGTCAAAGCTAGGCAGAGGGTTCTACAAATCTGCTAAAGTTATTACTAGGTCAAATCTGGACATTTCGGATTATGCACCATGGATTGAATGCATCACTCCAAATAAATTGAAAGAAATGCAACTTCAGGATGAGGATATTAAACCTCTGTTCCAATGGCTTGAAACTTGTGCAAAACCAAGTCAGCAAAATGTTGGCGTCTTGTCCTTCTACTAGGCATTATTTATGCTGTTGGGATGAACTTATATTGAAAAATGGAATTATCTTTCGTAAATTTGACAAGCGGGATGGTTCAAACAGTTTCTTGCAGTTGTTAACGCCTAATAAATTACAGAAAGACGTACTACTGCACATGCACAATAGTATATTGTCAGGAGGCCATTTGGGAAAGAAAAAGACTAGAGAAAAAACTTTACAGAGGTACTATTGGTTCGGTATCAGGGATTCTGTTGACAAATGGGTTACTCTATGTGAAACGTGTGGTGCCAATAAACCCCCTACAGCTAGTCCTAAAGCACCTTTGGGCACTATGACAACAGGTGGTCCACTTGATAGACTAGCAACAGATATTTTAGGTCTTTTCCCAGAAACTAAACGGAACAATCGTTACCTGTTGGTCTGCACTGATGTATTTACTAAATGGGTTGAAATTTTTGCAATTCCTAATCAAGATGCAGAAACCACTGCTAGGGTAATTCTTAATGAGGTTATAGGCAGATTTGGATGTCCTTTGAGTATCCATAGTGACCAGGGTAGTAACTATGAGTCGAAATTCGTAAAACAAGAACATCAGTTAGAAACCCTAAGTGCAATGGTCAACCAGAACGTTTCAATAAGACTCTTGTCCCTATGATTCGATCATATCTGAAGAATCAGGAAAACTGGGATTTGAATCTAGGTTGCTTAGCATCTGCTTACAGAGCTTCACCCAATGAGCCCACTGGAGTATCACCAAATATGTTAATGCTTGGGAAAGAAGTAAGAATGCCTGCTGAGATTGTATTTGGTAGTGCTACTGTTGTAGGGAAAGATTGTGTGTCAAGCTATGGCATGTATTTAGAACAGTTGAAAGAGAGATTACAGAATGCTCATAAGATAGCACGCAAGGGGTTGGATGTTTGTGCTAAAAGACAGAAAGCTTACTATGACAGTCAGTTACAGATCAACAAGTATAAAGAGGGTGATGTTGTTTGGTATTTACAGGTAAAAAGAAAGGAAGCTGTGTGTCCAAAGCTGATCCCACCATATACAGGTCTGTTTTTGATTAAAAAGAAACTCTCTGAACAGAATTTTCTTGTACAGTTTTCAGAAGAGGGCAGAGAGAAAGTTGTCCACCATGATAAGCTGAAGCCTTTTAAAGGATTAACAATGCCTAGATGGATACAGAATCAGAGAGAGGCACAGTCCAACTAATTATCATTTTTTTTACATATCAAGGTACAGCTGTACTGGGCTCAAGTGTTACAACAATCTATTTAATTTATTCGTCAGCTGATTTGGCGAAGGAAGTACATGTTTTTTTTCTTCTGATTCAGGATGACGACTCCATTCATCATTCCTAAGAAGCCCTGTGAGAGAGGAAGAATCTTCCAGTGTCTGAAATGTCCATCCCATGACAGATATGAAAATGAAAAGGCCAATTCTGAGTAACACTTCTACAGAAAACACGTAGGCATTAATCAGGTTCCCTACTATTGTGATATCTGCAAATATGTAACTACTACACAGTCTGACCTTGAAAAGCATATAATAGGCAACACGTTTCCTACACACAGATCTATAGTAGACAACAAGAGAATGAATGGGGAAATAGTTGAAGAAAATAATTATCTTCTGATGAACTTGCAATATTACCATATTATCCCAGATGTTGATTATGTAAGGTTAGGAAAACAGGCAAGTGACCAGATTTTCCTGAGTCGTTCACGTATTCCAGAGTTAAGAGAATCTATTCAGAAGGAAAACACTCTACCTGCAGCATCTCCTGCTGTTATGTTCTTGCAACCTAGTGACTCTAATAATAACAACTATTTGGGTTCAGAGCTTGTGAATACAACAAATAATAGTGTTCTCAGAAATGTTATGTTGAATAAGAAAATTCCAGAGATTGAACGGAGTGAAGTGACTGAAACAGTTGATGTATTAAAAGGAATTCTTGATAAAGAAAATTTACAGAGGCAGGTAGATGAGTTTACAAGAGCAGAGCAGACAGGGACTGTACAAATAGTTACAACGGTTGAAAGTGGTGTTCCAATTGTAAATCTTAAGGAGCCTCTAGTTGCAGAGAAACTTGGTAATAATGTTGTCTCTAATGCAAATGATATTGTGTCCATTGGTAATGCTGTCAATGTGGTGAAAAATGATCCAGTGCCAGTAGTTGTTAATAGGGTAGAGCAGGTAGCGGATCAAGATAGAGATGCAGGGACAGAGATAAAGGAATCTGAGGTGATGGCCAGTTTGAAAGTAATAGGTTCAGACATGAAACTTGTAGGTTCATACTTGGAAGTGCTTAATAAAGAACTGGTGAATTCTCATAAGACTATGATAAATGCTACCCAGGAGTTAACCAGTGCTATCAACAGACAGACAAGGGCATTCGAGAGTTTAGCAGAGGCAATTAAAGGATCAACTTCAAGTGATGGGTACAGGGAAAACAGACACAGATTCAACAACAGAAGACAGCAGTATCCTTATCAGCAGACTAAATCTCACACACGCAGTCCAAGACGCTCCAGATCTGGAAGTCCTGAGAGACGATTCAAGTTCATGAAGTTCTAGATACATTCATATAGATTCATTGCTTATATTTTAAAGGTTTAATGCTTACTTTGCACTTGTTAAGATATTTCACTATTTTTTTTTCCTAGTCATTCCCAGAATTTATAATATATGCATTTTCAAGTTAAATATTCAGGCTGACTGTTGTGATACTATTACTAAAATGGTAAAGATATGCCTGAAGACACAGTTTCACTATTACTAAGATTCGTCTTAGGCCAAATGTATTTCCATGAAGTTAACTTGCATTTGCCAATATTGTACTTAAATGTTTTGAATTCTCTTTGACTCAATTAATTTGAAATGTTGGATGCAAATAGTAACTCAATGTTTCAAATGGTACTATACGTTGTTGGTTTGAAATATGACATATTTGATTAACTATGACAATTATTATGTACTAATATTGATGAATGTTGCTTACTTGTAATGTTTTGAACTCTGCCTTCAGTTACATGCGCTGAAACTACAATTAGTGTGTCAGCATCAGATCACTTTCACTTGTGATTCTTAATTGAAAACTTGTTTGTGAGGACTCAAACATGAGGCAGAGGGTAATGTCACATTCAGGAGTACTAGTACCTGTACCTGATGTTTACATTGCCAACTGACTCGTGTGCATTTATATGTGGGTGGAGTACCCATGTTTCCCAACGTGTTTACTGTTGCACCAAAGTTCGATGTCTATTTTTGGTATTCTCTTCATCCACAGCTCATGTCGCTGTGTCAGATTATTGTATTGAATTTTCATTCAAATGTTTATTACCTTCGAAGTTTGTAATTCATAGTTTTAAGTCCGTAAATATGTATTTCCTGTGTGAATTATTCTACTTTCACTTTGCAATAGTTGTCGCCATTGTTCACGTGAAGCGTGAGATTTTGTGAGATCACGTGTTGTTGTTGTTATGATACGTGTCATGTGATCACGCTCATTTGCATACGCATTGTAAACAAATAATGGCAGATTTTTGCAGAAGACTATTTACTAAATTGATTAACTTAATGTTCAGAGTTAATCGGTGCATCTCCTATTGAGAAATGAATGTATTAATGTATGTGGTTTAAATATCTAATATTAATTGGCAACTTTTCATTCAAGTTATTTAATTATCACTAATTTTTTATGTCGGCTGATTCTGCCGATTCTCGCGGATCTCCGGCGGAATTCTGCTTTCAGTCCTGTTTGGAATCAGAATTACGCTGGAAATTGCGGATTCGGTGCGGATTTCTGAGGCCTGGCGGGAGAGGGCAGATTTTGGCAAGGGGATTCGGCAGTTGGAACTGGATGGGGACAGACGTCTTTTGAGGGAGCTGACAATAATTTTAGATTTTTAGTCAAAGAAAGTCAAGAAGGGAACTTACTTGGGATATAGAGTAAGGTGAATATTCCAGATAATCAGAATCCTCACAGAATGATCGGCCGAATCAGCGAATATTTAGAAAAATAAAGTCAGTTCCAAGAGTAGTCTCAAGTTGATGAATATATATATATATACAGAGCAGGGGAAAGTAATAAATCAAAGACTGATTTTAAAGCTTCTTAATTTTTATTTTATGTCCAACTGTACCATGCTACACGCCTTGGTTGTGACAATACCCCCCCCCCCCCACCTCCACCCCCCCCTCCCAGCACACACACACACACACCCTATTAGAAAATGATTTAAAATTTCCCGCTAACAATCCAAACATTCCTGATTTTTACAAGTTTTAAGTGGAATGTGAAGATGTGATTTTTTAATTTTTTGAGACTGGGGAAGACAACTCTTTGTATCTGTTTATCTTAAAATTCGTTATCATTGGGTTAAATGTTTTATCTACATCAAGTGGTAATTACTTATTACTGACTGTGAAATAAACCCTGATTAATAAATCTATTATTATCAGTGTTTGCCACTACATTATAATATAAACTCCTGTTAAAAGTCTTATTTTGAATATGCTTGTTGTGAGAAAATAATCTGCGAACACAATGTCTCTTAAGAAAATCTTGGATTATCCTGAAAACGCTCTTTCTTGAGCAATGAAAAAAATAGATCCAGAAGAGCGCACTCAGTTTGAAGAAACATGTTCAAAACTGGGAAATCTTTTGGGAATAAGCAAAAAAAAAAAACTCAGATCACCAGCAAACAAATGCCAACAAATGTGGAAGTATTTGAAAACCATATTAATCCAACTATAACAGAAGGAATTAAAACAATTGAAGAAGCAGGCACACATGGAAGAACCTTTGAGGGAAAACAGATTTTAATCTAACAACTGATTTTGTTAACATATCTGTTAACAATATGTGACTTGAGACAGTATCTTTAATTTCTTTTAGAATATTTCTATTTCGTTTAATATTAATTTGTAGCTTTAGTAGTAACCCATTGTTTTATGAAATGACCTTCACCTCGGTACAAAAAGATTCTGAAGCCAAACTTCAGTTGTTTTGTGACTTTGACAGTTTAATCCTGTGTTTACCATCCTGCTAGAGGAATTATTAACAATATCTTTGAAACAACTTGCCAATGTTCATGTAAAGATTGTAGAACTGGAAAAGAATAATCACTGAAAATTTTTGTAGATTCTATAGGGAACTTGTGTATCAAACAGTTCATCACAAATTTAATTCAGACTTTTCACAGTGGATAAAAATTCAACATGTTAGCCAAATGACTGTGTATCACTACATGGCTTTCTCATCACTAATAATGAGGTTTCCTGGACTGATCTTGAGTGATTTAAAACTCAGCCAGCTTTTAAAGCACAAAGAATGTCTACTTACCTTCTTGTTTAAAGAGACAAACAGTAAACTGGCACATCAGCATGAAGGTACAGTCAGTTTCGTATTGGAACAAAACGTATTCAAATTAATGCCAGTGAAGGAAATATTCCTCATATCAATGGAATAACTTTTCTCCAGACTGGAAAATTCTAGACGTCTACAAGAATGAATTATCAGATATTGCACCTGTATCAACTGCAAATGTGGTAGAAATTGTTGTTGAGACAGTAGAATTTATAAAAAAAAAAATAGCCATCAGAAGAGATGGCAAATCCCCCGACTGCACCACAAATGGCCGTCTTTTTTCAATGAGAAAAATAAGGCCCATTGCCTGCAATGATTATAACTCTCAAACAGTAAGTCATGGAAACTGGATTTTTTGTTTGCTAATAAGTGATTTTCAACAAAGAATCCGAAAATAATGAGAAAAATAAGGCCTGTTGCATGTAAAGATTATAACTCTCAAACTGTAAGTCGTAGAAACTGGATTTTGTGTTCGCTAGTAAGGATTTTCAACAAAGAATCCAAAAATAATGAGAAATATAAGGCCCTTTGCCTGCAAGGCCTGTAACTCTTCAACCGTTAGTCTGAGAAACTCAATTTTGTGTTCGCTAGTAAGTGATTTTCAACAAAGAATCCAAAAATAATGAAAAAAATAAAGCCTGCTGCATGCATTGCTGATATATCTGCATCCGCAGTGTAAGTAAGGGAGATAACTCCAACACTCCGTAGGTCAGAGTTGTCCTAACATATTGTGACACACCTAGTTTATGTTCTTAGCATCTCTACTAACTATCATTAAAATGTCTCCACTGGTTATGGCCTGCACAAGATTTAACCACCAGGGGAGATAATTGAAAATAAATGAAGTAACGAGTAACCCATAGTTACAATTTTTTAAATGCAACTCTCCTTCTTAATGTTCTAAGCATCCCTATTAATTATCACCAAAAATTCTCAACTGGTAGAGAAGTTATAACCGTCAGCAAATTTAACAACTATGGGAGATAACTCAAAAATGGAGTCAGACTTGTCTTTTGTGTACTTGACATGCCTACTCAATGTCCTCCACAACTTGATGAAGTATCATAAAAATATCTCAAAGGGTTTAAGAGTTATGGCCTGCACAAGATTTAACAACTATGGGAGATAACTCCAGAAATGAGTCAGCTAGAGCTGTTGTTCTTGTACGTGACACACCTACTCAATGTCCTCTACAACTTGATCAAGTATCATGATAATATCTCAAAGGGTTATTGAGTTATGGCCTTCACAAGATTTCAAAAACTATGGGAGATAACTCCAGAACGCAGTCAGTTAGCTTGTCATTCTTGTACGTGACACCCCTACTCAATGTCCTCTACCTATTGGTGAAGTATCCTGAAAATAACTTATAGGGTTTTAGAGTTATGGGCCGCACAAGATTTAACAACTATGGGAGATAACTCCCAAAACGAGTCAGCTAGAGTTGTTGTTCTTGTATGTGACACACCTACTCAATGTCCTCTACAACTTGATCAAGTATCATGAAAATATCTCAAAGGGTTATTGAGTTATGGCCTGCACAAGCTTTTATAACTATGGGAGATAACTCAAGAATGCAGTCAGTTAGAGTTGTCTTTCTTGTACACAACATGCCTACTCAATGTCCTCTACCTAATAGTGAAGTATCATGAAAATACCTTAAAAGGTTTTAGAGTTATGGGCTGCACAAGACTTAACAACTAAGGGGGGTAACTCCAAAACGGAGTCAGCTAGAGTTGTCTTTCTTGTATGCAACACGCCTACTCAATGTCCTCTACATATTGGTGAAGTATCATGAAAATATCTTAAAGGGTTTCAGAGTTATGGTCCGCACAAAATTTTACAATTTAGGGAGACTATGGGAGATAACTCCTGAACCAAGTCGATTAGAGTTGTCATTCTTGCACGTGACACTCCTACCCAATGCCCTCTACAACCTCACAAAGTTTCATGAAAATAGCTCAAAGGCTATAGGATTTATGGGCCGCACAAGGTTTCGTCTACAGACGGACGGACAGACAGACGCCAGGGCGATCGCTATATCCCCAGAACCTATTGGTCGGGGGATAAAAATAATTAGAGGGAGGACATTTATGCTAAAGTGATACTTTATTATTAGTTTTACATGAATTCTCCCACTAGTAGATGCTGTGGGATTAAATTTTTCAGATTTTCGTACAAAACACATATGTAACTTTGTAACAAAAACTATGAATAAATCTCCACTAGAGAGCCTGAGGGGTAAATAATTCAATTTTGAGCATTATTTTGACGTTCGTTTGTTATGATAGGCAATAATTCTGGACCTTGTTTTAACAAGCTGATAAACGCAATCTCGTGAGACTTCTGATGTCAGTGTTTTGTTAACATTCAGTAAACAATTATAAATATTATAACTACTTGAAGCACAGATATATGTATATTATTGAGTGTAACTGGCTGAGACCTGTATACATAACTGTATGTTAAACTGTATGCATAACATAATACCTCATCCTCTTTGTGGTGCTTCTTTGTATTTTTGTACATAGCATATACATAGGTTATGTAATAAAAAATATGGATTAGTTTGGAAATGTTTTGAGCAATTGTTTTGCTATTTCAACCCTCTGCTTTTTTTGACCATCAGTCAAACAAGAGGCCCACGGGCCACGACTCACTCACCTGAGTGAAATACCCACTGCTTGAGCCTTCTGTTGACATGGCAACTAAACCAAAATTGCCATTTTGTTTTGATATTTGCCCTTATTCAAGCAATATTTGTACAAAATTAGAGTCATACTGCTTCAGTGGTGTTGAAGGAGTTGTCATTAAAAAAAAATCCTTTTTTTACATTTTAAAGCTGCTATGGCAATCAAACAAAATGACTGCTGGTCATAAAACACATACACTATGTAGACAAGCATTAAATGATCATAACTGCCAAATATAGTTCACATCACTTCACTGGTTATGGAAGAAATATAATTTAACCATGTTCCCATTTATGATTGTAAGTCTATGGGAGCTGTCTGTTGTCTTGGCAACCAAACCAAGAGGCAGATCATCATAATTTTAGCTATTTCGAATTACTTTTACCCAAGCAATATTTGTACCAAATTAGTGATACTGCTTCAGTGGTTTTGAAGGACTTGTTATTCAAAAATTCCCTTTTTTTAAAATCTAAAGTTGCCATGGCAACCAAAAACCAAGATTCAGCCTCAGAGCTTTCTTCGTTCTGGAGAAGAAGATTTTTAAGTGTTCTATCATATATGGGCATGGCAGCCATCTTGTTTAATGGAGCAGAACCATTTGAACAATCCTTTCGACAGAAGGCCCCATGTGAAATTAGTGAAAACTGTTCAAGCTGTTTCAGGGAAGAAGACATTTAAAGATTTCACAATTTTATACATGTATAGAGCCCAAGGGCAAGGGCAGATAACCCCTAAAATTTTGACAGTACCTAAACAGTTTTATTACTTTAATCATACATTGTAAGTTTCAGCCATCAGATTTTTCAACATTTTCCCCATTCAAATGTATGGGGGACGCAAATTTGACCTTGCTATAGACAGGTCAAAGGCTAACCTACTATCATCAAATGAACAAAATTAGTAGACCTGGAGTCCCCGATGCTATATACCAAGATTCAGCCTTAAAGCTTTCTTGATTATGGATTAGATTTTTAAGTGTTTTTACCATATATGGGCATGACAGTCATCTTATTCAATGGGGCAGGACCATTCAAACAAATTATCAACACCCTTTTGACAGAAGGCCCCATTTGAAATCTTGTGAAAATTGCTCAAGCAGGAGATGTCCAAAATATGATTTCTCAACATTTTCGCCATATAAATGTATAAGGCCCATACAAGTGTATGGGGAAGCAAATTTGACCTTGCCGTAAAAAGGTCAAACGTAGGACCATCATTTTAGCAATTTTGGTAGACCTCCTGTCCCCGATGATTTGTGCAAAGATAAGGCCATAATGCTTATTTGGTTCTAGAGGAAACGAGTTTTGAAGATTTTTACCATATATGGGCATGGTGGCCATCTTGGTCAAGGGACCTTGACCATTTTAGCAATCTTTAAAACCCCTTCCCTAAGGAGGCTCCCAAGAAATCTGAGCAACATTGGCCCAGTGGCTTCAGGTGAAGTTGTTTGAAATTCTCAACATTTTTCCCATACAAATGTATGGGGCCCATACAAATGCATAGGGAAGCAAACTTGACCTTGCCGTAAAAAGGTCAAATGTCAATGTATGATCATCATTTTAGCAACTTTGGTAGACCTCTCTTCCCCGATGATTTTTGCAAAGATTCAGCACCAAGGCATCCTCAGTTCTGGAGAAGAAGATTTTTAAAGGTTTTTACCATATATGGGCATGGCGGCCATCTTGGTCAACGGACCGCGACCATTTGAGCAGTCTTTTGTTCCCCTTACCTAAGAAGGCTCCATATGAAATTTGAGCAAAATTGGCTCAGTGGCTTTGGAGGAGAAGTCATTTGAAAAGTGTTAACGGACGGATGGACAACCGGACAGACGCATGGACGATGGACAAAAAGTGATCACTATAGCTCATCCTGAGCACAGCTCAGGTGAGCTAAAAATTGGGCACCCATCTGGCAGAAATCTTCCTAACATTAATATATTCTTTAGGATGTAATGAACTCTTGACAGTGAGATGCCAACCAGTCGTGCTGTATCATGTACTGTATACCTAGCATCTCTTTTTCTTTCACTTTTGATACACTTTTGTCACAAGATGCAGACTTTGGACTTCCTGATTTGGGTGCATTTATGATGGGCTCAGAATCAAGTTTCTTTTTCCATCTACAAACTGTGTCAAAAGATACATTAATAGATCAGTAAACAACAGGAATTTCAGCAAATATTTGTTTCACAGAATAAACTATCTTAGAGTGAGCTTTTATGTAGGCCCGTATTTCCACCTTCTTGGCAACACTTTTATCAACTATTTTCTCTATAGTAGTCTGTGTATTCAAATGGCAAACTGTCTATGTTTCAATTAGATTTATGGGGTACATGTACACACCATTGTGTAGGTATTGAACAGCGCTATACAAATATGTACTGATTTGTTTCAAGTTGCATGTGGAACATCCCTCATAGTTTACTCTACACCATTGAGAAAATACAACAAAAACCACAATACTTTTTTTCTATAAAAACGTGCGAAAGAGTACCTTTTGACATATGTGCCCAAGGAAGACTCAAATCAGTATGCACATAGTCTGATCAGAGTCTTTGTTGTCTGACTTGCATCTTGGGCAATCTGAAATGTGCCCAGTGAAGATACAGATCAGACTGTACAAATGCTGGGCGCATGTCAGAAGGTGCCTTTTCTGACAGTGTGGCTCATGTATATTTTTCTTATTTCTCTATAAAGGTGAAAACGTTTTGTGGTACTCGTTAGAATCACCTCATAAAGACAGTTGTACTGACATTTTCCTAGAAGAACAAGACAAGAGGCCCATAGGCCACGATTCGCTCACCTAATAAAAGTAGCTATTGCATATCTGCAACTGCCATGCAACTTCTTCCAGTATTGCCACAGCAAATAGGACACAAATTTGACCATACCATAAAAAGGTCCAAGATCATCCTAGTATCATCATTTCAACAAACTTAGTAGACTTTGAGTCCTTGTTGCTGTATACTAAGATTCCGCTTCAGATATATGTATATTGCGAGAAGATTTTTTTTTTAAGTGTTCTACCATATATAGGCATGGCAGCCATCTTGTTCAGTGGAGCAGAACCATTTGAACAAATTGTCAACATCCTTTTCTACAGAAGGCTCCATGTGAAAACTGTTCAAGATGTTTCAGAGAAGAAGACATTTAAAGATTACACAATTTTATACATGTACAAAGCCCAAGGGCAAGGGCAGATAACCCCCAAAATTTTGACAATAGCTGAACAGTTTTACTACTTTAATAATACATTGTAAGTTTCAGCCATTAGTCTATATTATCCATAGAGAAAATGATTTTTCAACATTTTCCCCACATAAATGTATTGGGGCACAAATCAGACTTTACCATAAAAAGGTCAAAGGTCAACCTACTACCATCATTTGAACAAAATTGGTAGACCTTGAGTCCGCTTGACACTATATACCAAGATTCAGCCTCAAAGCTTTCTTGATTCTAGAGAAGAAGATTTTTAAGTGTTTTTACCATATATGGGCATGGCAGCCATCTTGTTCAATGGGGCAGAACCATTCAAACAAATTATCAATATCCTTTTGACAGAAGGCCCCATTTAAAATCTTGTGAAAACTGCTCAAGCAGGAGATGTCCAAAATATGATTTCTCAACATTTTTCCCAAATAAATGTATAGGGCCCATACAAATGATTGGTGATGCAAATTTGACCTTGCCATAAAAAGGTCAAACATCAATGTAGGACCATCAGTTTCCCAATTTTGGTAGCCTCCCATCCCTGTGCAAAGGTTAGGCCATAAGGCTTGCTTGGTTCTAATGAAGAAGACTTTTAAAGATTTTTACCATATATGGGCATGGTGGCCATCTTGGTCAAGGGACCATGACCATTTTAGCAATCTTTAATTCCCCTGCCCCAAGGATGCTCCCAAGAAATTTGAGTCAACAGACCGCAACCATCTTAGCAATCTTTTGTTCCCTGACTTAAGGAGGCTCCATATGAAATTTGAGCAAAACTGGCTAAGCTGCTTCAGAGGAGAAGTTGTTTGAAAAGTGTTAATGGACGGATGGACAACCAGACAGACACGTGGACGGATGACAGACAAAAAGTGATCCTATAGCTCATCCTGAGCAGAGCTCAGGTGAGCAAAAAACTTGGTATCTTGATTTCCTTCATAAGTGAACAGCTGAAGCTTTAAGACCTCTGAAGGAAAATAACTCTCACATGGAAATATTTACCTCCCTACTCAATGAGGACTACTCTTAAAGGAAAGAATTTGCTGCAGGAGAAATTCTTTCATTTCAGAATAGCCACTATTTTTTAAAGGTTTTTATTCTAAGAAAGTAATTTTCTATATACAAAAGTTACCCCTTCTAAAAATGGCAGCAGGTGTTTCCATTCACCTTAAAATATGTCTCAAGCTACAAATCTCCTTCATCCACTTGTGCTGTAGCTGTTTTAAGAACTAGTTTAGTGGTTCTTTCTCAGATTCAACATGATACACTGGTGAACTTCTATCCTAAGTATCTGGAGAGACAGGCCTGAGCAATGTGCAGACTCAGATCAGATACCACATTCTGCAGCATCTGCTCAGGATCTACACTGTCTGCCACTATACCAGCAGTTTTAAACACACTAACAAGTGATAAAATGGACTTATTCAAATTTCTGGACGAGAATAATAAGAGGGCATCTGCATATTAAGGATAAATATGGTATTACTCCTGCTACTCTTCAGTTCATGCTATCAACAATGTCACACATCATTCTGTCTAACTGATCACATGGTTCAGTCTTAACACTAACTTCAGGTTCATCAAAATTTGACAAGAGGATCTCACTTTTAACCAGAGCTTTGGAATCTAGACTAAAATCATCTGGTAAGGTAGATAAACTTTTCTGTATGAGTTCTGTTACCTTGTCAAGATGAGTCTGAAATCTGTCTGCAATCTCCTGTCTCTGTTTTTTCTGTGATTCCATCATCACCCGTATTGTCTCCCGTGCCTGATGTGGTCGGAATTCATTAATTAAATGATGCATATGGATAAAGATAAGATTCAAATCCTCCAGTTTTTCATTCCTCTTTGCCGAATCTGGAGCCTTAATAAGTATATCAAGCAGATCAAGAAAATTAGCAAGTATGGAATGATTGAGCTTCTTCAGTTCTCTCTTGTGATCATAATTTTGTGGATACAGACGTCGAAATCCCTGAGATTCCAATGGTCTGATGATCTGGTCATCTGCAGTAAAGGTATTTCCAAACATTGTGTAGGAGTCCTGAAACAAATCACAACACAAAGAAAAACAGATGAAAGTATCAATACATTTATGTAGAGCTATATATGTCCAACCTCCTAATAAGGCTCTTGAAACAAGAGGCCCACGGGCCACGATTCGCTCCTGCAGACATGCTGATGTTATGCAACATTTTTCCAATCCTATCATCGCAACTAATGAAAATATCATCATTTGAGCAGTTCTTAGTTTTGAAGAAGAATATATGGGCCTGACAGTCAATGGAGCATGATCATTTGAATAAACTATCAATCACATTTCAACAGAAGGATCAATGTGAAATTTGGTGGAAATTGGCTAAGTGGTTTCTGAAGAATCATGATTTTATACATGTGCAACCGGGAGAGATAAAAGGGGGGATGGTGAGGGGGTCTCCAGTCATGCCCCTGGGGCGTGTGTCGGGGCGTCGGGTTGTATTCGTTGTTGGGGTATCCAGAGGATATGGAGATGCTGGCTGCCTCCTTCTCAGTCGGCTGGACTGTTCCGCTTCAGATAAGGGAAGGTGCTGTCTGTACGACTGACTACTGTCCAGCTGCTGTATCCCTTGCTGCTGTCGCTGCTATAGTAGCTGTCGCTTGGCTCTTGTCGTTGCCTTTGACCTGAGCCTGATATGATGACTACTACAGTTGCCTCAGTCCCGCACACACCGCTTGTGACAGAATACAGCTTTTGCAAAGTTTGGGGAATTAGCTCTAGCCGTATCCTGTTACTACTTCCTCTTTCCCAGTTACGGGGTCCAGTCTGATTAAAGTAAACCTTTAATCAGACACGTTAAAGTTCCTAACTTCTAAGAAATAACAAGTCCAAACACAGTGGTAGAATTTCTCAAATTTACCCAAAATTATTCTAAATGTTCATGCCAAATATCTCAAATAAAATGTCATGTAAGTAACGTAAACAATAGTTAAGAACAGTTTACTCCTAAATAATTCTTCTTTCTAAATACTATCTAAATAACAGTTTCTCAGTATTAAGTCACTTCCCTAAATATTAATTATTATTTAATGGTCAATTCATCAAGTTCCTTTTACTTATGCAAATGTCCACCTCAAAGTTCTAACTTAAAATAAATGCAGAGTTCCAGATAAGTAAATAATGTACTTCCCTCAGTTTGAATGTCCAAATGAATCCAAGTCCTAAATTTCTTCCAAGTCACTAACTTAAGTCCTATTGTTTAAAGCTAAAGCACACAATACCCAAGTTCACAAATTAAGCTATCTCAAGTTCGGAGAATAGCTGAGCCTAGATTCTTGATGCAGTATGTATGAATACCAGTGATAGACTGAAGATACAAAGTTTCAGCCCATCTTAAATATGTTTCTTCTCAAAAAGGTGACATAATTACTCAGGGAAGTTGGAATTGCCAAAAGCTCAACGTTATAAAAGAAGTTTGATAAGTGTGACGATTAAATTGACCAAAGCCCAGTTTGGCAGGAAGTTGTAATCAGGCAGTACTTAACAAAATCTAAGATCTCTTTTGCTCAGGTTAATTTCTATCAATTATGTCATTTCCTTTTGCAAACAAACAACTTAATCTGGCAGCTTTGACAGTGTGTACAGTTCAGATCAGGGTATGTGCTGTTAATCAAAGTAATTAAACTATTAAGCATTTTCTCACCCAAGTTTCAAACAATCAGATTTTCACTTATGAGCACAGCTTATGTTGTGATAATAATCAAAACACCTTACAGGGAAAGTGACACTGAGAAATATTAATTCTAAATTTTGTACTTTCACAAATAATGTTCCTTTTGTTCTTCTTCTTCATGTTTCATTTTTCTTCTTCTTCTTCATGTTTTCTTTTATATCGTATTTCAAAAGATAAATGTACAAAACACATATATACTTCTTTTACCCAATTTATGCTATTTCAACCATTTTACTATAATTATTATTTTATTTATTTTTTTATAATTTTTATTTTTTATTATTTTATTATTTATTGGGCTGAAATTGTCACACTGTGACACATGTAAACAGCACAGTGGCAGGGAAATATTATAAATATAAATCAGATGATGGCCATCTTAGATTTCCAATCAGAACAATTTTAACTACTGTTGATCTACAAGTCGCTTGGATACTTTCAATATAAATGTATATGGCCCATACAAATGGGGAAGCAAATTTGACCTTGGAGGTAAAAAGGTCAAATGTCAACATAGAATCATCATTTTAGCAATTTTGGTAGATCTCCTGTCCCCCGAAATTTGTGCAAAGATTAGGACCCAGGGCTTATTTGGGTATGGAGAAGAAGATTTTTAAAGGTTTTTACCATATATGGGCATGTCAGCCATTTTGATCAATGGACCATACCCATTTTAGCAATCTTTCATTCTCCTGCCCACGGAGGCTCCGCATGAAATTTGAGCAACACTGGCCCGGAGGCGTCAGAGAAAAAGCCATTTGAAATTATCAACATTTTTTCCATACAAATGTATGGGGCCCATACAAATGCATACAGAAGCAAACTTGACCTCACCGTAAAAAAGTTAAATGTCAATGTATGAGAATTATTTTAGCACCTTTGGTAGACCGCCCGTTCCAGATGATATATGCAAAGATTCAGCCACAAGCCATCCTCGGTTTTGGAGAATAAGATTTTTAAATGCTTTTTCCCATACAAATGCATAAGGAAGCAAACTTGACCTTGCCGTAAAAAGGTCAAATGTCAATGTATGACCATTATTTTAGCAACTTTGGTAGACATCCTGTCCCCGACGATTTATGCAAACATTCAGCCCCAAAGCATCCTCGGTTCTAGAGAAGAAGATTTTTAAAGGTTTTTACCATATATGGGCATGGCGGCCATCTTGGTCAACGAACGGTGACCATTTTAGCAATCTTTTGTTCCTCCTACCTAAGGAGGCTCCATATGAAATTTGAGCAAAATTGGCCCAGAGGCTCCAGAGGAGAAGTTGTTTGAAATTCTAAACATTTTTCCCATACAAATGCATAAGGAAGCAAAATTGACCTTACCGTAAAAAGGTCAAATGTCAATGTACGACCATAATTTATGGAATTTTGGTAGCCCTCCTGTTCCCAAAGATATATGCAGAGATTCAGCCATAAGGCATGCTTGGTTTTGGAGAGGAAGATATTTAAAGGTTTTTCCCATACAAATGCATAGGGAAGCAAACTTGACCTTGCCGTAAAAAGGTCAAACGTCAACGTACGACAATTCTTTTAGCAATTTTGGTAGACCTCCCGTCCCCGATGATTCCTGCAAAGGTTCAGCCCCAAGGCATTCTCAGTTCTGGAGGAGAAGACTTTTAAAGGTTTTTACCATATATGGGCGTGGCGGCCATCTTGGTCAACGGACCGTGACCATTTTAGCATTTTCCATTTTCCCCCACCTTAAGGAGGCTCCATATGAAATTTGAGCAAAATTGGCTCAGCGGCTTCAGAGGAGAAGTCGTTTGAAAATGTTAACGGACGGGCGGACGGACGGACGGACGGACGATGGACGAAAAGTGATCACAATAGCTCATCCTGAGCAGAGCTCAAGTGAGCTAAAAAAATTAGGCCATTTTTTTTTTTTTTTTGCAAATAAAGGCTTTTTGTGAAAATTTTCACAAAAATAGAACATGTATGTTTTTTTTTTTTTTTTTTTTTCCCCCACAAATTTGATGCATTTGAGAACCATTCTCAATAACCTTTCTATTTCCACTTTGCTGAACATGAAAATATGAGATCACCCTACCCAAAAATATTGCCTAGATGTCAGTAGCTGACACTTGTCAAAATAAACAATACTGTATATGCTAAATTTAACCTTGTAAGAAAAAATTTTCTGTTGATCACTACATCAAAACAAGAGGCCCATGGGCCACAACTCGCTCACCTGAGTGAAACTGCCACTGCAGATATGCAGATGGCATGCAACATTTTTCTAATACTCTTATGACAAGGCAATGGCTTAAACAGTTTTTGAGATATCTTGCTTACAAGGTTAAAATGCTGAAATTTTCAAAACACCATAAGTAAAACAAGAGGGCAATGATGGCCCTGTAACGCTCACCTGAGCAACACAGCACTTTGAGAGCCTGATCTAGAACTGATCAAGGCAAACATTCTGATCAAAGTTCAAAATAATTATAACAAAGTTTTCTGCTGATTTGGCCCGGTGACCTAGTTTTTGATACCAAGTGACCCAGTTTCCAACTTGACCTAGAACTCATCAAGACAAACATTTTGTGCAAGATTCATGATGATTGCTTGAAAAATGTGACCGCTAGAGTGATAACAAGATTTTACGCTGATTTGGCCAGGTGACCTAGTTTTTGACCCCAGGTGTTCCAGTTTCGAACTTGACCTAGAAATCATCAAGACAAACATTTTGAGCCAGATTCATGATGATTGTTTCATAAATGTGACCGCTAGAGTGTTAACAAGGTTTTCTGCTGATTTGGCCTGGTGTTCTAGTTTTTGACCCCAAGTGACCCAGTTTCAATCATATCCTAGAACTCATCAAGACAAACATTTTGAGCAAGATTCATGATAATTGCTTCAAAAATGTGACCGCAAGAGTGTTAAAAAGGTTTTCTGCTGGTTTGGCCTGGTGACCTAGTTTCTGATACCACGTGACCCAGTTTCGAACCTGACCTAGAAATCATCAAGACAAACATTTTGAGCAAGATTCATGATTATTGCTTCAAAAATGTGACCGCAAGAGTGTTAACAAGGTTTTCTGCTGGTTTGGCCTGGTGACCTAGTTTTTGACACCACTTGACCCAGTTTCGAACCTGACCTAGAAATCATCAAGACAAACATTTTGAGCAAAATTCATGATTATTGCTTCAAAAATGTGACCGCTTGAGTGTTAACAAGGTTTTCTGCTGACTTGGCCCGGTGACCTAGGTTTTGACTCCAAGTGACCCAGTTTCGAACTCGACCTATAAATCATCAAGACAAACATTTTGAGCAAGATTCATGATGATTGCTTCAAAAATGTGACCGCTTGAGTGTTAACAAGGTTTTCTGCTGATCTGGCCAGGTGACCTAGTTTTTGATCCCAAGTGACCCAGTTTCGAACTTCGCCTAGAAATCATCAAGACAAACATATTGAGCAAGATTCATGATGATTGCTTTGAAAATGTGACCGCTAGAGTGTTAACAAGATTTTCTGCTGATCTGGCCAGGTGACCTAGTTTTTGACCCTAAGTGACCCAATTTCAAACTTGACCTAGAAATCATCAAGACAAACATATTGAGCAAGATTCATGATGATTGCTTCAAAAATGTGACTACTAGAGTGTTAACAAGGTTTTCTGCTGATCTGGCCAGGTGACCTAGTTTTTGACCCCAGGTGACCCAGTTTCGAACTTGACCTAGAAATCATCAAGACAAATATATTGAGCAAGATTCATGATGATTGCTCCAAAAATGTAACCGCTAGAGTGTTAACAAGGTTTTCTGCTGATCTGGCCTGGTGACCTAGTTTTTGACCCCAAGTGACCCAGTTTCGAACTTGACCTAGATTTAATAGAGGCAAACATTTTGAGCAAGTTTCATCAAGATTGGGTCAAAACTATGACCTGTAGAGTATTAACAAGTTTTTCCTTTGATTTGACCTGGTGACCTAGTTTTTGATCCCAAGTAACCCAGTATCGAACTTGACCTAGATTTCATAGAGGCAAACATTCTGACCAAGTTTCATCAAGATTGGGTCAAAACTGTGACCTCTAGAGTGTTAACAAACTAATTGTTGACGACGAACGACGGACGACAACGGACGACGGACATAGGGTGATGACAATAGCTCACCCTGAGCTTTTGCTCAGGTGAGCTAAAAAGTTCAGATATTTTTCAGAAGTCATTTAGTTCATCTACTTATCCTGTCCTTTTTTTTTTTTTTTTTTTTTAGTTTTTTTAGCTTTGGCAACCATTTTGTTCAGCAGAGCACAACCATTTTAGCAATTTTGGCAAAGGGGCATAAGAGGAACATTGATGTGAAATTATTTTGAAATCTTGCTACTGGCCATTGAGATGTCGTTTAAAGGTTTTTCTATTTTTAGCTCTGGTGACTATTTTGTTCAGCAGAGCAGAACCATTTTGGCAATTTTGGTACAGGGGGCTAAGAGGTACATTTCTGTGAAATCATTTTGAAATCAGGACACTGGCCAAGGAGGAGATGTTTAAAGGTTTTTTTTTCTATTTTTAGCTCTGGCAGCCATTTTGTTCAGCCGAGCAGAACTTTTTTTAGCAATTTTGGTAAAGGACCATAAGAGGAACACTTCTATGAAATTACTTTGAAATCAGTACACTGGCTGTGGAGGAGATGTCTTTTAAAGGTTTTTCTATTTTTAGCTCTGGTCGCCATTTTGTTCAGCCAAGCGGAGCCATTTTAGTAATTTTGGTTGAGGGCCAGTGGTGGAATACTTCTGTGCAAATATTTTGAAATCAGGCCATTGGCCAAGGACTAGATGTTGTTAGAAGATTTTCTATTTTTTAGCTCTGGGGGCCATCTTGTTCAATGGAGCAGAGCCATTGAGACTATCTTGGATTTTTGATCGACACAATTTTAGCTTGTTTCGATCCAGAAGTCATCCTGTTGCTAAAGAGCAAGTTTCAGCTCAAAGCGATCTAAGGTTTAAGAAAAGATGTCGAAAATTGATTTTCAAGATGGCGGCTGTGGTGGCCATCTTGGATATTCTATTGGCTCATTTAACTATTTAGTGTCTCATCATTTAATGAGTGCCCAAATGCTCATCATTAAATTTCGATTCAACTGGATTATAGAGGAGACATCCAAAATATGAATTCTTAACATTTTTCCCATATGAATGTATAGGGCACATACAAATGCATGAGAAAGCAAATTTGACCTTGCCGTAAAAAGGTCAAACGTCAATGCGGGACCATCATTTTAGCAATTTTGGTAGATCTCCTGTCCATGGGGATTTGTGCAAAGGTAAGGCCCCAGGGCTTATTTGGTTCTGGAGAAGATTTTTAAAGGTTTTTACCATATATGGGCCATTTAGCAATCTTTCGCAAAGAAGGCTCCACATAAAACATTGGCCCAGAGGCTTCAGAGGAGAAGTCATTTGAAATTCTCAACATTTTTTCCATACAAATGTATGGTGCCCATTCAAATGCATAGGCAAGCAAACTTGACCTCGCCGTAAAAAGGTCAAATGTCAATGTACAACAATTATTTTAGCAATTTTGGTAGACCTCTCGTCCCCGATGATTTGTATAAAGACTCAGCCCCAAGGCATCCTCGATTCTGGAGAAGAAGATTTTTAAAGGTTTGTACCATATATGGGCATGGCAGCCATCTTGGCCAATGGACTGCGACCATTTTAGCAATCTTTCGTTCCCCCAACCTAAGGCGGCTCCATATGAAATTTGAGCAACATTGGCCCAGACACTTCAGAGGAGGTCCTTTGAAATTCTCAACATTTTTCCCATACAAATGTATGGTGCCCATACACATGCATAGGGAAGCAAACGACCTCGCCGTAAAAAGGTCAAACGTCAATGTACAATTTAGCAACTTTGGTAGACCTCTTGTCCCTGATGATTAGGGGACAACACATCAGGGAGAGATCGAGACTTTCCTAATTTGTACCCTTTCCATTACTCGTTAATGGAGATGTTCTATTCTCCTCATAACGAGAAGGAAACTGGCTCATATTTATCGGAAGGTATGATAGATGAGGAATCTAATTGTATTTAGTCCTGAAATATTATTGAATAATATAAAGTACAAAATATAAAATATTCCTCACTGTTTGGTAAGTATACGAATCTTCTCCCATTAGAAAACATGTTGACGTACGAAGATAGACAATGGAAGAATTGGTTTTATGACTTATAATTGTCATTGATGTTTAGAGGCGGTACAACTTATTTCCTTTTGTAAGGAATAATAAATGTTTGACCTTTACAATACCTCTGTTTAGGTCTGAATAATTATCGGCCATATAGGTTTCCAAACGGACCCGTAACCAAAAATATAATTTGTTATTCTCGGAAGAAGCCAAAATCTATACTTCGCAATTAGATTTTGTAATTTCTTGAACTAAAGCTAATTTGGTTAAGGCAATGATAAGAATATATCAAATTTATTAATGCCATCATATATATCTATATTTGATTGATTATTTACCTTCTCCAAGAGTCTGGACAAGACATGATTGACATGGACTCTTGTTACAGGTATAAATAATTGTCGATGAAATAATTAGTATGGAAACTAAAGCCTAAGAATGCTGGTTGTTTCCCAAAAAGTAAAAAAAATATTTACCTCTACTAGACTTTCTATGTGAATAAGAATCTAGAGAGGAATTATGTTATAATTTATTTGCATTACACATCATAAAGTCAAATTTGACACTTGATGTGTATGTTTTAACAAGTTTATCCTTTATAATTTTGGATATACTTGAAAATATTTATATCGTTTTAGATAGGAATTAACTAATGAGTTTAATGTGATCCATAAATAGTTCTTTTCCTGACAGGAATAAATAGTGAGTATGATCTTCTAAAGTTTTTGGCAAAATCTCCGGTAAATTTTAGAATATTTGATAATTATATTATCAAAGGATCAGGTATCTTTTCGAAGACTGATCCTGGATCCTTGATAAATACACCAAATTATCATATTATAAGTTAGGTGTTTTTCTACCACTCTATCAGGTTGTAGCATTGTCTGAACGTAACAACCTGGGGAGAATGTGTTTAGATTATAATACCATAATGATCATAACGTAACAACCTGGGGAGAATGTGTTTAGATTATAATACCATAATGATCATAACTATATACCAAAGAAAAGAAGAAAGAAATTGGCTACTTCTTTTCTCATAAAATATAACTGACTTTTCTGTTTCTTTATTTCTTCCAAAGAGAACAAAGAAATTGAAGAAGAGGAAGTTGAGTAAACATCAAACTATATCTTCTCTACTTTATATTATTTTGGTCAGAAGTATGGAGCTCACCCCATGCAGTAAAGTCTTATGGGGTGAAGATCCTTTTCCAGTCCGGTTTAAAGAGGAAGAGATCTATAATCTTATAAATACTGTTAGATGTTCGTTAAACATTAGCACTCTATAATTATTCATTGATTTCAGAAGTTTGTTCACAACTGATATTTCTGATTTAATCATAATTAGGAATATCTAGGATTCTGAGACTCATTCAATAATGATTGCACAGAGTTCCTTTGATATAACTGGCTACCCAGTGTTCAAACCAACTGTTCCTCTTTGATGACCAGTGCCCGGTAAATTGCCTGTTGCCTGGTTGCCCAGTGACTTGTGTCCATTGCATGGTAATTTTGCATAATAACCAGTGCCTGGATGACTGGTGACTAGTACCCAGTAATCAGTACCTGGTATCAGATGACCGGTGACTAGTTACCCTGTGCCTGGGTGCCCGGTGCCCAGTTGACCAGTGATTTATTGCCTGGTGCCTGGTTTGGTGCCTGGTAGCACATTGCCTTGTTGACTGGTGACTGGCTGACCAGTGGCTGGTGACCGGTGCCTGGTTGCCTTGTGCCTGGTTGACTGGGCAGAAGTTGCCTGGTGCCTGGTTGACCGGTGCCTGGTGAAGCTGACTGTTGACTGGTTAAGAATGACCAGTGACTAGTTGACCGGTGCCTCGTGGACCTACTATGGGTGCCTTTAAATCCCTAATGTTGCCACCTAATGAGTTTTACCCCGGCAGTATAGCTCTGAGGGGTGGTTCTCCCATAAAGAAAAGCGTTGTCGTTAAACCCAACAAGGTTGACAACTTTCTTTTCTAAGTCAGCTTCTTCCCCATGGTAGATCTTTTCACAGAGTATAGTCTTCGTTTGACTGTAAGATCCAAAGTTCTAGTCCAGTTATTACTTATCAAATCAGTAGATAACCTGGAACAAAAAGAATGAAATAAATATTTTGACTCATGCACGACTTTCATACTGAACACGCCCGTCGTGACAATCAATACGAAAGTCGAGAAAACATATTACATTAATCGATGATCAAAATTCACAAGAAATTGAAAATCAATTTAATGAAAATAACAGAATCTTCCGAGAAAGGAATGATCAAGGAATATAAGAAACAGGAAATAAGAAAATAGACTGGAGAAAAGAAAATTAGATTTTTTTCACCCGGTAAAAAGTCCACAGAAAAGAAACTGATACATGATCAAAAGAACGGGAAGAGTCACACAGGTAAATGCCTAAGGGACCTTCTGGATTAAGACTCTTTAAGACGACTGAACTGTCATTTTTTCTGTGGAAGGTTTTTGAAATACAAAATAGAATAGCACATTATCTATAGGTTAATGTATTGTGCAGTTAAAATATCACCAATCTGTCATAGAGCTGCTGAATTAGCCAAGAGAGTGGTAAAGGTTAATGCCGTCCATTCTGAATTTGAATGTACTGCTAAGTCTATCACTAATTTTCATCTGACGATTTAACCTAGTATGCTATACCCATTTATTCTCTGTATGTGGTGTCTGATCAGAGTCTACACTGGTTGCATTCAATACAGGAATTTCAAAAAAACATTGTACATGTACTAATAACGAGCTCCGCCAATGGGGCATTATACACCCGTGGCAAGTAATAAGATGTAGCACATAAACTGGCTCTTGTATAATTCAGTGCTCCAGATATAAACTGTTAGTGGAATTACAAAATAAAAAATTTCATTGGGGTATAGCTCTGCTGATATTTGGTGAACTGTAACCTAAGGGTCCGAGCTGGCCCAGAAATTAAGGGAGAAGTGACTTCTCCCTCCTGGGAAAATAGGGAGAAGTTTGCTGCTTCTAGGGAGAAGTGCTTTCTGACGGAGGACACACCACAGAAGCATGGCTATATTATAAGCTCATATGAGCCTTTGGCTGATTTGTTTTTCCTATACTTCAATATCAGATCAAACAATAACAAAATAAAAATAAACAACCAAAATGAAACAAGAGGCCCACGGGCCACGATTCGCTCACCTGAGTGTCATAGCCACTGCAGACATGCAGATGTTATGCAAAATTTTTCCAATCCTATCATCGCAACCAATGAAAATATCATCATTTGAGCAGTTCTTAGTTTTGAAGAAGAATATATGGGCCTGACAGTCAATGGAGCATGATCATTTGAATAAACTATCAATCACATTTCAACAGAAGGATCAATGTGAAATTTGGTGGAAATTGGCTAAGTGGTTTCTGAAGAATCATGATTTTATACATGTAAACAGCACAGTGGCAGGGAAATATTATAAATATAAATCAGATGATGGCCATCTTAGATTTCCAATCAGAACAATTTTAACTACTGTTGATCTACAAGTCGCTTGGATACTTTCAATATAAATGTATATGGCCCATACAAATGGGGAAGCAAATTTGACCTTGGAGGTAAAAAGGTCAAATGTCAACATAGAATCATCATTTTAGCAATTTTGGTAGATCTCCTGTCCCCCGAAATTTGTGCAAAGATTAGGACCCAGGGCTTATTTGGGTATGGAGAAGAAGATTTTTAAAGGTTTTTACCATATATGGGCATGGCAGCCATTTTGATCAATGGACCATACCCATTTTAGCAATCTTTCATTCTCCTGCCCACGGAGGCTCCGCATGAAATTTGAGCAACACTGGCCCGGAGGCGTCAGAGGAAAAGCCATTTGAAATTATCAACATTTTTTCATACAAATGTATGGGGCCCATACAAATGCATACAGAAGCAAACTTGACCGCGCCGTAAAAAGGTTAAATGTCAATGTATGAGAATTATTTTAGCAACTTTGGTAGACCGCCCGTTCCAGATGATATATGCAAAGATTCAGCCACAAGCCATCCTCTGTTTTGGAGAATAAGATTTTTAAATGTTTTTTTCCCATACAAATGCATAAGGAAGCAAACTTGACCTTGCCGTAAAAAGGCCAAATGTCAATGTATGACCAATATTTTAGCAACTTTGGTAGACCCCCTGTCCCCGATGATTTATGCAAACATTCAGCCCCAAAGCATCCTCGGTTCTAGAGAAGAAGATTTTTAAAGGTTTTTACCATATATGGGCATGGCAGCCATCTTGGTCAACAAACCATGACCATTTTAGCAATCTTTTGTTCCCCCTACCTAAGGAGGCTCCATATGAAATTTGAGCAAAATTGGCCCAGCGGCTCCAGAGGAGAAGTTGTTTGAAATTCTGAATATTTTTCCCATACAAATGCATAAGGAAGCAAAATTGACCTTAACGTAAAAAGGTCAAATGTCAATGTACGACCATTATTTTAGCAATTTTGGTAGCCCTCCTGTTCCCAAAGATATATGCAGAGATTCAGCCACAAGGCATGCTCGGTTTTGGAGAAGAAGATTTTTAAAGGTTTTTCCCATACAAATGCATAGGGAAGCAAACTTGACCTTGCCGTAAAAAGGTCAAACATCAATGTACGACAATTCTTTAGCAATTTTGGTAGACCTCCCGTCCCCGATGATTCCTGCAAAGGTTCAGCCCCAAGGCATTCTCAGTTCTGAAGGAGAAGGTTTTTAAAGGTTTTTACCATATATGGGCGTGGCCGCCATCTTGGTCAACGGACCGCGACCATTTTAACAATTTTTCATTCCCCCACCCTAAGGAGGCTCCATATGAAATTTGAGTAAAATTGGCTCAGCGGCTTCAGAGGAGAAGTCGTTTGAAAATGTTAACGGACGGACGGACAGACGGACGACGGACGAAAAGTGATCACAATAGCTCATCCTGAGCAGAGCTCAGGTGAGCTAAAAAAAAAATGCTGCAAGAAATTTTTTTTGTAAACCTTTAACTTGTTTAATACTGATTTTATTTTTGTTCTTCAAGGGAGCCAAATCAGAAGAGTATTAAAAAAAAAAAATCCAAAAACAATTATGTATTTATAAAGATTTAGTAATGGCAACCTTTCCTTGCAAATCTAATAAAAGAAGATGTTAAAAAAAAAAAAAAAAAAAAATCAGTATCTTGCCCATATGACCAAAACTTTAGTTATTTGCAAAAAATATACCTATTATAAAATAAAATTTGCACACTATTACCTCTAAACAATATGCTGCGAAATGTTTACAAAAACTTTCAAAGGGGCATAAATCTGCAAATAATTGGTGCACTGTAACCTCGAAATAATGTGCTGCTCCACATCATCGTGTAACTATTTATGAAGTTTCAGGTTGATCGGATGTAAACTGTAGGAGGATTTAGCCGGAAACAAAAAATTAATAGAAATTTTCAAAGGGGTTTAACTCTGCTAATATTTGGTGGACTGTAACCTTGAAACAATATGCACTGCTCCACATCATGGTCTAACTACAAATCAAGTTTCAGCTTGATAGGATGTAAACTGTAGGAGGATTTAGCTGGAAACGAAAAGTTTACTGAAATTTTCAAAGGGGTATAACTCTGCTAATATTTGGTGGACTGTAATCTCGAAACAATATGCACTGCTCCACATCATGGTCTAACTGTAGATGAAGTTTTAGCTTGATTGGATGTAAACTGTAGAAGGATTTAGACAGAAACGAAAAATAGAAATTTTCAAAGGGGTAAAACTCTGCTAATATTTGGTGGACTGTAACCATGAAATAACATGCGCTGCTCCACATCATGGTCTAACTACAAATAAAGTTTCAGCTTGATCAGATGTAAACTGTACGAGGAGTTAGCCAGAAACGAAAAGTCTACTGAAATTTTCAAAAGGGCATAACTCTGCTAATATTTGGTGGACTGTAACCTCGAAACAATATGCGCTGCTCCACATCATGGTCTAACTATACATGAAGTTTCAGCTTGATCGGATGTAAAATGTAGGAGGAGTTAACCGGAAATGAAAAGTTTACAGAAATTTTCTAAGGCGCATAGCTCTGCAAACATTTGGTGGACTGTAACCCCGAAACAATATGCGCTGCGCCACATCATGGTCTAACTATATACCAAGTTTCAGCTTGATCAGATGTAAACTGTAGGAGGAGATAGCCGGAAACGAAAAAGTTTACGGACGGACAGACGCCATACCCCGCAACGTAATAAGTCCCGTTTTTCAAACGGGCGTATAAAAACTGATAGACATCCCTTCTGCTAGACATGTACCTACTTAAAGTGCACTTGGCATTAACCTGGTCCTGCTGAACCAGGCTCTTTGGAAACAGTGTACATTCTGAAGAAGCCAACTGAACTAGATCTGCACTGTTTGTCATAAAGTATGTGAATTTGTATCAACAACCAGGTTCAAGTAATCTGAATGGTTGAAAAGTAGAAGTGGGCGTCGCATCTTGATTTATTTAGCATGAAAGGGTTAATGGGTTTAAAATGTATATGAGATAGAAAACATAATGACAAACCTGTATGACAGGTGGTGGTGCTGGTGCTCTGTTTCTTTTCACATTCTCATCAGTGTACTGGGACACATACTGCATTGGTGGCAGTGGAAATGCACTCACTTGCTGATTCTCTGCCATACTGATGTCTCAGAACTTTACTAGAACCTGAAAATTGAATTTATCCTTATTTCAGAGCATATTATCAGTATTCAGACTGTTAGAGGGGGATATGGTTAGTTATAATGACCATATTTACTGTAAATATGTTGGAAGACCGTAATTCCAATCCGTACTTGCACTAAACTTTGAACATGTCCTTCTACCACCTGTTGATGTGCCTAAAAAACTACTGGATGAAGGCAAGCAATGTAGACCTTGATCAGATGCTGCATTCATTTAAGAAAGTTTTTGTTTCAGTGCCGCAGTAAAGTTGGGGTTTTCATAATGGGGTTTTCATAATCCTATGAATTAAGAAATTTGCTGAATAGTTATGTCACGACTGCTGGTAGTGTTCAAGAAATGGAGCTTAGACCACACAGACTAAACTTTGTTCAGCCAAGCATGAAAAAGAGGTCAAGCTGAATAACAGTCCATAGCACTGAGCAGGGTGATGTGGATGTGTGTATGATGTTTTATTAGTATTAAGGCCAGGGTGTTCACGAAACAGAGCTAAATGCACAGACTAAATATTGTTCAGCCAATGGTAAGAAGATCAAGGCCAGTAATGGTTGATGGCAGTGGACAGGGTGTGCCATAGCGGATTTCATTTGCAGAGAGGCATTTGTGTTCCAGAAACAGAGCTACAAGCACAGACTAAACATTGTTTCAGCCAAGCATGAAAAGTAGATCATAGTGAGTAACAGTCAATGGCAGTGGGCAGGGTGTGTCATAGCAGATGTGTGTATGAAGTTCCATTAGTGTACAAGCTTCTTTGTTCCCGATATGGAGCTAAAGCCACTGACTGGAAAAGGCATAAAGAGTTACCCCTGTCCGTCCATCTTCGCCTGCGTCCAGCGTTAGCAATTTGCACTTTTTCAGATGGGGGCATCCATGTCCTTTGGACACATTTCTAGTTGTATGAAGTTTCACTAGCGTGGATGCCCCAGTGTTCCAGAAAAGGAGCTTAACAGATTTAACATTGTTAAGCCAAGCAGAAAAAGTAGGTCAAGGTCAGCAACAGTCAGTTGCAGTGGATGGTACATCATGGCGGATGTGTATATGAAGATTCCTTAACCTGTAGGCCTCAGTGTTTGAGAAATGAAGCTAAATGCACCGACTAAAAATTGTTCAGCCAAGCGTGAAAAGTTGTTCAAGGTCAGTATTAATGGTCAATAGCAATGGGAGGGCAGCATCATAACAGATGTGTGTATGAAGTCACATTAGCCTATAGGCCTCTGTGTTTGTTTGTGGAGGTTTTATGGCCCAGTCAACCCAATGGGGGTCATTTTTACTGACCATTTTTACCAGACAGGCTTAGTCCTCTAAACGGTTAATCAGTACTGTGCACATTCTTTTGCCGGAAAGTGACAATTGCCTTTCTTGAATCAGAAGAATGGAGAGAATGACCACAGAAAGTATTTGACAATCAATCTCCGCAAAAAAATGTTGCCAACCCGGAAGGGGTCGAACCGGTAAACTCCTGATCACCAGTCCGATGCACATCTGACTAAGCAACTGAGACCTGCTTCCTCTGTGTTTGAGAAACGTAGCTAAACTCACAGACTGAACATTATTCAGCTAAGCGTAAAAAGTAGGTCAAAGGTCAGTAACTGTTGATGACAGTGGGCAGGGTGCATCATGGTGGATGTGTGCATGAAGTCTCATTAGCGTAGAAGCCTTTTGTTCCAGAAATGGAGCTAAACGCATAGACTTCTGGAGCTAAAAGCACAGACTAAACACTGTTCAGCCAAGCTTAAAAAATAGGTCAAGGTCAGTAACAGTCGATGGCAGTGGGCAGGGTGTATCATGGCAGATATTTGTATGAAGTTTCATTAGCCTAGAAGCCATGGTGTTTGAGAAATGGGGCTAAATGCACAGACAACATTGATTGATTGTGTTGGGGTTTAACGACACGTCAACCCTTGAGGGTCATTTTGTGTCGTCTCCCAGAGAAAGGGAGAAAAGAGATAGAAGAGAGAGTAGAGGAGATGAAAGAGAGGAACAGGGAAGAAAGAGGAACAGGAATGAAAGTGAAGAAACAGAAGAAATAAAAACATTCCCCCTCTACCCTTACCCACTACAAGGATAGCAGGCCTTGCCCAACTGTAAGCCAATATCAGTTGGACGCCCCGGTGATCTAAGATACACAGCACCTTCGCACCACCCGACCACCCCCACAGACAACATTGAGGATAACGACCATGATGCCTAGGCTATGCCAGCGCTAACTACAACTCTAATGCCAATGCAAATGCCGACACTGGAAAATGATCCCTATGTTGCTTTTGCTTGCTAAAGCAGTCACAACAACAAGAGGCCCACGGGCCACGGGTCACTCACCTGAGTGACATAGCCACTGCAGATATGCAGATGTTATGCAACATTTTTCCAATCCTGTCATCGCAACTAATGAAAAGATCATCATTTAAGCAGTTCTTAATTTTGAAGAAGAATATATATGGCATGCCAGTCAATTGAGCGTGATCATTTGAACAAACTCTAAATGGCAGCCAGCATGGATTCACGATCGGCACGATTTTAGCTATTTTTGATCTTCGAGTCACCCCAGTGCTTCCTACCAAGTTTCGAGTCAACTGGCCTTTCTGTTCAGGAGAAGAAGCGAAAAATAGATTTTCAAGATGGCTGCCGTCGCGGCCATCTTGGATATCCGATTGGCATGATTTTAGCTATTTTTTTATCTACAAGTCACCCCAATGTCTCCTACGAAGTTTGGAGTCAATTGGCCTTTCGGTGCAGGAGAAGAAGCTAAGTATAGATTTTCAAGATGGCGGCCATGGTGGCCATCTGGGATTTCAGATCAGAACGATTTTAGCTATATTTGATCTACAAGTCACCCTGATGCTTCCTACTAAGTTTCGAGTCAAGTGACTTTTGGGTTTAGGAGAAGAAGCGAAAAATAGATTTTCAAGATAGCCGCCATGGCGGCCATCTTGGATTTACAATCGGCATGATTTTAGCTATTTTTTTATCTACAAGTCACCCAAATGCTTCCTACCAAGTTTCGAGTCAACTGGCCTTTCGGTTCAGAAGAAGAAGCGAAAAATAGATTTTCAAGATGGCTGCCATGACGCCCATCCTGGTTTTACGATCGGCATGATTTTAGCTATTTTTGATCTACACCCTTAATTTTGAAGAAGAATATATATGGCATGCCAGTCAATTGAGCGTGATTATTTGAACAAAATCTAAATGGCAGCCAGCGTGGATTTACGATTGGCACGATTTTAGCTATTTTTGATCTACGAGTCACCCCGATGCTTCCTACCAAGTTTGGAGTCAACTGGCCTTTCGGTTCAGGAGAAGAAGCGAAAAATAGATTTTCAAGATAGCCGCCATGGCGGCCATCTTGGATTTCCGATAGGCATGATTTTAGCTATTTTTGATCTATAAGTCACCCCAATGCTTCCTACCAAGTTTGGAGTCAGTTGGCCTTTCGGCTCAGGAGAAGAAGTGAAAAATAGATTTTCAAGATGGCTGCCATGGCGCCCATCTTGGATTTCCGATCGGCACGATTTTAGCTATTTTTGATCTACAAGTCACCCTGATGCTTCCTAGCAAGTTTGGAGTCAATTGGCCTTTTGGTCCAGGAGAAGAAGCGAAAAATAGATTTTCAAGATGGCTGCCATGGCGGCCATCTTGGATTTATGATCGGCACGATTTTAGCTACTTTTGATCTACAAGTCACCCTGATGCTTCCTAGCAAGTTTGGAGTCAATTGGCCTTTCGGTTCAGGAGAAGAAGCGAAAAATAGATTTTCAAGATGGCGGCCATCTTGGATTGCCGATCGGCACAATTTTAGCTATTTTTGATCTACAAGTCACCCTGATGCATCCTAGCAAGTTTGGAGTCTATTGGCCTTTCGGTTTAGGAGAAGAAGTGAAAAATAGATTTTCAAGATGGCGGCCATGGCGGCCATCTTGGATTTTCGATCGGAACGATTTTAGCTATTTTTGGTCTACAAGTCACCCTGATGCTTTCTACCAAGTATCAAGTCAATTGGCCCAGGGGTGTAGGAGGAGTAGGCTTTTAAAGCAATTGTTGACGCCGTACGACACACGACGGACGACACACGACTCACGACAGACATTGACTGACCACAATAGCTCACCATGAGCACTTTGTATTCAGGTGAGCTAAAAACTACCCCTATTTATTACACTCTATCAAAAGATATTTTTGTGATTACCAACACAATGACATTTTGATTTACCCACATTTTCCAGTATTTTTAATAACATTTTTGCAAGTTCTTTAAACATCATTAAACTTTGACCCAATATTCATTTATATATGTTATGGCAATAAGTACATGTATAACTTTGTATAATGATACAGAAAAATTCTTTAACTTCTATTTATGATTTATGAAAAAAAATATATATATAAAAAATCATTTAAAAACTGCAAAGTCAATTTTGAAAAATTAAAATTATTTCAATTTCATCTTTGATACAAAGTCATTTGCAGCTTTCATCTCTGATCCAGTCATTTTTCAGCTTAAACTATCAAATAACAAAGTCATTTTTACCAATACAAAAGGAATAAATGAATGAAAAATAATAAATGACAAATTAAAAGTCACTTCTAAAACATATCTTTTGCATTTAAGGACAGTATTACCAAAAAAAAAAATTTGGGAGCTGGAAAATGTCCTATTATAGGTTAAGATGGGAGGGTAAATGTCCGGGTGGGTGAATTTCCGAGTGGGTAAATGTTCGGGTAGGTAAATGTCTGTGCTCCAAACTAATGTATCTTAAATTAACAAGAGGCCCACGGGCCACAACTCGCCGACCTGAGTGAAACTGCCACTGCAGATATGCAGATGGCATGCAACATTTTTCCAATGCTGTCAAATATTGACACTTATGACAAGGCAAATACTTTAAACAGTTTTTGAGATATCTTGACTTACAAGGTTAAAATGCTGAAATTTTTAAAACGCCATAAGTAAAAAAAAAGTTCAGATATTTTTCAGAGGTCATTTGGTCCATCTACTTATCCTGTCATTTAAAGGGGTTTTTTTTCTTTTCTATTTTTAGCTCTGGCAACCATTTTTTTCAGCAGAGCAGAACCATTTTAGCAATTTTGGCAAAGGGGCATAAGAGGAACACTGATGTGAAATTATTTTGAAATATTGCCACTGGCCACGCAGATGTCATTTAAAGGTTTTTTTCTATTTTTAGCTCTGGTGACCATTTTGTTCAGCAGAGCAGAACCATTTTGGCAATTTTGATAAAGGGGGATAACAGGAACATTTCTGTGAAATCATTTTAAAATCAGGCCCCTGCCCAAGGAGGCGATGTTTAAAGGTTTTTTTTTCTATTTGTAGCTCTGGCAGCCATTTTGTTCAGCCGAGCAGAACTTTTTTAGCAATTCTGGTAAAGGGCCATAAGAGGAACACTTCTGTGAAATTACTTTGAAATCAGGACACTGGCTGCGAAGGAGATGTCTTTTAAAGGTTTTTCTAGTTTTAGCTCTGGCCACCATTTTGTTCAACCAAGCGGAGCCATTTTAGTAATTTTGGTTGAGGGCCATTGGTGGAACACTTCTGTGCAAATATTTTGAAATCAGGCCATTGGCCAAGGACGAGATGTTGTTTGAAGATTTTCTATTTTCTTAGCTCTGGCAGCCATCTTGTTCAATGGAGCATAACCATTGTGGCCATCTTGGATTTTCAATGACACAATTTTAGCTTGTTTGGATCCAGAAGCCATCCTGTTGCTAAAGAGCAAGTTTCGGCTCAAGCAATCTAAGGTTTGAGAAGAGATGTCAAAAATTGATTTTCAAGATGGCGGCTGTGGTGGCCATCTTGGATTTTCTATCGGCTCATTTAGCTATTTTGTGTCTCATAAGCGCCCTAATACTCATCATCAAGTTTCGATTCAACTGGATTATAGAGGGGATGTCCAAAATATGAATTCTCAACATTTTCCCATATAAATGTATAGGGCCCATACAAATGTATGAGGAAGCAAATTTGACCTTGCCGTAAAAAGGTCAAACATTAACATAGGACCATCATTTTAGCAATTTTGGTAGATCTCCTGTCCCCGGGGATTTGTGCAAAGATAAGGCCCCAGGGTTTATTTGGTTCTGGAGAAGAAGATTTTTAAAGGTTTTTACCATATATGGGCATGGCTGCCATCTTGGTCAATGGATCATGACCATTTTGGCAACCTTTCGTTCCCCAAACCTAAGGAGGCTCCACATAAAATTTGAGCAACATTGGCCCAGAGGCCTCAGAGGAGAAGTTGTTTGTTCTCAACATTTTTTCCATACAAATGTATGGTGCCCATACAAATGTATAGGGAAGCAAACTTGACCTCGTCGTAAAAAGGTCAAACATCAATGTACGACCATCATTTTAGCAATATTTGGTAGACCTCCCGTCCCTGATGATTTGAGCAAAGATTCAGCCCAAGGCACCCTCTGTTCTGGAGAAGATTTTTAAAGGTTTTTACCATATATGGGCATGGCGGCCATCTTGGTCAATGGACCATGACCATTTTAGCAATCTTTCATTCCCTCAACATAAGGAGGCGCCACCTGAAATTTGAGCAACACTGGCCCAGAGGCTTCAGAGGAGAAGTTGTTTGAAATTCTCAACATTTTTCCCATACAAATGAATGTGCCCATACAAATGCATAGGAAAGCAAACTTGACCTCGCCGTAAAAAGGTCAAACGTCAATGTACAACAATTATTTTAGCAACTTTGGAGACCTCTTGTCCCTGATGATTTGTGCAAAGATTCAGCCCCAAGGCATCCTCGGTTCTGGAGAAGAAGAGTTTTAAAGGCTTTTACCATATATAGGCACGGCGGCCATCTTGGTCAACGGACCGCGACCATTTTAGCAACTTTCGTTCCCCCAACCTAAGGAGGCTCCATATGAAATTTGAGCAGAATTGGCTCAGAGGCTTCAGAGGAGGTCGTTTGAAAATATTAATTGACGGACGGACGCACGGATGGACGATAGACGAAAAGTGATCACAGTAGCTCATCCCGAGCATAGCTCAGGTGAACTAAAAATATACAGTACTGTTTCTGTTACAGTTATTATCAAAACACTGAGAGTGCTGTTGGTGGTGGTTGCCTGAACTCTTGAACTGATTGGGATTTATGTTGAAATCAAAACAAGCAATACATAAACAGTACTCAATAATGGCAAGCGGTTTGGTGTTTTACCTATTTAATGCAGATATCTGTATTTCAAATACAGATATCTCTTTTGATAGATACAGATATCTGTAATTTTTGGAATAACAGATACATGTATCTTTAACTGAAATGCAAATATCTATAATTGAAATAGAGATATATCTAACTGTAATGCGGATATTTGTATTTGAATTCTCTATTTTTGATCATAATAAAGATATCTGCATTTTAATTAGAGATATCTACATGTCAAATACAGATATCTGCATTTCTATTAGAGATATGTCTAATTAAGCTGAGTTCTGGATATCTGCATTTAAAATACAGGTATCTCTAACTGAAATGTATATATCTGTATTTGAAATGAGATATCTGAATTTCTAAATTTAATATATATATCTGCATTTCAATAAGAGATATCTGCATTTCAATAAGAGATATCTGCATTTCAATAAGAGATATCTGTATTTATGACTGAATTAGAGATATCCCTATTCACTCCATCTATGAGAAACTGATACCTCTCTCGCCGATTTTTACATGCGCACCGTTCACCAGTTACAAATACAAAAGTGACGGACAGCGCAGTTCGCCCCCTCATAAATGACACAAAGAAACTAATTAAAGATACTTAAGATTTCACATCATCATCTCTTTACAGTTAAACCCATCGCTATAAATATTCTCATATTTTTGGTTACAAACAAGGATACACTTTATTCCTATATACCCCCATCTTTATTGTGCCAAAAGACAGCTTATGAACAGCCCCTTCTCTGCCGTTTTTTCTGTGGCTAGTAGAAGGGCTGCTAGGCTTGCTTTTTTTTTTTCAGAGATTACTATAGAGCGTGGAGTTTGCACTGATTTCTGGTGGCCTCTCAGTTTAATGTAGTGGATGGGGTCCTGCTTCAGCACAAAAAAAAAAACAAAAAAAACAAAACAAGAGCCCTGCCAGGCGGGGCAATATTAGCCTGTTTACCATTTTACAGAGTATCCCATCTATATGGCTGGACAAAGGCGTAAAATATGTGGACTTTTACAAATGTACACTTGTTATTTTGCCATTGTTTCCAGTTATGGCGTGAAGAAGGATGGTCTGAAAAAACTAGTCAAAGGGAAGTAACTCAAATACTGAGAAAGGGAGAGCAATCTTTTGTAAGTAACAGATTATCTGAACCTCATATACAATGCTATAAAGTTTCATCAAGATATTCCATATGGTAAGGCATGCATAGAGTTAGTGTGGAAAAAAGGCTAATCAAAGGAAAGTAACTCAGAAACTGAGAAAGAAAGAGAGAGCAATCCTTCTTGTATGCGACACACTGTGTTGACCTGATATACATTGATATAAAGATTCATCACGATATTCAGTATGGTTACCTAGTTATGGTATGCATAAGGATAGTGTGGAAAAAAAACTAATCAAAGGGAAGTAACTTGAAAACAAAGAAAGGGAGACCAATCTTTTTTGTGTATGTGACACACTGTCGTAACCTCATACACATTGCTATTAAGTTTCATCAAAATATTCCATATACCTACTTACGGTGCCCACAAGGTCAGTCAAAAATTTCATCAAAGAGAAGTAGCTCAGAAAGGGAGAGCAATCTTTTTTGTATGCAACACACTCTCTTAACCTCATACATAAAAGTTTCATTAAGATATTCTATATGGTAACCTACTAACAGTATGCATAAGGTCAGTCAAAAATTTAATCAACGGGAAATAACTCAGAAAGTAAGAAAGGCAGAGCAAATATTTTTGCACGCAACATGCCGTCTTGAACTCATATACATTGCTTTAAAGTTTCATCAAGATATTTCATAGGGTTACCGAGTTATGGTGTATACAAGGATAGTCTGAAAATACTAATCAAAGGAAAGTAACTCAGAAACTAAGAAAGGGAGAGCAATCATTTTTGTATGCGACATACTATCTTAACCTCATACACATTGCTTTAAAGTTTCATCAAGATATTCGGTACAGTTACCTACTTATGGTAACTATAAGGTCAGTCAAAAATTTCATCAAAAAGAAGTAACTTAGAAACTGAGAATTGCTATAAAGTTTCATCCAGATATGGTTACCTACATGTAGTTGACAGTGTGAAAAAAAACTCATGAAAGGGAAGTAATTTAGAAACCAAGAAAGGGAGAGCAATCTTTTTATTATGTGACATACCATCTTAACCTCATACACAATGCTATAAAGTTTAGTCGAGATATTCCATAGGGTTACCTACTTATGGTATGCACAAGGTCAGTCTAAAATTTTATCAAAGGGAAGTAACTCAGAAATTGAGAAAGAGCAATCTATTTTATATGCGACACACAATCTTATCCTCATACACATTGCTATTAAGTTTCATCAAGATATTACATGTGGTTAGTTACTTATGGTCTAAAATTTCATTAAAGAAGTAACTCAGAAATTAAACAAGAGATGGTGTTTATAAAAGACTATGCCCCCAACTTGAACTTGATTTATACAGAACTTGTTTGTAAACAGATTTATAATTTAAAGTAGCAAATCTGACAAATGCCAAAATTTACAAAGGGCCATAACTCACAAGGTATTTTTAGAATTTATTCAAAAATTAATCAGGTCATCTACTCATCACTTAAACCTATCTATTCACCAGGTTTCAAGGCTCTATCTTCAATAGTTTGTGAGATACTTTGCTGACAAGATTTCATCCATATTTTTTCGATGGGCCATAACTCAGAAAAGGGGCATAATTCTGATGAGAAAAAAATATGTGTCACCTATTTTTTCATAAGGAATCCATACATGAAATTTTAAAACCATAGCATACAAAAGTTATGCTATGCATCAAAAAAGCATGCAATGTAAAATGCCCAAAGTTATAAAGGCCATAACTGATTGGGAATTTTTTAGAATTTATCCAAAAGTAAATCAGGTCATCTACTCATCACTACCAATCTATTCGTCAGGTTTCAAGGCTCTACCTTGAATGGTTTTGGAGATATTTTGCTGAAAAGATTTCATCCCTATTTTTTCAAAGGGCCATAACTCAGAAAAGGGGTTTAATCCTGATGAGAAAAAAATATGTGTAAGCTATTTATTCATGAGGAATCCATATGTCAAATTTCAAACCCTAGCATGTTCCAAAGTTATGCTATGCATCAAAAAGCATGCAATGTAAAAATGCCCAAAGTTACAAAGGGCCATAACTCATGAATTATTTTTCCGATTTTTTTTAAAAGTTAATAAGGTCATCTACTTATCACTACCAATCTATTCGATAGATTTTAAGGCTCTAGCACCAGTAGTTTTTGAGACATTTCGCTGCCAAGACATCATCCATATTTTTTCAAAGGGCCATAACTCAGAGAAGGGGCATAATCCTGGTGAGAAAAAAAACAATGTCAGCTATTTTTTCATAAGGAATCCAATATCAAAATTTAAAACCATAGCATACACGGTTAAAAAGTTATGCTATGCATCAAAAAAGCATGCAATGTAAAAATGCCCAAAGTTACAAAGGGCCAAAACTCATGAATATTTTTCAGAATTTATTCAAAAGTTAATCAGGTCATCTACTCATCGATACCAATTTATTCACTAGGTTTCAAGAATCTAGCTTCAATAGCTTTTGAGATATTGTGCTGACAAGATTTCATCCATATATTTTCTAAGGACCATAACTCAGGAAATGCACATAACCTTGACAAGAAAAAAAGCACATGTCAGCCATATATGAAATTTCAAAACCACAGAATGCAGTGTTCGAAAGTTTTCTGCTATGCATCAAGCATGCAATGTAAAATGCCCAAAGTTACAAAAGGCCATAACTCATGAAGTATTTTTCAAAATTTATTCAAACGTTAATCAGGTCATCTACTCATCACTACCAATCTATTCACCAGATCTCAAGGCTCTACCTTGAATGGTTTTGGAGATATTTTGCTGAAAAGATTTCATCCATATTTTTTCAAAGGGCCATAACTCAGAAAAGGGGTTTAATCCTGATGAGAAAAAAATATGTGTAAGGTATTTATTCATGAGGAATCCATTATATTAAATTTCAAACCCTAGCATGCACAATTCCAAAATTATGCTATGCATCAAAAAGCATGCAATGTAAAAATACCCAATGTTATAAAGGCCCATAACTCATTAACTATTTTTCAGAATTTTTTCAAAAGTTAATTTGGTCATCTACTTATCACTACCAGTCTATTCAATAGGTTTTAGGGCTCTAGCACCAATAGTTTTTGAGCCATTTCACTGCCAATACTTCATCCAGAAGTTATGCTATGCATCAAAAAGCGTAATGGACTGATAGACGGACGGACACACAAACGTCTCAGAAGCAATCTGCCCCTTCAATTTCTCCAAAGTTGGGGCATAAAAAGGGAGAGCATTTTTTTTGTATGTGTCACATGGTTTTAACATCATACACACAGCTATAAAGTTTCATCAAGATATTCCATAAGGTTACCTCATTATGGCACGCACAAGGACAGGATGGAAACAAGAGCCCCATGGGCCACAACTCTCATCTGAGTTAAATGCTGTAAGTTAATTAGGTTATTTACTCATCATTCCCTATCAGCCTGTCAAGTTTCAAGGCAACAGCTTAAACAGTTTTTGAGATAGCTTGCTTACAAGGTTAAAATGCTGAAATTTTCAAAGGGCCATATTTAGTCCAAAAAAAAGGGGGATAAGGGGAACATTTCTGTGAAATCATTTTAAAATCAGGCCACTGGCAAAGAAGATGTTGTTTAATGTTGTTTTGGGTTTTTTTATTTTTAGTTCTGCCACCATTTTGTTAGGCCAAGCAGAACCATTTTAGCAATTTTGATATTGGGTCATTGGAGGAACACTTCTGTGCAAATATTTTGAAATCGGGCCATTGGCCAAGGACGAGATCTCGTTTGAAGATTTTCTATTTGTAGCTCTGGCGGCCATCTTGTTCAATGGAGTGGAACCATTGCAGCCATCTTGGAATTCTGATCAACAAAATTTTAGCTCGTTTTGATCCAGAAGTCATTCTGTTGCTAAACAGAAAGTTTGGGAAGAGATGTCGAAAACTGGTTTTCAAGATGGCGGCTGTGGTGGCCATATGATTTTCTGTTGGCTCATTTAGCTATTTTGTGTCTACTGCTCATCATCAAGTTTTGATTCTACTGGATTACAGAGGAGATGTCTAAAACTATGAATTATTCTCAACAGTTTTCCCACATAAATGTATATGGCCCATACAAATGCATGTGGAAGCAAATTTGACCTTGCTGTAAAAAGGTCAAAAGTCAACATAGGACCATCATTTTAGCAATTTTGGTAGATCTCCTGTCCCCCATAATTTGTGCAAAGATTAGGCCCCAGGGCTTATTTGGTTCTGAAGAAGGTTTTTAAAGATTTTTACCATATATGGGCATGGCAGCCATTTTGGTCTATGAACCATGACCATTTTAGCAATCTTTCATTCCCCTGCCCCAAGGAGGCTCCACATGAAATCTGAGCAACATTGGCCCAGAGGCTTCAGAGGAGAAGTCATTTGAAATTATCAACATTTTTTCCATACAAATGTATGGGGCCAATACAAATGCATACAGAAGCAAACTTGACCTCGCCATAAAAAGGTCAAACGTTAATGTATGACCATCATTTTAGCAACTTTGGTAGACCTCCCATCCCCGATGATTTGTGCAAAGATTCAGACTAAAGGTATCCTCTCAGTGCTCCAGCTAGAATTTTAGGGCAGAGGGCTGCCAGGTAGGGCACTTTCTGCACAGTCATATAAGAATGAGGGCACCATGTGTCATGTGGTATGCTAAGTATCATGACATGTTACAAAATATAATCGCAAAAATGCCACTAATACTAGAAATAATACAGTTTCATTTATATCAGCCAATAGGTTCAACTTCCTAGCAAGCATTTGCGAAAACTGTAATGATCTTGATTGTGAATGTGACAAGAATGAAAATTTTACAAATACTCAACATATAAGCTCATTTGAAAGCCCTATCAGAAAAAACTCTCACAAGTCAGTGGAGACAAAATATGGAATTTCTACTGAAATGGAACTTTCAGAAACTGTTTATGATTTATCAACATTGATTGACATCAGTACACATTCTGACAATATATATGGTAATTCTACAACAGAAAATAATACTACCCATAATTATGATACAATTGTTGATGTTAATAATGTGCATGAAAATAATATGCATGAAAATGTGCATGATGATCATTCTTCCATGAGTGCCCAAACCATGTTGAATTTAGGTCTCCATAAAAAAGGATTTAAAATGGGACATTTGAATGTTCAAGGAATACAAAACAAAATTGATCAAGTTGATTTGCTTTTAAATAGTTCTCATAACCATATACAGGTTTTAGGACTCAGTGAAAGCAAATTAAACAGTTATCATTTGAATGCTATATTTGAAATTAAAAATTATCAAATGTTTCGTAAAGACAGAACTGTTTCAGTGGAGAGGCCTGAACAGGGAGGTGGACTGCTTGTATATGTTAAAGATGGAATAAATTGTAAAAGAAGATATGATTTAGAATGTGAGCGAATTGAATGTATGTGGTTGGAAATTTTCCCTACAAATAGCAAAAGTTTTCTGGTTGGAAATATTTACAGACACCCGAATGAAACAATTAGCTGGAACGAAAAATTTGAAAATCATTTAGATAAAGTTTTTGAATGTGAAAAAGAAATTTATTTACTGGGCGATTTTAATCGTGACCTTATGCAAAACAATATTAAGCAATCTTGGCTAGAATATATGGAAACTTTTGGCCTATATCAATTTGTTACTGTTCCTACAAGGGTAACAGACCAGTCTGCAACTTTGATCGATCATGTTTATTCAAACACCCATTCTAATATTCTGATGACTACAGTACCTCACATAGGCCTGAGTGATCATTTTCCCATTTTCATTAGTAGAAAAACAAATGGATCATGCAGTCTCAAGAATACCCACTACACAATATCATACAGGTCTTTCAAAAACTTTGATGAAAATAAATTCATTAATGATTTGCAATCAGCCCCATGGGATGTGATAAAAATATTTGATGATGTGAATGATATTGTTGAAACATGGTCAACTCTATTTTGTGATATTGTTGACAAGCGTAAACATCGTGTTAAGCGTGAACAGCAACCAAAATGGCTCACTGCAGATATAATTGATGCTTTTAAAATAAGAGATAGATTCAAATCTGTAAATAATGAAGAACAATATAAAGTCTGGAGAAATAAAGTTAATAAAATGATTAAAATATCAAAGAAGAGACAGTACTCTGAAATTATTAATGAAAATAGTAACAATGCAGCCAGTGTGTGGAAACTTTTTAAAGAACTAGGAGCAAGTAAATGCAATATTGGTAATAGTATACTGTCAATAAAAATTGATGGCCAAATCATTGAAAATCCCTCTGAAATTTCATCTGAATTCAACAAATTCTTTATATCTGTAGCCTCAAAAATAAAAGAACCAGTTGTTCCCTCTAATTTAGATAGACTTCAAATATTTTGTGATGAAAAGTTAATGGATAACACACACTTTTCTATTCCTGTCATTGAATATGAAAAAGTTGAAAAGTACCTAAAATATATTGACATTACCAAGGCTACTGGAGCTGACAATATTGGGCCAAGATTATTAAAATTGGCAGCACCATACATATCTGAAAGCCTTACTTTCATTTGTAATCAAAGTATCATGAATTCAACATTTCCTGAAAAATGGAAGGAAGGTAAAGTGACTCCACTTCACAAAAATGGACCTAAAGATGACACAAACAATTACAGGCCTATTTCAGTTCTACCTGTCCTTTCTAAATTATTAGAAAAACATGTGCATGATTCTTTAATGTTCTATTTAGCTTCAAATAATCTGCTTCATTCAACTCAGTCTGGTTTCAGGCCAAATCACTCCTGTGAGACTGCATTATTACAAATGACCAGTAAATGCTTAGATGCCATAAATAACAGCCATATGATTGGGATGGTAATGATAGATTTTAGGAAGGCATTTGACCTGGTAGACCATAAGCTATTGCTTAAAAAACTCAAATACTATAAAATTTCTGAAGAAACTATCAGCTGGTTTTCTTCCTACTTGCTAGAGAGGAAGCAAAAAGTGTTTGTAAACAACACATTTTCAGATTCTGGAGACATCTTATGTGGAGTTCCTCAGGGGTCCATATTAGGTCCATTACTATTTTTAATATTTATAAATGACCTCCCATTACATATTGATAATGTACTTACAGACTTATATGCTGATGATACTACCCTTTACTGTACAGGCAGATCACAAGCTTGTATTGAACAGCAGCTGCAAGCCGCATTGCATAAACTTTCAAACTGGTGCAAACAAAATGGAATGTTAATAAACACTGCTAAAACAAAAGTAATGCTGCTTACAACTCCACAAAAACGCATTCATTTAAATGAAAATACCCTTAAGTTGACTTTAAACAATGAGATATTAACTGTAGTAACAAGTGATAAAATTTTAGGGGTACACGTTGACAACAACTTAACATGGACCGACCATATTAATGCTGTTGCAAAAAAAAATGGTTTCAAATTTATGGTTGCTCTCTAGAATCAAGGAATACTTATCCACTGATCAGAGAGTTCAGTTTTACAAGGCCTACATTCAACCCCATATTGATTATTGCAATTCAGTCTGGGGAGGTACATCACAAAGAAATCTAGGTAGGATATACAGTTTACAAAAAAGAGCATGTAAAATCATTTTAGATTATCAATATGAAAATATAGCCAGTAGCATGGAAGAGCTAAAAATTCTGAACATTTATGAAAGAATTTATCTTAAAAAAGCCAAATTTATGTATAAAATTTCTCATTCTTTGACACCTAAATACATCAATGAAATGTTTCAATTGCGACCTTTAAATGATACCCTCCAGTCCTTAAGATCATCAGGAACCATAAATTATGTGTTGCCAAAGCCTAACAAAGAACTGTTAAAACAGAGTTTGATTTCCTCTGGTCCATTGATCTGGAATAATTTGCCTGATAAACTGAAACATTTAGAAACTATTAACAGTTTTCACAAAAATTGTATAAAATGGATAAAAGGAACTCAGATATAAGATTTAAATGTACTGTATACATATTTTAAAAAGTTTGTAACACAGTTGTACACACAAGCCTCTGTGTGTGTGTGTGTGTGTGTGTGTGTGTGTGTGTGTGTGTTTGTTTGTGTTGAGGTTTTACGGCCCAGTCAACCCAATGGGGTCATGTCGAGCGCGGTCAGTTTACCTAACCACACATTTACTGGGCAGGCTTAGTCCTCTTAGCGGTTTACCAGTATTGTGCACATTCTTTCGCCAGAAACTGACAACTGCCCTTCTTGAGTGTGTGTGTGTGTGTGTGTGTGTGTGTGTGTGTGTACATGCTGGTGTGTGTGTCATTTCATTAGACTGTAAAGCCTAATTTCTGATCTTGTGTTTCGTTTCGGCAAGTCAGTTTGTGGCTTTATGTACTTTCATTAGTTATCCATTGCACAACTGGTGTTAGTAACTGATCTTGTTTATTAAGGTCAATGTTGCACAAGTTGTGTTTCAACCTGTACATATTCTAAGAGATTTCATTGTTTCCTTTTTAGTGTGTATGTAATTGTGTGTGTGTGTGTGTGTGTGTGTGTGTAGTTTTGTTTAGTTTTGTTTTGTTTTATGCTTTGCTTGTAAATAATGTACATAATAGAGGGCCTCATGGAAGATTAGCTTGTATTGCTAAATGTGTCACCTTCTAAAAATAAAGTCTATTATTATTATTATTATTATTATTAATAAATGTCTAGAATACACATAAAACTGACCTTTACACATTTATAACTTTTTCAATTTTTGTCCGATTTTCATCAAACTTTCAGCAAAATGTAGGGTTTTATGTCTTGAAATAAGGCAGAGGGCAGCTTCAGAAGGGCAGAGGGGCAGCAGAAGAGGGCAAGAGGGGCAGCCCACCCCTCTACATAAGGCTACCTGGAGCACTGCCTCTGTTCTGGAGAAGATTTTTAAAGGTTTTTACCATATATGGGCATGGCGGCCATTTTGGTCAATGGACGGCAACCATTTTAGCAATCTTTCATTTTCCTGCCCCAGGGAGGCTTCAAATGAAATTTGAGCAACATTGGCCCAGAGGCTTCAGAGGAGAAGTCGTTTGAAATTCTCAACATTTTTCCCATACAATTGCATAGGGAAGCAAACTTGACCTCACTGTAAAAAGGTCAAATGTCAATGTACGACCATTATTTTAACAACTCTGGTAGACCTCCCATCCCCGATGATTAGTGCAAAGATTCTTCCAAAAGGCATACTCGGTTCTGGAGAAGAAGCATAGCTCAGGTAAGCTAAAAATCTAATCAAAGGGAAATAACTCAGTATGTAAGAAAGGGAGAGCAATCATTTTTGCATGCGACAAACCATCTTGACTTCATACACATTGCTATGAAGTTTCATTCAGATATTTCATATGCTACCGAGTTATGAGTCGCACAAGGATAATCTGTAAAATACTAATCAAGGGCAGTAACTCAGAAACTAAGAAAGGGAGAGCAACCAATTCTGTACGAGACATACACATTGCTTGAAGTTTCATCAAAGTATTTCTTAATGGTTACTTAGTTATGGCGTGCACAAGGACAGTCTATAAAACTAGCAGCCACGGCCTCTGAAATCGTTCACCTGAGAACATCTGCTTTAAGTGCAAGATTTGATATTCATCTTTAAATACTGTAGTCTTGGCACATAATGATTTATCCAATGCAATGTAGATCTCAAGACATCACTGGACATCCAAGGAACAATCCAGTGAAGTTTGTTTGAAATTGGCCCAATTATTAATTAAAGGTTTTTTCCATTTTTTTGCTCTGGTAATTTTACACAGTTTCATAATGTGCTGGGTCATTTGAGTAACACAGAAATTGTTTGAATTTTCAGCTCACCTGAGCCAAAGGCTCAGGATGAGCTATTGTGATCACTTGCCGTCCATCGTCCGTAAACACCTTTGAACGACTTCTCCTCTGAAACCCCTGGGCCAATTTTTTTCAAACTTCATGTGGAGCCTTCTGTTAAAGGGGGATTGAAAATTTGTACAAATGGTCACGGTCCATTAATCAAGATGGCCGCCATGCCCACATATGGTAAAAACACATTAAACTTCTTCTCCAGAACAAAGAAAGCTTCAAAATAGAAGGAAAGGCAATGACCAGGAATCGATACAATTATCCCACACCTCCCATCAGAGACATCAAAGGGAAACAAACACAAACACGAAATACCTAGACCCAAATGGAAACATCACTAGCAGAAAGCCAAATGGACAGTTACTTTCCCACAAAGTGGCCAAATGGCTATCCAAAACAAAAAGATGTAGGCGACACACACATTCAAAGAATGAAGAGAGAGTATATGTGAATAATGAATAAATAAATAAATATCTTTTTTTATTTTTATCTTTATTTTCTTTCAGAGAGAGAGAGAGACTAGAAATGTTATTTAATCATCTCTTCTCTGTTACGATTTTGGCTCATAAGAAATTATACTCAAGCTTTAAATACATGCATGTACAGTAAACTGAAACACTAAAAGTGAACTTCCTTGTGCACAATATTTGAGGTCAGAGGGCAGCGCTAGCTCTAGTTCTAGCCGTAGCTCAAAACAGTCTGGTGCAATTGATTCTCAAAGTATTGTGTACTTGTTTCTCTGAATTAGGGCAAAGTAATGTGCACTCCTATCTCTGGTCTTGTGCAAATCAAGTGCACTTTATGTCAAGTTTATCTCTGACCCATCTACAGTTAAACATTTTAGTTATAATCATAATTTTGTACCCTGAGGGATATCTGCCCTTGCCACTGGGCTATATACATGTATAAAATTGTGTAATTTTTTAGGTCTTCTTATCTGAAACCACCTGAGCAATTTTCAACAGATTTCACATGGAGCCATCTGTCAAAAGGGTTTTGCCAATTTGTTCAAATGGGTCGCCGCCATCCCCATATATGGTAAAAATGGAGTCTGCCAGGTTTTCTGGCAAGGTTGGCAAAATGCCGGCAAATATGAGTATTTTCCATGCCAGCGGTATTTACCAGTAAATACCAGCACATACTGGAAAATACTGGCAAATATTGGTCGAATGAATTGACCACCCTGGAATTTATACAATAACCTACACTCAGCATTCAAAGGGGTAATTTCAATTTTACTTGTCAACTGACTAAATATGTATACTAAAGATTAACACAAATATCAACTTATATTAAGCTTGAATTCAATAAACTATTTACATCTAAATAACAGCAAATATTGAAAAATACTGGCAAATATTAGTCAACTGAATTGACCACCCTGGAATTTATACAATTCATGTAACCTACAGTCAACAATAATTATGGTCAGTTTAACACTTGTATCAACTTATTTATTAAATAGTTTATTTATTTATATAAAACAGGAAATCATTTATGACATTTTATTATTTCTATCCTTGCCCCTTGCTACATGTATCTTGTGCCCCTTTGAATAAACACTTTCTTGACACATGTTGTTTTAACAATTTAGATTATATGGTCTTGTTATTTGTGTCAAAGGCCAGTTGCACAGGTGAATTTTTACCTGTAATTTTTTACCTGTATTTTTATGCTATCGAGTTTAAGTTCAAATAATTAAGATGATTTTTTTTTTTAAATTCAAGTTACTATATGGATTTTTGAAATAATTTCAAAATTTTAGCCATTAATTCACTTTTTGGCTGTTTCAACATGCTTAAATTGTGAAATATTTTATTCTTTATGGTGATAACCTTATATAAAAATTAGCTAAAACATCTTTAAGTCATTTAGTTTGAATCATTATGGTTTGAACAATCTTGATAGAGGGTCACCAAAGAAACATCACTGACAAGTTGTATTGAAATCTGTCTAATGGTTTCCCAGAAGAAGATTTTTAATTTTTTCTATATAGATATATATAGATATAACGGGTAAATAGGCCCCACTCCCTGGTGGCCATGTCTTTTTGACGAATCATGATTGCTTGAACAATCTTGGTAGATGGTCATCAAAGAAAGATTTTTGCAAAATTATATTGAAATTTTTCCAATGGTTTTTTACAAGATACTTTTTAAAGTTTTCTAAATAGATAATTTATATAGATGTATAGGGAAAATAAGTCCCACTCCCACTCCCTGGTGGCCATGTTTTTGAGACAAATCATGATGGCTTGAATAATCTTGGTAGAGGGTCACCAAAGAAACATTTCTGATGAATTATATTGTCCAATGGTTTCTGACAAGAAGATTTGTAAAGTTTTCTTTATAGATATATAGGGATAGCCTGGCATTCAGGCCCTGCATTTAAGTGGCCATATATAACAAGGTATGCAACTGCTATGAACCTGCCAAAAGATGCTTTTATTACTTGCCCTTTGTCTAAAATACAGGAAAAAACATTGCAACTAGGGGGAGGCGGGGGTGGGGGTGGGGGACTATTTTCCCTATATATCTATAAAGTTTAACACAAGTATCAACTTATTTAATAGCTTAAATTTAATAAAGTATTAGATATGTGTAAATACCAGCCAATACTGGAAAATACTGGCAAATATTAGTCAATTCCAAGTGACTTGACCATCCTACCTGGAATTTATATGATTCATGTAACCTACAGTCAACAACTTAATATTTATACTTACATGTAAGTTTAACACTAGTATCAACTTATTTATATTTATATAAAACAGGAAGTATTGACAGTTTATCATTTCTATCCTTGCCCCTTGCTATCTTCTGCCCCCTTGAATAAACACTTTCTTGACACTTGTTGTTTTAACAATTTAGATTATGGTCTTGCTATTAGGTGTTAAAGGCCAGCTGCACAGGTGATTTTTTTCTACCTGTAATTGTGTACATCTACCTGCATTTTTATGCTATTGAGTTTAAGTCCAAATAAAACAGATGATTTTGTTTTAATTCAAGATACTATATGTATTTTTGAAATAATTTTAAAAATTTAGCCATTCATTTTTTGGCTATTTCAACATGCTTTAATTGTGAAATAGTTTATTCTTTATGGTGATAACCTTATATAAAAATTAGCAAAAATATCTTTAACTCAATTATTTTGATTGTACATTATTTTTTGTCAATTTGGTTAAGATTTCTGTAGTTATTTCAATGTGAGAAATTTCAACTGACCAGTATTTGCCACTTTAGGAGTATTTTCCAGACCGGTAAATACCAGGAGTGGAATTTACCACCCAACCTTGTTTTCTGGCATAGTTGCTAGCTTCTAAGGCCACTTTATTTTGGCTCTCTATTTCCTCCTATTGGGTAAAAGATGCATATGCACATAAAAAATTAGTTTTTCCATGTTTCTATCATATTATTTAAAAGGAATAAAATCTTTCTGAATAAGGTTCTGTCAGGTTTTCTGGGTTTTCAAGCTGCCCAGGCCACGGTATCTTACCCCCCGCCTCACCTCCAGTCATAGAAAAATAGTTAATGGTCGATATTATGAATATTCAAATGACTGTTTAATAGGAGAGTCTTTAATAAGTGATAAATTGTCTTTAGAATTGAGTCTGCCAGGTTTTCTGGCATAGGTGCAAGCTTCTAAGGCCACTATATTCTGGCCCTCAATTTCCTCCTATCATGTAAAAGACGCATATGCATAAAAAAAATCAGTTCTCCCATGTTTCTATTATAAGGATTTTTATTTTTTAAAAAAATAAAATCTTTCTGCATTAAGTTCTGTCAGTTTTTCTGGGGGTGGGGGGCAAGCTGCCCAGAGGCAGCTTCACCCCCGGGGAGGTAAGCTGCCCAGGGTGGGGGGCAAGATACCCTAGGGTATCTTCACCCCCAGGGGGCAAGCTGCCCGGAGGCAGCTTCACCCCCGGGGGTGAGGGGGGGTGGGGGTGAGGCAACATGCCCAGGGTGCAAGATAAACCAGTACACCAGGTTCTTCGCTCTCCAGTCGAGGCACTCGATGGGAATATTTTTTTACAGGTCTTTTCCCAGGAGATCAAGTAAATACATTTATACTGGACTTCGAGAAGGCCTTTGACACTCCTCCTCATGAATTGAACTTCTGAAATGCAAACTCCATGGATATGGCATAAGTGGAAAAACTTTAGTATGGACTGACTCATTTCTGTGCAATAGGCAACAAAGGGTTGTAGTCAATGGAGCAAAATCTCAATGGGCACCTGTTTTGTCTGGTGTGCCACAGGGCACTGTTCTCGGTCCACTGTTGTTTTCCTTGTATATAAATGACATCATGGTTGGAATAGAATCTGAGATTCGTTTGTTCGCTGATGACTGTGTCTGCTATCGTCAGATTGATAGCACTGAAGACACATCGAAACTCCAAAAGGATATTGATCAACTGGGCAAATGGGCCAGGAAATGGGGTTTTCAGCCCGTGAAATGTAACATTATGCAGCTTACTAGGAAGCGGAGCAAAAAGATCAATGCAGTTTACTCTTTAGAAGGAACAGTCCTCGAAAATGTGGATAATATTAAATACCTTGGTGTGACAATTTCTATAGATTTGAAATGGAATACTCGATGTAAGCAATTGCTGCAAAAAATCAAACAGAACTCTTGGTTTCTTAAGACGTAATCTATCGTCATGCCTCCAAAATGTTAAGAAGACGGCATACAAGGGTATGGTGCGACCAGTCCTGGAGTATGCTAGCCCTGTTTGGGACCCACATGGAATAGTAGTCCAGGAAGAATTAGAAAAGGTTCAGAATCGTGCAGCTAGGTTTGTGACTGGAAATTACAACTTTGAAACTGGAAGTATGATTAGCATTCTTGAACAGTTAGGGTGGGAGTCTCTTCACAAGAGACGCAAAGGTATTAAACTATATTGCAATTCAAAGGTCTGAAAGGTAGAGCGAGTATACCTTGTGACGACCTTCAACCCCCAAATAGGTGCAGTAGCAATCAGCATCCAGTGGCATTTCAAGTGCCATATGCTAGAACTGACATTTTTAAGTACAGTTTCTTTTCAGACACCATTAGGGATTGGAATGCACTCCCTGCAGCTATACTCTCCTCTGCTGAAAGTTCTGAGGACCCTGTTGCTAGATTCACATCACTTGCGAGATCTAGAGACTAGTCTTTGCAATCGTTGGCCCTGGTGAATGATGTCTATTGATGTATCACCAGTAAAAATATTCTGATTCTGTTGTGTAGCACAGTTCTCTGTTTATTTAGATAGAGACAAGTATTACAAAACTATTATTGTCTATCTAAAACACATATGTTATGGTAAATATACATATATTTTGCCATGGGGTGCAAAAAAAAATATGAGAGTTTTAGACATAATATTTTAAATCAAACACAAGTCATCAATATAAATTCTCTGTTCATTAAGATGAAGACAAGTATTACAAAATTATTCTTGTCCATCTAAAACACATATTTAATGGTAAATATGCATATATTTTGATGCCATGGGATGCTGTGGGGTGTCATTGGGTGCCATGGGGTGATTAGTGGGACCGAATGAATATACGTATAATCCGACTCCTGAATTTAGATACTATGGTACAAAAACCCAAAAGCATGATTTAAAAAAAAGGTACGAATTGACTAAGGTACGAGCTGACCAAAAATTAGTTGACCACAAACCCAAATCGATCCGCTATTGTTTATGATCCGCTAATGGTGAGTTGTCTGTATGGAGCTTTTCCTCTATCTATCTATCGATACTGCGTCACCCTCATTACTCTGTGTAATATTTGTAAAGGTAGATCAATCAGACAGGTTTTACTCAAATTAAAGGTTTGATAATGGTGAAAAAGTAATTATAATATAAATACCGATGTAAAAAATGTAATGGATCCAAGAAAGGAGCGTTATTTACTCTTCCCGGTCAAAGTTGAAGAAAAAAAAAAAAAATAATAATAAAAGAAATAATATATTAGTTTATACGGTTTATACCAACGCACCGGTCGCTTATTTCGGTATGGCTAAACAGCGAAAGGAACCTTCCTTTCTCGAAAGGAACGTTCCTTTCGCGAAAGGAAGGTTTTTCTACGAAAGGAAGATATTTGTGGGGCCCAGGTAGTGAGTTTTCATATAAAAGGGTAACATATTCGATGATATAAATAAAATCAGGTACTTTGTCAAATTCGGGGTATATGCTTTGGTATATGGGGATCGAATGAAACTTTTATTTCGAGGAAGGAAAGTTCATTTCGTGAAAGGAAGGTTTGGTCTACGAAAGGAGATTTGGTCTATGAAAAGAAGGTATTGTCTCAGAGAGGAAGATTTCGTCTACGAAAGGGAGGTTTTATTTTCGTATATAGCGTTGCACTTGCATATATTTGTTACGAAATGAACAAATTACGAAGTGATTTTTTTGTCTACGAAAGGAAGATTTTTGTCTATGAAAGGAAGGTCTTATCTACGAAAGGAAGGTTTTATCATCGTATATATTGTAGTACTTCCATATATTTGTTACAAAATTAACAAATTACTTTGTGAAAGGAAGGCTTGGTCGACGAAAGGAAGATCTGGTCTATGAAAAGAAGGTATTGTCTCAGAAAGGAAGATTTTGTCTATGAAGGTTTTATTTTCGTATATAGCTTTTCACTTGCATATATTTGTTACGAAATGAACAAATTACGAAATGATGTTTTTGTCTATGAAAGGAAGATTTTTGTCTATGAAAGGAAGGTTTTATCTACGAAAGGAAGGTTTTATTATCGTATATATTGTAGTACTTCCATATATTTGTTACAAAATTAACAAATTACTTTTTGGAAGGAAGGTTTGGTCTACGCAAGGAAGATTTGGTCTATGAAAAGAAGGTATTGTCTCAGAAAGGAAGATTTTGTCTACGAAAGGAAGGTTTTATAAAGTTTTGCACTTGCATATATTTGTTACGGAATGAACAAACTATGAAATGATATTTTGTCTACGAAAGGAAGATTTTTGTCTCAATAGTATCACTAGATACATAAAATACCTCCCTGGGCCCCACTGATATCTTCCTTTCGTAGAAAAAAACCTTCCTTTCGCGAAAGGAACTTCCTTTCGCGAAAGGAACCTTCCTTTCGCTGTTTAGCTATACCCCGCTTATTTTACTTTGTTACCGGAAAGTGAAAATGGCGTCGATAGTGCGGAACATTCGGTTATGCAGAAGAACAAGTGAGAAAACTAACTAAATATATGTTATTTTTGACTTTTCTCAATATAGATGAATGAAAATATACATCACTTCTGTATTTAAATACTTTCGTACATGTCATACTATATAGTTAGCGTTTTCATACGATTGAACCATACCGTGTCATTACGTAAAGGTTACGAAATATAACGATTGTTTGTTTACAGATATGTTTTTTGACACGTACATATCATGTCACTTAAATATTTGTTCACTTGTCTGTGTGTGTGTGTGTTTTTTTTTTTTTTTGTTTTTTTTTTCACATTTGAGTAGTAATTTCAGTGCCAGTTATGGATTCTTCGCTGTCTTGGGGGAAAATCTAGGAGTTTGCAACTCCAAACAAAAACCTGCATATCTGGATTTGCCTGTTCCAGTTATGTAAAGTCTGCTTCGGCAGCTGGGGTGGAAGAAATCATTACTATGATTCAACAGCCCAAACAGCGATGCAGCTGCATGTTGTGGAGCATGAAGAGCATGACAAGGCACAACAGAAGTCATGGTCATCCACTGCATCCGGGCTTAGCTCCAGATGTCCTGACACTGTCTTGCCTGGATCCAGCTAGGTCAGGACAAGAGAGTGATTGACTGCGCGCCTCTCCATCACTATAATCCAATTCACAGCGCATGTCATCTTAATCAGCAACACACATTCACAGTAAGCACATGCAAGTCATACAAAAGCCCGGTGGTGATGGGCGAGCTGCGAAGCAGCAGGTGAGGAAACACTGGAAGCTGTAGTTGCGGACCTGCACACAGGCGGCTTGGTTCAATATGGTAGCTTTCCTTAAGAGCAAAGTAGTATAGGGAATTTGGCAGCCAAACTGAGCGACTGAGCAGACCTTTTTAGGATCACACTGCTCACCCCCGTAGGATGGGGAAGGGGCTAGAAAAGGTGCCCTAAACAATTGCCTGCTTCAAAACTCCTGGCTGGTTAACTGCGATGAGCGGGAATCCCACTTAGCGGTCGAACAAGAAAAAAGAAGATGAAGGTGATACCTTTAACCATTGGTGCTTGGAATGTGCGCACCCTAATGGAGAGTTCTGGTTCTGACATATCTCAGTGAAGAACAGCTCTAGTTGGTAGAGAACTTAACCGATACAAAGTCGAGATTGCAGCTTTGAGTGAGACTCGCCTTGCAGAGGAAAGGCTTTTAAAAGAAGTTGGTGCTGGCTACACTTTCTTCTGCAGTGGACGCAAGAAAGAAGAGCGGCGTGAAGCAGGAGTAGGATTCGCCATCAAGTCACACCTCATCAGCAAGCTCTCAGGACTTCCAAAAGGCATAAATGACCACCTGATGAGGCTGAGACTTCCCTCATCTGGCAAGAGGCATGCAACAATTGTAAGTGCCTATGCACCCTCAATGACCAACCCAGATGAGGTTAAAGACAAGTTCTATGATGGTCTGGATTCTGTGATTTCTGCAACACCCCGGACAGTCAAACTCATCCTCCTCGGGGACTTCAGTGCCAGAGTGGACACAGACCACCAAACCTGGGAAGGAGTGACTGGATCTGAAGGTGTAGGAAGTGCAACAGCAAAGGACTCCTCCATTTAAGGAAGTGTGAAGAGCATGAATTACTGATCACCAACACAGTCTTCCGTCTACCAACTCGCAGAAAGACATCATGGATGCACCCTCACTCCAAACACTGGCATCTCATTGACTGCATCATAGTGTGAAGGACGGACAGACAGGATGTCAGAGTGACAAAGACTGTGTGGTGCAGACTGTTTGACAGATCACAGGCTTGTTGTCAGCAAACTCAACCTGCACATTCAGCCTGTACGACGAGCACAAGGCAAGAAGGTGCCAAAGAAATTGGATGTCTCCAAGCTGAAACAAGACAGCAAAAGGCAAGCATTCGTCAACAATCTCTGCAGCTGTTTAGATGCACTGGAACACAGTTCAGAAGATGTAGATGAGAGCTGGACAGTCTTCAGAGACACCATTCACTCTTGAGCAATGGTAGAGCGTCCGCTTTGTGACCGGGAGGTTGCGGGTTCGATCCCCGGCCGGGTCATACCAAAGACTTTACAAATGGTACTAGCTGCTCTTTCGCTTGGCGCTCAGCATTAAGAAAGTAGAGCTAGAACTGGTCAGCTCAGTGTCAGTATAATGTGACTGGGTGGAATATCATGTCAAAGTGTCTGGGGCGTGATATTTCAGTGAGGCAGCACTCTAAAAGTGAGCATTGAGCTCCCTGCTACATCCAGACACCGTCGCGATATGACTGAAAAAGGTTGAAAGCGACGTTAAGCCCAAATCAATCAATCTCTTCAGCAATGGATTCCCCAGGACCAGTATTTCGCAAACACCAAGATTGGTTTGATGAGAATGACAAAGAAATCCAGAGACTCCTTGAAGAGAAAAAAACAAAAACACAAGGCTTACCTCAGAAATACCAGCTCAGTATCTAGTAAGACTGCCTATTCAAACATATGCAAGACAGTACAGACTAGGCTCAGAGACATGCAAGACTCCTGGCTGAGCAAAAAGGCTGATGAAATCCAGTCCTTTGCAGACAGAAAGGATATGAAGAAGTTCTTTGATGCACTCAAGACAATATATGATCCCCAGAGCTCAGGAACCACCCCACTATTTAGTGCATATGGAACGTCCTCTGACTGACAAAGAAGCTATCTTGAAAAGATGGGCTGAACACTTTGATGGTGTCCTTAATCGGCCATCATCTATCACTGATGAAGCTATCAACAGACTACCACAGGTGGAATGTAATCCACTGCTTAATGAGCTCCCAACCGTCTCTGAAACAGTGAAAGCAATAAAACTCCTGTCAGCTGGCAAGGCTCCAGGATCAGATGCAATACCTGCAGAGATCTACAAAGCAGGAGGTCCTCCAGTTGCAGAGAAACTGACAGAGTTATTTCACATTCAGAGTTCTCACTAGGATTTTGAAAGCAGGAGTTTAAGAATCCATCTCTGAGAAAAGTTGGAGTTAAAATTGAAAAATAGGAGTTTGACCTAGAAAACTTGGAGTTTTCGGCTAAATATGAAAACTTAATATTTAAGGACATTGTCTGGACAACTTCACATTTTTCAACATAGTTAACCTTGACCACTGAGTGTCTGGTAAGGATCCAAAAGCTTTTGGGGCTTAGGAAATAGTGACAGGTCTTCCATTAACTTCCAGACTCAGGAAGTCCCAGACTTCCTACCCCTCAAATTTGGAAGTCCCACAGGAAAATCTAGGAAGACCCGCTTTTTTCCCTGCTGCGGCAGTCTGCCCTTTCTTTAGTAGAACAGGTTCTTAATTCAGTGTCACACAGAATCATCATGATATACACTTCTCTTAGATGTGTTTTAGATGTGTTTTATATCCTTATCACTTATTAAAATTCGATCGCATCTTTTTGGAATGCCTGTACTTGTATGTCGGACCTTAGAGAAAGCATCAACATTGGTCCAACTTCGCGTTCGTTTCAAAGCCCAGAGAAAGAAAAAAAGAAAAGAAAATACATGAGAGAAAACACCCAAAACATGTTTTCTTAAAAACAAACTATGCTGAAATTATTTTGCAGAAATGTATTTAATGAAATATTTGCACGGACTGAAGCTGATCAACACGAGCGAACGAGTTGCTTACTCCACAAAAATTGCGGGAAAACGGCGCCGACTCGTGCAACAACAAACAAATAAAAGGCAGCTCTCGATGAGTTGCCAACAGCAATACGTTCGTTCGCGGAGAATAGCAAGCAAAACCATCGCAATTCGCCTATATTTAGACTTACTTTGCGTCTTTTCCGCGCTGGGAAACAGCGCAGCCGGAACAAGGCTACGAATTTAGAAACGGGTTTTCCGAAAATTTTGACGAAAAATATGTTTTCTTCTCATTTGAAAAATTGCTTTTGTTGTCATGACAAACATAAGCTTATAAATTAGAAAAGATTTAAATTTGCGTTCTGTGCATAATTGTTATTTATTTATTTAATTTCACTCGGTAACTCCCGGAAGTGTTGAGGTGTTTTCAGACGACACACGTTCTTAGCAAAATAATAATTTAAGATTTTAAGACGTGAATATTTAAAAATAATAATGGCTTCATATAATTTCACCGAATATTTTCGGGTGTCGCAGAAGAAAGTTTAATTATACAAACATCAATTAATCAACTCAGCACGCGTAACAAATACACACAGTGATCACGCAGCCATCAAAAGGGTGCCGCGACGCTTGACACCGATGTCAATAAAACTCCCGCAAGCGGAAAGTGGGACGTCCTTAAAGCTCAGTCAACACAGGTAGCGAATTTCCAACAAGTAGGCGGGGCAAAGATCATACAACTCGTTAAAAGTGGGCGGGCTTTTTGACAATGTTTGGACATCTCGGGTATCGATTTGTCGGACAAAAGAAATTTTGGAAGTCCGCGGTACGTCTTTGAAGTTCAGTTTGGACGTCCGGTGGCAATAGCGCGTAAATGAGAATCCTCGGAAGGAAATTTTACGCGTACAAAAGCAAAAATAGGCGTAAAAATACGCCGCATTCGGCGTTTCCGAGAACTCTGACATTATGTGGAGAAAAGAAGCCATCCCTCAAGAATTCAAGGATGCAACAATTATCCACCTATTCAAAAGGAAAGGGAATCCTCAAGTCTATGACAATCATCGAGGCATCTCTTTATTGTCAGTTGACTCCTCCGTCAAGTCACTTGACCATTTAACTGACAATGGCAACTGACCATTCAAAATAGCTAATAAGGTAATTGTCAATGTTTTTAGTTAGACAAACAAATCAACACATGCTTTTTACAGGGAAGCACAGGTATATCAATACAAAGTTTGTCTAAGGAAATTCATGTGGGCGTAGTTATAACTGCCTGATGGAGGAGTCAATTGCTATGAAGAACTTTGCCAGGGTCCTACTGAATCGATTGAATGAACACCTTGAATAGTCAGGGCTTCTATCAGAAAGCCAGTGTGGATTCAGGAAAGACAGAGGAACAATAGATATGATCTTTACAGCACGACAGCTTCAAGAAAAATGCCAGGAACAGAATGTGGACCTCTACATGGCCTTTGTCGACCTTACCAAAGCATTTGACACAGTCAGTTGTGAGGGACTTTGGAAAATTATGGCAAAGTTTGGCTGTCCTGCCAAATTCATAGCAATGGTGGGGCAGTTCCATGAAGGGTCCAAAATGATGGCGAGTTTTCTGATCCATTCCCTGTGACAAATGGAGTTAAGCAAGGCTGTGTACTAGCTTCAACACTGTTCAGCATGATGTTTTCTGCCATGTTTACAGATGCTCTCCAGGATGGTGACAATGGTATACCTATTAGGTGTCGCTTTGATGGGAAACTTTTCAACCTAAGAAGGTTGCAAGCTAAATCCAAAGTGCAGACAGAGGTGCTAGATGAGTTCCTCTTTGCTGATGACATGGCAAAGGGTGCTCCAACAGAAGAGAAAATGCAAAAAGGTGTGGATCAAGTATCTGATTCATGTGACAGCTATGATCTCACAATCAGCATAAAAAAGACTGAGGTAGTATATCAGCCAAAACCTGGAAAGCCTTACAAGGAGCCTACCATCACAGTGAAAGGTCAACTACTGCAAGTGGTAGACAAGTTCACCTACATGTACCTTGGAAGCACATTGTCTAGAGATGTGCACATTGATGATGAAGTCAATGCTAGGATTGCCAAAGCCAGTACAGCATTTGGCCAGCTATGTGGAATTATTTGGGACCGAAGTGGAATCAGACTTGACACACAGCTGAAAGTATACAGATCGGTGGTGCTGCCAACACTATTATATGCATGCGAAAACTTGGACAGTTTACCAACGGCATGCCAAAAGACTGAACCACTTCCATACAAGCTGTCTTAGAAAACTTCTAAAGATTAAGTGGCAAGACAGGATTCCAGACACAGAAGTCCTGAAAAGGGCAGGAATGCAGAGTGTACATACACTCTGGCACAGTTAAGATGGACAGGCCATGTTACCAGAATGCCTGATGAACGTTTGCTAAAGAAAATCTTCTATGGAGAACTACAAGTTGGAAAATGCTCCCATGGTGGTCAGAAGAAGCGATACAAGGACACCCTCAAAGCCTCCCTTAGAGACTTCAAGATACCAACAGAGTCGTGGGAACAGATTGCACAGGATCAAACAAAGTGGCGAGGCCTCATAAGAAGGGGAGCTGGTGAACACGAAGCAAAAAGAATCAGCGAAGCCGAGCAGAAATGTGCACAGTGGAAAGCCAGAGCTAAGGCATCACCAACAGAGCTTTCTTCCTCAGACCTCTCTTGTTCTATCTGCAACAGGCAGTTTCGAGCTAAGATTGGTCTCATTAGCCATCTTAGAACACACAAATAATAACACATCACACAGTTGATTAGGATTGGTCATTGTCAGTAATGACAGGCGAACGATATATTGGGGAAAAAAAAAAAAAAAAAAAAAAAAAAAAAAAAACGGAAAAAAAAAGCCTGGAATATGGGGTTTGATCAATGCAAATTCTCAGTCTAGAAAGCCAGACAGGTTGATATTATTTCATAATTACATGCACAGGGATATTTCTGGCCAATAAACATCATGGGCCTTTTGAAGGAAATTCTTGTAAAAATTAGGTATTCAACAACACTTCCCTAGATACCTTTACATTATAAAAAGGCCCATAATTTCCAGAAGCACAGGGCTCCTTCCAGAAATATCCCAGCATGCATGACCAAGGAGACTGTAGATTAAGCCCAGTATCTTGAGATGGACAATAGTGGGGATCTTAGCTGGACTTCAGTTACCCAAAACTACTGCTTATGACTTAGAGAGCTTCAGGTTTTGTTCAAAGAAATGGCTAGAACTCCTGGGTTCCATGTCATTTCACCCCAAATCTTTTTGCCTTGTAGAAATTTTGCTCCAAATGGTCCAGTTTGAATGTTTAAGTAAATTTATAGGTATTATGATATGACTTTTTTTTTTTTTTTTTTTGCTATTCTACAAATTATTGAATAAGAAAATATTTGTTTGGTAAAATTATCTTTTTAGCTCACCTGAGCTACATGTATGCTCAGGATGAGCTGTAGTGATCACTTTTTGTCCGTCGTCCGTCTGTCTGTTAATATTTTCAAACAACTTCTCCTCTGAAGCCACTGCCAATATTGCTCAAATTTTATATGGAGCCTCCTTAGGTTGGGGGAATGAAAGATTGCTAAAATGGTTGCGGTCCATTGACCAAGATGGCCACCATGCCAATATGGTAAAAATCTTTTAAAATCTCCAGAACCGAGGATGCCTTGTGGCTGAATCTTTGCATAAATCATCGGGGATGGGAGGTCTACACCAAAGTTGCAAAAATATCACGGACATTTGACCGTTTTATGGCAAGGTCAAGTTTGCTTCCCAATGCACTTGTATGGGAAAAATGTTGAGAATTTCAAATGACTTCTCCTGTGGAGCCTCTGAGCCAGTGTTGCTCAGATTTCATGTGGAGCCTCCCTGGGGCAGGAGAATGAAAGATTGCTAAAATGGTTGCCGTCTACTAACCAAGTTGGCCGCCATGCCCATATATGGTAAAAACCTTTAAAAATCTTCTTCTCCAGAACAGAGGATGCCTTTTGGCTAAATCTTTGTGTAAACCAGCGGGGACAGAAGGTCTACCAAAGTTGCTAAAATAATGGTCATACATTGACATTTGACCTTTTTATGGTGAGGTCAAGTTTGCCTCCCTGTGCATTTGTATGGGAAAAATGTTGATAATTTCAAATGACTTTTCCTCTGGAGACCCTGGGCCAATGTTGCTCAAATTTCATTTGGAGCCTCCCTGGGGCAGGGGAATGAAAGATTGTGAAAATAGTTGCCGTCCATTGACCAAGATGGCCGCCATGCCCATATATGGTAAAAACCTTTAAAAATCTTCTTCAGAACAGAGGATGCCTTCAGGCTGAATCTTTCCACAAATCATTGGGGACTGGAGTTCTACCAGAGTTGCTAAAATGATGGTCGTACATTGATGTTTGACCTTTTTATGACAAGGTCAAGTTTGCTTCGGTATGCATTTGTATGGGCCCCATACATTTGTATGGAAAAAATGTTGATAATTTCAAATGACTTCTCCTCTGAAGCCTCTGGGCCAATGTTGCTCAAATTTCATGTGGAGCCTCCTTGGGACAAGAGAACGAAAGATTGCTAAAATGGTGGTGGTCCATTGACCAAAATGGCTGCCATGCCCATATATGGTAAAAACCTTAAAAAATCTTCTTCTCCAGAACCAAATAAGCTCTGGGCCCTAATATTTGCACAAATTATGGGGGACAGGAGTGTAATAATCATTTGTTGTAGACCCTGAGCGGGATGGCTAACACAGTAAACAAGACCCAGAAGGGATGGTTACAGTGCTTGCATTAAGGGAAGTCAGGGAGTCAGAGACTCCCAAAAATTGCCCTGGGACTTCCAAAAATCAGTGCCAGGAAGTCTGGTACTCCAAAGTTTTAAAGATATCTGACCATTTATAAAAAGAATTTAGAAAGAATTTGTATGTTGTTTAGCTCAAAAAATGGCAGTTTTACTCCATAAATGAGGAGGTTAAATGTTTGGAAGTGAGAGAAACAATTTGATTACCTGGACTTCCAGTTATTAGAATTAGGAAGTCTTGGGACAATTTTTAATGTTAGTGCAAGCACTGTACAGTTTATTCTTCTATGCTATCTAAGAACACTCGCTGAATACCTTCTAACAGTAATTTGCATATTGTTGTATAACACATGTATACATACTCTCTCATGCTCACTATTCGTAAATCTATTAGGGAGGCAGAGTCTTCAGATTTACTGGCATTTTAGCAAACCTACTACATTCCTCCTTTTCTTTGGATTGTGAGTATACCTGAAAATTCAAGAATACATAAAAACATTGTATGTAAAATATATTGACGTAAAACTTATGTTGCTTCAGTCCCACAGAGTTCTGTTTCATGTAAAACTTTGTTAAATGAATCCCGACTTATTTAATGAGTCCTGACCAAACCATGTTGTCTTATCTCACCAGAATGTCTTCTTCCAGATTTTAATGTCAAAATCACGTTCAACTGTGAAACACACACATTCACAAACAACCACACTATTATAAATTTATACTGGCGAAAGAATGTGCACAATACTGGTTACCCGCTTAGAGGACTAAGCCTGCCCAGCAAATGTGTGGTTAGGTAAATTGACCGTGCTCGACATGACCCCATTGGGTTGACTGGGCCATAAAACCTCAACACAAACAAATAAATTTATACAGAAATTTGAAACACAAATGTTTTTAACATTTTGCTGATAGAAGTTGTTGAAGTAAAATCCTGTGGTATTCAGAAAAATCAAGCGTAAGCAGAATTTCATTAACCTCTGAGCATCTGTTATCTCAATGTACATAATTTCCCAGGCTATAATCTAGTCATTACTTCCAAAAAAAAACCAAAACAAAAAAAAACAAAAAAACATGCAATAAAAGTGCGAACGAAAAAAATTAAAAAAAATATATACTCCAGAGAAGAATGATTTGTAATATAATTCCAGATAACATGCATGACCTAACACTCTAATCCGAATTGGAATAAAACACTCTAAATCCAGAACAAATGGGAAGAAAAGAAAGAAAAAAAATCCTGCCTAAAAACTTTCCACATACTTCTTGCAGGTTTTATTATGACCTGCACACATACACAAAATGATATTAAAACACGTCCCAGAATCTACAGATGAATATGCCTGCGAGAACGATGTAAAACTGGGTCCCGATAGCAAACTGATTTCCAACGAAATGGCTGATGTCCTGGCTGAATTTCTAGCTGATTTTCGGGCTAAATATCAGTCAGCGGTTCAACATATTTGAAATGAAACACATCACGGGTGATTGTCTTATCCATGTGCTTAGCAGTTATCATAGAACCTTTTCTTTTGATAATCTGCACCGGCTTCGGATGAAATGCTGTTTCTAGTTTATTATGATCCGTTCTTTTCATTAATACATAGTCACCATATTTTAGCCTACAAGGCTTTGTTTTCCATTTAATATCCGCGTATTTCTTGTTTTTCATTTTATCTGTTTGTCTCGATTTCTGACATAGCTGTCATCTAGCCTAACAGAAAACTTAGGCAGTTTTGTCTTTAACTTTCTGCCAAACATAATTTCAGCAGGACTTTTTCCTGGTGCCTCCATTTCCATGGAATATATTAAACTTGAAACTTAAATTTCGCCATTTTTCTTTGTCAGTTTTGTGGTGAGTCTGAAACGCAAAAATCTGTTCTTCCAGTCCTCCCATTTGTTTGGTGAACAGAAGTCAAATTCCGTCGGCGGTGCAAATTTTGAAGCCATTGTGTCACATTAGATGTTTTCACTTTTTATCGTCCCATTGTATTATTTAATCCCTTTGGATGGGCTAAACTTATTCCCTTTGGAATACTAGTTAATTTACTTTCCCTTTGAAAAAAAATAAAAGCACCGCAAGCATAATACCCCGCCATAGCAATTATTTGTTTATGTATTAAAGTTATCATTGCGAAAATGTCTGGAAAGAAAATGACGGAGGGACAGATAACATTACTAAACCAGATCTTGATAATATCAATGGACAGATAACAATCCTAAACCAGATCTTGATAATATCAATGCATATAGCAAGTTTGGTTAAAAGGCCTTGTTATTTACTCAAGTTATCATCCAGAAATGAAAATATGGGCATGTCTCGGGCAGATAACTCCGTAAAAATATGACGAAATTTGCCCATTAGCAATTCCAAACCCGATCTCCTTAATGTCAATACATATAGCAAGTTTGGTTAAAATCCCTTGTTATTAACTAAAGTTATCGTCCGGAAACGAAAATATGGGCGTGTCTCGGGCAGATAACTCCATAAAAATTTGACGAAATTTGCCCATTAGCAATCCCAAACCAGATCTCCTTAATGTCAATGCATATAGCAAGTTTGATGAAAATCCCTTGTTATTTACTCAAGTTATCATCCGGAAACGAAAATATGGGCGTGTCTCGGGCAGATAACTCCATAAAAATTTGACGAAATTTGCCCATTAGCAATCCCAAACCAGATCTCCTTTATGTCAATGCATATAGCAAGTTTGGTGAAAATCCCTTGTTATTTACTCAAGTTATAGTCCAGAAACGAAAATATGGGCGTGTCTCGGGCAGATAACTCCGTCAAAAATTGACGAAATTTGCCTATTAGCAATCCCAAACCAGATCTCCACAATATCAATGCACATACCAAGTTTGGTGAAAATCCATTGATGTTTACTCAAGTTATCATCCGGAAACGAAAAACGGACGGACGGACGACAGACACACGGACAACCAACGTGAAACCATAATACCCAGCCACTATTGTGTGGTGGGGTATAAAAATGTATCTTACTTCTCACATCATGTTTTGTGTTTAACACATCAAAATAAGACAGAGCAGGTTTCTAAGTTTATTCAACTACGAATACTACGGAACTAACAACAGAAATATCATGCATACATTTTGAGATGCTGACATGTAAATAAGCAAGCTGGTAGGCGGAACTAAGAGTCAGTAATTGAATCAGCTTCTTCAAACACCCTTCATGAGCCAAATTCATGACTTTCTGTTGAAGTGATTCAGGTATACATAGTTGTGTTCCACGCAAAAGAACAGTACCTTTGTCCACTGACATGACTGACAGTTCACTAAATAACTGTTCATAACACTTAAACCTCTCATCCTGACTGCAATGTTGTTTTTTCCAGTATTGTCCTGAAAAGATTTCATAATGCACTTGAGTAAACAGTCTTTCCCAGTAGCTACCACTATATCAGATAATATTAATGAGGCACTGCGGCGTGTGCCAAAAACATTACATAATCCTGAGCATGATTTACAGTCGCATGTTGTTGATATGGATGTCTAGAGCAATAATCCGATATCATTAATTTGCCTGCTTTGTAACAGACCTTGAAATTGTAAGTTGTTAATCTCAATCTCCATCTTTCTAGGCGAGCAGACTGAATTCTTTTAGTGTTGTTGAAAATTGATTCCAACGGCCAATGAGCAGTGATTATAAAGTGAATTCTTTGCCAAATAGGTACAAATGAAAATGCTCACACGCCCATACACAACTTAGAGCTTCACTCTCAGGCTAACTATAACGTTCGACATCACTTAAAGCACAGCTTCAGTAAGACACAGTTTTATTGTTCTGTATAAGAATTCCAGAAACCCCAATAGGGCTTGCGTCGACCCAGAGCTCTGTGGATTTGCTAGGATCAAAATATGTCATGACTTGGTCACTGACTAAACTGTCCTTTAACAAAGTGAATGCGTTTTCCTGTTCATACTCTCTCACACTCACCATTGGTAAATCTATTAGGGAGGCGGAGTCTTCAGATTTACTGGCATTTTAGCAAACCTACTACATGTACAAGGAGATCTACCAAAATTGCTAAAATGATGGTCCTGTGTTGATGTTTGACCTTTTTACAGCAAGGTCAAATTTGCTTCCCCATGCATTTATATGGGCCATATACATTTATATGGGAAAAATGTTGAGAATTCATATTTTGGACATCTCCTCTATAATCCAGTTGAATTGAAACTTAATCATGAGCATTAGGGCACCTAGTAGACACAAAATAGCTAAATGAGCGTATAGAAAATCCAAGATGGCTGCCACAGCCGCAATCTTGAAAATCAATTTTCCACATCTCTTCCCAAACTTTTGGTCGCTTTGAAGGGAAACTTGCTCTGTAGCAACAGGATCGAAACGAGCTAAAATTTCATTGACCTGAATTCCAAGATGGGCGCAATTGTTCCACTCCATTGAACAAGATGACCAATGACCCGATTTCAAAATATTTGCACAGAAGTGTTCCTACTATGACCCTCTACCAAAATTGCTAAATGGTTCCTCTTGGCTGAAAAAATGACGACCAGAGCTAAAAATAGAAAAAACATTTAAAAGACATCTCCTCCACGGCCATTGGCCTGATTTCAAAGTAATTTCACAGAAATTCTTCTCTTATGGCCCTATACCAAAATTGCTAAAATAGTTCTGCTCGGCTGAACCAAATTGCCACCAGAGCTAAATACAGAAAAAAACAAAACAAAAAAAAAAACATTAAACGACATCTCCTCCTTGGCCAGTAGCCTGATTTCAAAATGATTTCACAGAAATGTTCCTCTTATCCCCCTTTTTCTTTCGGACTAAATATGGCCCTTTGAAAATTTCAGCATTTTAACCTTGTAAGCAAGAATCTCAAAAACTGTTTAAGCCATTGCCTTGAAACTTGACAGGCTGATAGGGAATGATGAGTAAATTACCTGATTAACTTACAGCAGTTAACTCAGGTGAGCGTTGTGGCCCATTGGCCTCTTGTTTCTCTGTGTACCTTGGCTTTGCTAGGCCAGGTGTTGCTTATTAAGGTGGCCTTCCCAGGGGTTCTTGGGAACAGGTGCATAATGTCATATATTTTAGGGAAACAGGGGAACACTAGTATAAAATGAAGGGAACATGGGAACAAAGGTAATTTTGGGAAGCAGAGAACATACAAAATTGAAATTTTGATTTTTCAGAACAAGGGGAAATGCTGATCTATTTCAGGGGAACAAGGGAACAGGTACCCCCACTGGAAGGGCCTCATAAAGGCCATGACACATCAAATGATATGAATGGTGCCATCTGTTACCGGGAACCATCAGAATACTTTGCAGTGTAGAAAGGTACATTTCTCTGCAACTGCTTACACTCAGTTAATAGCTTGCATCACTGGATGTGGTTATATGGAGTGAAAAGACCCTTTATTCTGTGTTACCATTTTATTGTGCATATAAGTAAAAAAATAGTATTATCCTTTTTAAGTGGGGTGGTCTGGTGTGGTGAAGGTGTCGTGTATCTTTTGTCACCAGGGCTTCCAACTGATATTGGCTTAGAGTGTAGGACAAAATCCCCTTGGACAAAATTCCCCCTGCTCATTTTTGTATAGGTGGACAAAATCCCCCTCATGTTTTTTGCAAGGTGGACATAATCCCCCTTGTGGCATTTTACAAGGTGGACATAATCCCCCTCGCAATTTTTACAAGGTGGACAAAATGCCCCTCATGGATATTACAAGGTGGATGAAATCCTCCCTGTCAGATGGACAAAATCCCCCGTGGACAAAACCCCTCCTGCTCATCATTGCTATAGGAATGATTGATCAGGGTAGTTCAGCAATAGTTGGGTTATTAAAATCCCCTCCATGAGATGGACAAAACCCTCTTTGGACAAAAATCCTTCAATACTGTTTATCATCAATACTGTTCAGGGGTCATCCTAGAGCTTTCAGAGAGGGAGAAGTTTTGTGACAATTTCAGGATTTCAGGGAGAAGTTTTGGTCCAAATTTTGAATTTCCCTATACATTCTATATATTTTCACTTCTCCCTCACTCTCAAGATAGAGAGAAGTCAGCCAGCTTAGGGAGAATATTTCTCCCAAATCGCCCTCTAGGATGACCCCTGAAGTCTGTTGCCACATGGAAAACAATTATTAGTTCATGTAGTATAAGGAAAGAGAATTTTGGGGGAAATTAAATATCAATTACAATTCAACTTTATTGTGAAATTAAAAAAAATCAACTATTGTTTGCTGATTGATTAATATATGTTCAGGTATTTTACATCATTAACTAATAGGTGCTAATTTTGTTAATTAGTCAGTTCTGTGTGGGTACATATCTTCTTAATTGCAACTGCCACTATAATCTACATGTATGTTTTTCTTTTATCAGCATTTTAAAGTGCATTTATGAACAATTAAGTTTCAGGTTACAAGTTGCATTTTTTATCTTCTTAATTCTTTTCGTGGTGTCTTTTGCATACATCATCTCCTTACTGTTGTACATTTGTTGCACCTTTCATTTATATGAAATTATATGTTAAAACAGTGAAATAAAACATAGAAAATATTCATTGTTATAAATTTCAATAGCAGAACAATCCTGCTAGTGGAAATCGGAAGTGACTACTTGTTTATGAAGAAACACGGAAACAAATAAACATAAAAAATAGCTACAGAACTGAATGGAGGATTTTAGGCTTCCCCCAAAACCAGGGAAACATAGCTCAAAATTCTTAACAATTACACCACAACCCAGGGTTTCCATTAACTTCCAGACTTAGGAAGTCCCAGACTTCCTACCCCTCAAATTTTGAAGTCCCACAGGAAAATCTAGGAAGTCTCACTTTTTTCCGTGCTGCGGTGGTCTGCCCTTTCTTTAGTAGAACATAGGTTCATATTTCAGTGTCACACAGAATCATGATGATATACACTTCTCTTAGATGTGTTTTAAAAATGTCCTTATCGCTTGTTAAAATTTGATCGCATCTTTTTGGAAAGCCTGTACTTGTATGTCAGACCTTAAAGCATCAACATTGGTACAACTTCACATTCGTTTCAAAGCCCAGAGAAAGAAAAAAGAAAATAAAATACATGAGAGAAAACACCCAAAACATGTTTTCTTAAAAATAAACTATGCTGAAATTATTTTGCAGAAATCTATATAATGAAATATTTGTTCGGATTGAAACTGATCAACACGAGTGAACGAGTTGCTTACTTCACAAAATTGCGGGAAAACGGCGCCGACTCATGCAACAACAAACAAATAAAAGGCAGCTCTCGATGAAATACCAACAGCAATACGTTCATTCGCGGAGAAAAGCAAGCAAAACCATCACAGATCACCTAAATTTAGACTTGCTTTGCGTCTTTTCCGCGCTGGTAAACAGCGTAACCGGAACAAGGCTACGCATTTAGAAACGGGTTTTCCGAAAACTTTGACAAAAAATATGTTTTCTTGTCATTTGAAAAATTGCTTTTGTTGTCATGACAAACATAAGCTTCCAAATTCGAATAGATTTCAATTTGCGTTCTGTGCATAATTGTTATTTATTTATTTATAGAATTTCACTCGGTAACTTCCGGATGTGTTGAGGTGTTTTTAGATGACATACGTTCTTAGCAAAATAATAATTTGATTTTTAGACGTGAATATTAAGAAATAATAATGACTTCATATAATTTCACTGAATATTTTCGGGTGTCGCAGTATACAAACATCAACTCAGCACGCTTGACAAATACACGCAGTGATCACACAGCCATCAAAAGGATGCCACTACACTTGACATGGCGGTCAATAAAACTCCCGCAAGCGGAAAGTGGGATGTCCTTAAAGCTCAGTCAACACAGGTAGCGAATTTCCGATAAGTAGGCAGGGCAAACATCATACAACTCGTTAAAAGTGGGCAGGCTTTTTGACAATTTATGGACGTCTCAGGTATCGATTTTGGACTGACAAAAGAAATTTCTGAAGTCCGCGGTACGTCTTTGAAGTTCAATTTGGACGTCCGATGGCAATCTCAGGGCGTAATATACGTCGTACGTCCGCTTAACGGAAGCCCTGACAACCTCGTTATATCATGGTATTGGATATAACATGGTTCTGAGACGGATCCCAGAAATGTACAGATTATATAGAAAAATGACTTTAAATGGTCATTTTTCTATATAATCTATACAGATTTGTTTGGACATGCCATGGTTGTTTAACTAACAAGGTACTTTGGACCCCAACAAGCGTGTTATAATGAGGTATTGATGTAAAAGGAACACCCTTGACAAACAAAAAACTCTTACTCCACCAGGTCATATTGATGCTCTGTAAGGCCGAACTATTACTGAAGTGCCCAGATCAGCAAATCCAATGCAGTGATGAGCAGGAGGGATTTTTGTCCGAGGGGAATTTGTCTATCTGACAGGAGGGATTTTGTCTGCCTTGTACATGTAAAATCCATGAGGGAGATTTTGTCCACGTTGTAAAAAGTCACGAGGGGGATTATGTCCAAGTTGTAAAAAGTCATGAGGGGGATTATGTCCACCTTGCAAAAAACCTGAGGGGGGTTTCGTCCACCTATACAAAAATGATCGAGGGGGATTTTGTCCAGGAGGGATTTTGTCCGGATACCATTGGCTTACAGTTGGGCAAGATCTGCTGTCCTTGTACCAGGCAAGGGTAAAGGGGAATGTATCTATTTCTTCTTGTTTCTTCATTTTCATTCCTGTTCCTCTTTCTTCTCTGTCCCTCTCTTTCATCTCCTCTACTATCTCTTCTATCTCTTTTCTCCTTTTCTCTGGGAAAAGACACAAAATAACCTACAATGTCGTTAAACGCAGTCAATCAATCAATAAATATCCTTTTTCAAGCAGTCAAGCTTGCTTTTGGTATTCTATGTTTTATTTTGATGGCCTTTTATACTTAAATTCTTATTCTAAGCTTGAATTGAAGGATTTTAGATAGTGATGCTTTTATCAAATAAATATTTACCGGTCACACGAATCACCGAAATACCAGAATACTACCGAAATACCGGAATACCCATGAATACCGTGAAAAATATGGGTATACCTGTGAAAGTTACTTATTAAAGACACCAATATTGGCTTGAATCAATTAAGTAATATTATGTCAACCTAACGGAAAAGGGATAATATTTTAACCTCAAATAATTTACAAATTGTCTTTGAAGTGTTTTTTTTTTTTATTTGAAAACATTGTTAAAAATTATTGACGAGATGCGATCTGATGTTTATTACCCACACAGCTTCTTTGAATATTTTCTGTCGTTGAACCGCTGATTAATTAATTCACTCATTAAAATTCTTTAATAGGAGAGGAACTGGCAAAATGAAAATGCCACTCTTTGTTTTATTTGTAAAACTGCAGAATATTAGTAATCGCAGATCTGTTTGAAGTAGATGCGGCATTGTTACCCATTACTTGGTCTTCTTTAGGAAATGAACGCATTTACATGTTTGTTCCTAATGGGCCTACTAGCAGCAATTTTAATGAACATGATTGGATTTTAATTAATATGACTGGATTAATTTAAATTCACACCTCGCAAACAGAGAAACATACCATTTCACGCTACCAGGAATAACCATACAATCCTTGTCTACACAGTGGAAATTTAGACATAGCTATCCCCAAATATAGCAAATTTAGCCGTGGTTAGTCATTGACTGAGGTAACTGGTTAAAATCTGACATTATATATGCAATTTAGAAATGAGTAAATTATGTCCATATGACACTGCTGTAACATAGGCTGCTTGCATAACACCTCAATTAAACAAGAGTTGTCAGAGGACAACGCAGCTCGCCGGAAAGAGCTGGTCAGATAAGAAAACAATCTTTAAATATTAAAGATTAAATGCAGAACTTAAACATAGCTGTGAATGACAGAGTATGACCTGACTTTGATGTCGGAAGAATGTCAAACTGAGGGATGGGGTATATGCCATTGAAACATCTTCCCTTAGGTTGGTATGGACAAAATATGAAAGCTATATCTTACATGCTGAATCCCTTAGGTTGGTGTGGACGAAGTATGAAAGCTATATCTTACATACTGCAGCAGTCATGCACACTTTTCAAAACTTAAACACAGCTGTAAATGACAAAGAATGACCTGACCTTGACCTAAGCAGAAGGTCAAACTGAGGAAGGGGTGTGTACTATTGAAAGGCCTTACCCTAAGGTAGATGTGGGCCAAATATTAAAGCGGCATCTTGAATACTTCAGCAGTTATGAACACTTTTCAAAACTTAAATGCAGAACTCAAACATGGGTTTAAATGACAAAGTATGACCTGACCTTGACCTAGGCAAAAGATCAAACTGAAGAAAGGGTGTGTGCTATTGAAGGTCTTATCCTAACATTGGTGTAGGCCAAATATCAAAGCTCTATCTTGAATACTTCAGCAGTTATGTACACTTTTCTAAACTTAAATGCAAAACTTAAACATGGGTGTAAATGACAAAGTAAGAACTGACCTTGACCTACATAAAGGGTCTAACTTGGGGATGGGGGTGTATGCTATTGAAAGGTCTTACCATAAGGTAGGTGTAGGCCAAATATGAAAGCAGTACCATAAACAGTTAAAAAAGTATGCACACCTTTGAAAACTTAAACATTGTGCTAAAGTATTCAAGATGCCCCTTTAATATTTGGCCCACACCAACGTTAGGGTAAGACCTTTCAGTAGTACACACCCCTTCCTCAGTTTGACCATCTGCCTAGGTCAAGGTCAGGTCATACTTTGTCATTTACAGCTGTGTTTAAGTTTTGAAAAGTGTACATGGCTCCTGAAGTACGTAAGATATAGCTTTCATACTTCGTCCACACCAACCTAAAGGATTCAGCATATAAGATATAGCTTTCATATTTTGTCCACACCAACTTAAGGGAAGATATTTCAATGGCATATAACCCATCCCTCAGTTTGACATTCTTCCGACATCAAAGTCAGGTCATACTCTGACATTTACAGCTATGTTTAAGTTCTGCATTTAATCTTTAATATTTAAAGATTGTTTTCTTATGCGATCAGCCCTTTCCGCCAAGCTGCGTTGTCTTCTGACAACTCCTCTTGTTTTAATTAAATATTATTTACTGTTCAAAGAAATAGATAAGACTTTACTTCTTTTTTTTTTTTTTTTTGCGGGGAGAGTGCTATATATAAAATTTCGCAATGTGTTCCGGTAATCGGTAATATTTACACAGATTGATGCAACGATTCTTATATTTATAAAGGCATGCTGCTGGAACACATTATTTATATTAATATATTTATATTATATTTAAAATAATATTCATACAAGCTCCATGGATTTAAGGATGACGTTACTCATCAGGATTGCATTGGTTGTTTAATCTGCGTAAGTTTCAAACATGCGTAAATGATAAACTTTTGGTGTGTTGTGTTTGAGACTTACTACTGGCCAAATATTTTTTTTATATACATCATACATAACTAAATCAATCGGAACAAATTATTCACTCAATTGATAAATGTTTTATACAAAAAGTCATATTGCTTTTCGTTTGAAGTGTAGGTAATTCACGTTTTTTCACGGCTATTCCAGTCGTATTCTGTCTCTCATTTAGCGGACTATCAACAATGTTTTCAAATAATAAAAAAAAAAACACTTCAAAGACAATTTGCAAATTATTTGAGGTTATATTATTATCCCTTTCCATTAGGTTGACAAAATATATCTTAATTAATTAAAGCCAATATTGGTGTCTTTAATAGGTGTCTTTCACAGGTATACCTATAATTTTCACGGGTATTCCGGTATTTCGGTAGTATTCCGGTATTTTGGTGATTCGTGTGACCCGATATTTACTTGTAAAGCTTTGCTTTTGTCAGATTGAAACACTTATCAAATAACCTGTATTATTGATTGGCATGTGCAGTTATTGCCATGATAAACAAATAGTTACGTATGTAAGATATGAATGTGACAATGTAGACCTAGAGCCATCTGCACATTTGCTAGTCAATGCATTTTCAAATAGATTTTATTTCAGGAAAGACATTCACAGGCGACATGGGTCATGTGTTTGCTTTTTTTCTGTGGATGTGGCTTTGTTCATACAGGAAAGTGATGTTGACATCACCTTGATTTTTCACAGTGTATATTGTCTATATCCACTGATTAATTCTTCGAAAATACACACACAGTTGTCATAATCTTTTCAATCTCTTGAGGCTAAGATTATCCGCAGACAGATCCACTTGTTAGTTATTTGACACTACCCAGTCAAAATCACATTGTTTGCAGACCATAAGACCTACAGTGCTCCAGATAGCATCCGTACAGCCGTAAATTACAGATCCTTTTGCAATAGATACGGGTCAGTTTGAAAAATAGTACCAAATACAGACACATTTTTATATGCCCATTTGAAAAATGAGATGTATTATGTTACGGGGCATGGCATCCGTCCGTCTGTTCGTAAACTTTTTTGTTTCCGGCTAACTCCTCTTACAGTTTACATTCAGATCAAGCTGAAACTTAGTATATAGTAACACCATGATGTGGAGCAGCGCATATTGTTTTGGGGTTACAGTCTACCAGACTGCAGAGTTATGCCCCTTTGAAAATTTCTTTAAACTTTTCGTTTACGGTTAAATCTGCCTACACTTTACATCCGATCAAGCTGAAACTTTATTTTTAGTTAGACCATGATGTGGAGCAGCGCATATTGTTTCGAGGTGACAGTCCACCAAATATTAGCAAAGTTATGCCCCTTTGAAAATTTCTGTAAACTTTTCGTTTCTGGCAAACCCCTCCTACAGTTTACATCCAATCAAGTTTTAACTTCATTTTATTTAGACCATGACGTGGAGCAGCGCATATTGTTTCGAGGTTATAGTTCACCAAATATTAGTAGAGTTACACCCTTTTGAAAATTTCTGTAAATTTTTCGTTTCCGGCTAACTCCTCCTACAGTTTACATCCGATCAAGCTGAAACTTCTTGAATAGTTACACGATGATGTGGAACAGCGCATATTATTTTGAGTTACAGTACACCAAATATTGGCAGAGTTATGCTCTTTTTCATAATTTCGTAAACTTTTTACAGCATATTGTTTGGATGTAAAAGTGTGCAAATCTTATTTTATAATAGGTATATTTTTTGTAAATAACTAAAGTTATGGCCATACAGGCAAGTTATTTATTTTTAGCTCACCTGAGCTGAAGGCTCAAGGTGAGGTATTGTGATCACTCAACGTCCGTCGTCGTCGTTGTCCGTCCGTCCGTCCACAATCTTTAAACAACATCTCCTCCTAAACCACTGATTGGATTTTGACCAAACTTCACAGGAATGATCCTTGGTTGGTCCTCTTTCAAAGTTGTTCAAATGGTTCCGGTCCATTGCATATCTGGGTCACAGGGGCTAAAATAGATTTTTTAACTAAAAACTTAAAAAATCTTCTTGTCAGAAACCACTGGACCAATTTCAATATAATTTTGAAGAAATGTTCCTTTGGTGATGCTCTACCAAGATTGTTCAAGCTCTTTGGATTCGTCAAAAAACACGGCCGCCAGGGGGCGGGGCTTATTTTCCCTATATATCTATATAGAAAACTTTAAAAATCTTCTTGTCAGAAACCACTGGACCGATTTCAATATAATTTTGCAGAACTGTTCCTTTGGTGATCCTCTAATAAGATTGTTCAAGCCATTTGGATTCGTCAAAAAACATGGCCGCCAGGGGGCATGGCTTATTTTTGCGATATATCTATATAGAAAACTTTAAAAATCTTCTTGTCTGAAACCAATGGATTGATTTCAATATAATAGTGCAGAAATGTTCCTTTGGTGATCCTCTACCAAGATTGTTTGAGCCATTTGGATTCGTCAAAAAACACGGCCGCCAGGGGCTTATTTTCCCTATATATCTATATAGAAAACTTTAAAAATCTTCTTGTCAGAAACCACTGTACCAATTTCAATATAATTTTGCATAACTGTTCCTTTGATGCTCCTTTACTAAGATTGTTCAAGCCATTTGGATTCGTCAAAAAACATGGCCGCCAGGGGGCAGGGCTTATTTTCCCTATATATCTCTAATATAGAAAACTTTAAAAATCTTCTTGTCAGAAACCAATGGACCAATTTCAATATAATTTTCTAGAAGTGTACCTTTGGAGATCCTCTACCAAGATTGTTCAAGCCGTTTGGATTCGTCAAAAAACATGGCCGCCAGGGGGCCGGGCTTATTTTCCCTATATAATCTGTATAGAAAACTTTAAAAATCTAGTAAGTATGCAAAGCTGTTTGCTCAGGTGAGCGATATAGGACCATCATGGTCCTCTTGTTAGCTCACCTGAGCTGAAGGCTGAAGGTGAGCTTTTGTGATCACTCACCGTCCGTCGTCGTCGTCGTCCGTACGTCCGTCCGTCCGTCCACAATCTTTAAACAACATCTCCTCCTAAACCACTGGTTGGATTTTGACCAAACTTCACAGGAATGATCCTTGGTTGGTCTTCTTTCAAAATTGTTCAAATGGTTCCGGTCCGTTGCATATCTAGGTCACAGGAGCTAAAAATAGATTTATTAACTAAAGACTTAAAAAATCTTCTTGTCAGAAACCACTGGACCGATTTCAATATAATTTTGCAGAAATGTTCCTTTGGTGATCCTCTACCAAGATTGTTCAAGCCATTCGGATTCGTCAAAAAACATGGCCGCCAGGGGGCGGGGCTTATTTTCCCTATATATCTATATAGAAAACTTTAAAAATCTTCTTGTCCGAAACCACTGGACAGATTTCAATATAATTTTGCAGAAATGTTTCTTTGGTGATCCTCTACCAAGATCGTTCAAGCCATTTGGATTCGTCAAAAAACATGGCCGCCAGGGGGCGGGGCTTATTTTCCCAATATGTCTATATAGAAAACTTTAAAAACCTTCTTGTCCGAAACCACTGGACCGATTTCAATATAATTTTGCAAAAATGTTCCTTTGGTGATCCTCTACCAAGATTGTTCAAGACATTTGGATTTGTCAAAAAACATGGCCGCCAGGGGGCGGGGCTTATTTTCCCTATATAATCTATATAGAAAACTTTAAAAATCTTCTTGTCCGAAACCACTGGACCGATTTCAATATAATTTTGCAAAAATGTTCCTTTGGTGATCCTCTACCAAGATTGTTCAAGCCATTTGGATTCGTCAAAAAACATGGCCACCAGGGGGCGGGGCTTATTTTCCCTATATATCTATATAGAAAACTTAAAAAATCTTCTTGTCCGAAACCACTGGACTGATTTCCATATAATTTTGCAGAAATGTTCCTTTGGTGATCCTGTACCAAGATTGTTCAAGCCATTTGGATTTGTCAAAAAACATGGCCGCCAGGGGGGCGGGGCTTATTTTCCTTATATATCTAGATGGAAAACTTTAAAAATCTTCTTGTCAGAAACCACAGGTCCGATTTCCATATGATTTTGCAGAAATGTTCCTTTGGTGATCCTGTTGCAAGATTGTTCAAGCCGCTATGATTCGTTAAAAAACATGGCCGCTAGGGGGCGAGGTTAATTTTCCCTATATATCTATATAGAAAACTTTAAAAATCTTCTTGTCATGCAGAAATGTTCCTTTGGTGATCCTCTACCAAGATTGTTCAGGCCATTTGGATTCGTCAAAATTATGGCCGCCAGGGTGCGGGGCTTATTTTCCCTATATATTTGTATAGAAAACTTTAAAAATCTTCTTGTCCGAAACCACTGGACCGATTTCCATATAATTTTGCAGAAATGTTCCTTTGGTGATCTTCTACCAAGATTGTTCAAGCCATTTGGATTTGTCAAAAAACATGGCCACCAGGGGGCAGGGCTTATTTTCCCTATATATCTATATAGAAAAATTTAAAAAATCTTCTTGTCCGAACCACTGGACCAATTTCCATATAATTTTGTAGAAATGTTCCTTTGGTGATCCTCTACCAAGATTGTTCGAGCCATTTGGATTCGTCAAAAAACATGGCCGCCAGGGGAGCGGGGCTTATTTTCCCTACATAATCTGTATAGAAAACTTTAAAAATCTTCTTGTCCGAAACTACTGGACCGATTTCAATATAATTTTGCAGGAATGTTCCTTTAGTGATCCTCTACCAAGATTGTTCAAACCATTTGGATTCGTCAAAAAACATGGCCACCAGGGGGCGGGGCTTAATTTCCCTATATATCTATATAGAAAACTTTAAAAATCTTCTTGTCAGAAACCACTGGACCGATTTCCATATAATTTTGCAGAAATGTTCCTTTGGTGATCCTCTACTAAGATTGTTCTAGCCATTTCGATTAGTCAAAAAACATGGCCGCCAGGGGGCGGGGCTTATTTTCCCTATATATCTATATAGAAAACTTTAAAAATCTTCTTGTCAGAACCACTGGACTGATTTCCGTATAATTTTGTAGAAATGTTCCTTTAGTGATCCTCTACCAAGATTGTTTGAGCCATTTGGATTCGTCAAAAAACATGGCCGCCAGGGGGCGGGGCTTATTTTCCCTATATATATAAAAATGTAAAAATCATCTTGTCCCAAACCACTGGACAGATTTCCATATAATTTTGCAGAAATGTTCTTTTGGTGATCCTCTACCAAGATTGTTCAAGCCGTTTGGATTCGTCAAAAAACATGGCCGCCAGGGGGCAGGGCTTATTTTCCCTATATATGTATCTATGTAAAAAACTTTAAAAATCTTCTTGTCAGAAACCAATGGACCAATTTCAATATAACTTGGAAGGAATGTGTCTTTGGTCACCCTCTTCCAAGGTTGTTCAAGCCATCATGATTCGTCAAAAAATATGGCTGCAAGGGGGTGGGGCTTATTTTCCCTATATATCTATATAGAAAACTTGAAAAAAAAATCTTCTTGTCTGAAACCACTGAACCGATTTCAGTATAACTTGGCAGAAATGTTTCCTTAGTGACCCTTTACCAAGATTGTTCAGTCCGTCATGATTTGTCAAAAACCATGGCTGCTAGGGGGTGGGGCTTATTTTCCCTGTATATCTATATAGAAAACTTGAAAAAATCTTCTTGTCAGAAAACACTGGACTGATTTCAATATAACTTGGCAGACATGTTACCTTGGTGACCCTTCCTTGGTGACCCTTTACCAAGATTGTTCAAGTAATCGTGATTTGTCAAAAAACATGGCCGCTATCGGGTGGGGCTTATTTTCCCTATATATCTATATAGAAAACTTTAATAATCTTCTTGTCAGAAACCACTGGACAGATTTCAATATAACCTAGCAGGAATATTTCTTTGGTGACCCTCTACCAAGGTTGTTCAAGCTGTCATGATTCATCAAAAAACATGGCGGCTATGTGGGCGGGGCTTATTTTCCCTATATGTCTATATAAAAAACTTTAAAAATCTTTTTGTAAGAAACCGTCACACCGAATTCAATGTAACTTGACAGGAATGGTGACCTTCTACCAAGATTGTTCAAGCTTTCATGATACGTCAAAAAACATGGCCCCCAGAGGGGGCAGGGCTTATTTTCCGTATATATCTGTATAGAAAACTTTGAAATTCTTCTTGTCAAATACCCCTGACCGATTTCAATGTTGCTTTGGTGACCCTCTACCAAGAATGTTCAAGCAATCCTGATTTGTCAAAAAAAACATGGCTGTTAGGGGTGGGGCTTATTTTCCCTATATATCTAGATAGAATGAAAATCTTCTTGTCAGAAACCACTGAACTGATTTCAATTTAACTTGGTTTAACTTGGTAAACAGATTGTTCCTTTGGTGACCCTCAACCAAGTTTTTTCAAGGTGTCATGATTCGTCAAAAAGAAAAAAATGGCTTTTAGGGGGTAGGGCTTTATAGCAATATAAAACACTTTAAAAATCTTTTTGCCCAGTAAACGTGTGGTTAGGTAAACTGACCGCGCTCGACATGACCCCACTGGGTTGACTGGGCCGTAAAACCTCAACACAAACAAACACCAAAGAGACCTCCTATTGATTCAGTGCCTGATGAGAATCTGTTAAGCCCAGAAATACCTATTAAGAAAACATACCATGAAAGTAAAACAGGCCAAACCTGTGAAAGAGAAATAGCAACAAAAGAAATCAGACAGACAGTTATCGATTCACAGTGTTTCCTACCAAAGTTCTCACCATTCTCTGGAGATGACCCAAAACCCAGAACTGAAGCTTCCTATGAAGAATGGAAGTATGAAGTGGAATGTATTCGAAAGGAGAAAGAGCATTCTAGTGTAGCAGTTGTACAATCAGTCCGAAAATCGCTGAGAGGTCGAGCTAAAAGGGTTATACTCACTCTCAGGATTTCAGCAAAGATGCAACACTGAGAGAGCAATTCTGGAAATCACTGCAAAGCGAAAGATTAAAGAACGCAACTTGGGTGAAATATGAAAGTTTGAAGAGTTTTGAACAGTTGCGAAAAGCAGTAAGAGCAGAAGAAAGTGAAATGAAGCTCACCACGAATATAGCTCAACAACAGGCAAAAGCACAACAGAAAGCTGAGAAAACAGAAAAAGTCCAGGAAGATACTGATAGAGAAGATAAATTAGATATGATTTTGAAAAGGATAGAGGCACTGGAACAGGGTCGAAGAAGAGGAGGATACAGAGGAGGATTTAATAATAGGAGAGGACAGTATCACAATCAGAATAACAGATAGACAGACAGCAGAAATCAGAACATAACAACAGAGCAAAAGAGTGAGGAGACTGAAGTGAAGGAGCCTTTAAAAGCGTAAGGGTCTTCAACGAGGGGTCAGCTGGAGACCATGAACAAACCGACCCCCAGGACAATAAAGGTTACAAGATGGAAACACTAACTGGACAACCTAACGAATCCAACGTTACCTTTTGTGGCACGGAAACCATTGCACTTATTGATAGTGGATCAGAAGTCACAACAGTGTGCGAGGAATTCTTCCAAATGCTTAATCCTGCTCCAATACAGGTGCCACTAGAAGATCTTCGGCTCAAACTGGAAGGACCAGATGGGCGAAAACTTCCATACATTGGTTGTATTGTGGCAACAATCAAGGTGTCGTTCTGTCCAGAACCCATACCTGTATTAGCTCTAGTGGTGCCGACTACAAGATACAATTCAAAAGTTCCTGTGTTGGTCGGTACCAATGTTATAAATAGGACAAATGAAATGTGCCCAGCAGATACAATGTCTGAGATTCCTGCACAGTGGCAGAATGCATTTCTTTCTCTACAGAACGGATTCGTTGGAACTGTGAAATCCACTAATAAGAAGGATGTCCATATTGAACCATTCCAGACTGTAACATTCTCTGGTCTAGTGAGAAAACAGAAAGAGGTAGAAACGGCAACAAGAGGCCCACGGGCCACAACTCACTCACCTGAGTGAAACCGCCACTCCAGATATGCAGATGGCATGCAACATTTTTCCAATACTCTTATGACAAGGCAACGGCTTTTTGAAATATCTTGCTTACAAGGTTAAAATGCTGAAATTTTCAAAACGTCACAAGTAAAACAAGTCACCCCCAATGCCTCCTACCAACTTTCGAGTCAACTGGCCATTTCTGTGCAGTAGAAGAAGTGAAAAATATCTTTTATCTACAAGTCACCCTGATGCTTCCTACTAAGTTTCGAGTCAATTGACTTTTAGGTTTAGGAGAAGAAGCGAAAAATAGATTTTCAAGATGGCTGTCATGGCGACCATCTTGGATTTCCGAGAGGCACGATTTTAGCTATTTTTGATCTACAAGTCATCCTGATGCTTCCTAGCAAGTTTGGAGTCAATTGGCCTTTTGGTTCAGAAGAAGAAGCGAAAAATAGATTTTCAAGATGGCTGCCATGGCGGCCATCTTGGATTTGCAATCGGCACGATTTTAGCTACTTTTGATTAATAAGTCACCCCAATGCTTCCTAACCAGTTTGGAGTCAATTGGCTTTTGGATTTAGGAGAAGAAGCGAAAAATAGATTTTCCAGATGGCTGCCACGGTGGCCATCTTGGATTTCCGACCAACACGATTTTAGCTATATTTGATCTACAAGTCACCCTGATGCTTCCTAGCAAGTCTGGAGTCAACTTGCCTTTCGGTTCAGGACAAGAAGCGAAAAATAGATTTTCAAGATGGCTGCCATGGCATGACGCACGCCGCACGACCCATGATGGACGATGGACATTGACTGACCACAATAGCTCACCATGAGCACTTCATGCTCAGGTGAGCTAAAAGTCTGAGCAAATTTGGCTCAGAGGCTTCAGAGGAGAAGTCATCTGAAATTCTCAACAATTTTCTCAGACAAATGTTATGAGGCTCATACAAATGCATAGGGAAGCAAACTTGACCTTGCCGTAAAAAGGTCAAATGTCAACGTATGACAATCATTTTAGCAATTTTGGTAGATCTCCTGTCCCTGATGATTTGTGCACAGATTCAGCCCCAAGGCATCCTCAGTTCTGGAGAAGAAGATTTTTAAAGGGTTTTACCATATATGGGCATGGCGGCCATCTTGGTCAATGAACCGCGGCCATTTTAGCAATCTTTCGTCCCCCCAATAAAAGAAGGCTCAATATGAAATTTGAGCAAATTTGGCTCAGTGGCTTCAGAGAAGAAGTAATTTAAAATTCTCAACAATTTTCCTATTCAAATGTATGGGGATCACACAAATGCATAGGGAAGCAAACTTGACCCTGCCGTCTGTTTGTTTGTTTTGAGGTTTTACGGCCCAGTCAACCCAGTGGGGTCATGTCGAGCGCGGTCAGTTTACCTAACCACACGTTTACTGGGCAGGCTTAGTCCTCTAAGCGGTTAACCAGTATTGTGCACATTCTTTCACCAGAAACTGACAACTGCCCTTCTTGAATCAGCGGAAGGGAGAGAATGACCATAGAAAATATTTCATGATCAATCTCCACGAAAGAATGTTGCCGACCTCGGCGGGGGTTGAACCCGCGACCTCCTGGTCTCCAGTCGGACGGCGCATCCAACTGAGCCACCGAGGCCGGCATCTCTTTGGTGTCGTTTCTTCAGTAACTTCTTTCATTCTCACTATTTTCAATTCCTGTTTCATTGGAATTTCAGTTTCTATCTCTGATCTGTTTCTAGGGATCATTCCTTCTTTCATTTCCTCACACCCTAATTCTTTTCTGGCACAAATTCTTTCTTGTTCAGTTATCTTCTCTAATTTTTTTTCCTTTTCTTTCAACAATTCCAATTTCCTTTCCATCTGTGCCCTTTCTTCTAACAAGGCTTCCTTCAGTGAATTAACCTCAAGAAGAGCTCTCTCCTCTTGCTTTATCCATTCCTCTTTTCCTATTAAGGACTCTTCTCTCCTTATTATTTCTTGCTCTTTTTCTATTAAGGATGCTTTTAACGCATTCATTTTTTTAAGACTGTCCTCCCTTTCTCTTAATCTATCGTCTCTTTGCTTCAATTCTGTTTCTTTTCTAGCTATATCTTCTTCTCTGGCTGCAAAGTACATTTCCATTTTCTCCTTCTCTTTAGTAAACAACTTTTCACTTTTGTGTTTAGACTCTTCCTCCCGAACTGTCCAACTTTCTTCCATCTTTTTCCATTCCTCCTCCATCATTTGGCGATTCTGTATCCTTAACTGTTGAAGGATGGATGCCATCATCTGTGATTGTATGTCTTGCATAGTCATCTGTAAACCTTCATCAAGCTCTTTATTGTCTTCAAGAAATGAAGGTGGATCAATGGGTTTCCTTTCATAATTCCAACTATCCCTTTGCACTTGATATTTTCTTTTTGTTGACGTCTCTCTTTCTTTAAATCCTGATTTCCCTGATTTGATTTCACTAAATCCAAGATACTTTCTTGTTCCTTCAATATATCCATCGTCCGTTTCTATATCGGACACTTAATCCCTTTTTCCGCTATCCGCAGTAATTTTTCTTCCATTCAGGTCAGAACCATATTTGTCTGTTGTTCTCTGTATTCCCTGCGGCTTCGTATTTCTGAAAGTGGTATCCTTCAGTTTTGCTCCAGCAAACTCCTTTCCTATTCCCATCCTCTCCTCTGCAGTTAAATTACTATCCTCTCTACTATTTCTTTCACTATGAGCTTCTTGTTGAACTCGATTTCTTTCCTGTGAAATGCAACTAAGTCTTCTCTCCAGTATGTCTAATTCTCTACTCATATCCTTTGCAAAATCACTTTTATCACTTGGTGAAACAGTCTCCTGTAAAGGAGTCATCAGTTAAATCACATCTTCCTTTTCTATCTTCTGATGAAAATACTATTCTTCACGCTTTTGCAATTTCCTCTTTCTTACTGAGTGCATTATCCTCTGTCCATGACTGCTGAGCTTCTTTTTGCTGTCCTACATGTATCATTCCTGTTCTGTCAACTGTTCTGTATGAATCCTCTAGGCTAATTCTATCTTCACTTTCTCTATCAACTGAAACATTCAATCTGTCACTTTCATTTCTCACTCCATTTCTAAGTAGTCCTCCTTGTGAACCTTCTTTCTGTTGTGCATCACGAAAACTTTCTAATACATCAGACTGTGTTTTCTTGAGCTCATCCTCTTTCTGTTTCAAAGATTTCAAAATTCTCTCTTTTTCAGCTTTCAAAACTCTTATTTCTGACGCATTTCTCCTTTATTCCTCCCGTTCTCTTTTATTTTCTCTTCGCAAATACCGGAGCTCCCTTTCCTTTTCTGATTCTGTTGAGAACGCCTTTATCAATATTTTTCATGTAAGTATTTTCCTGACTTTCGCACTAGTACGAGTAGAAATGTTTCACACTGTCTGGATAATGTTTGTATCCAGTATGAACACTATTGTTGAATTATTCTATTCACATGCGATTATCATTCACTATGCTTCAAGCATTTTTATTTCACTGCAGCTTCTTTTCAATTTATACAATAACTATTTCCGTTGTGGTTTCTCTCCAAACTGTACAATATCTGTACTAAATTCCGTTTATATACGGTTTATCTCCAATGTGTATTAACACACAAATTGTACAGTAAACAAATACTTCAATCACAATGGCGCCTTATATGCAAATGTAAAAAAAAAAATAGCTTAACTCCCCAAAAAAAAATGTTTCAGGACTTTCGCAATATGTTGGGAAAAAATGCAGGGCAAAATCAAAACAAAAAATTTAACCCCAAATTCCCCATATTGCCTAACAAAATATATGCAAAATCTCCAAAAATGTCCGCAGAATTAACCGCAAAACAAACCGTGAAACAAACCACAAAATTTATGTATATTCTTATCGCACTGGCGTTGGTATTGTTTGCTCACTTTTTTTTTTTTTTTTTCAGGGTGGGAGGGCTGGGTGAAGGCAATAATTTCTGCTTTTACCAATTAAATAGGAGCAAAAAAAATTAATTCCCGTTCACGTATTGACTGTGATAGGGCCTTTATATGAAATTTTTACATTAATAAGGATGATTTATGAAATGAATGATGAAACACACAAAATAGCATGCATACACACAATAGCTTTCACACAAAAGCAAAAACAAAAATGAAAAATGAAAACATAAAGAAAAAAAACGAGAAAGTAAAAAAAACCTTGACACGAGCTGGAATTGAACCACCGCCTAAATACCCTTCATATCACAAGTCCTGCATGATACCGACTGCGCCACAGAGGCCACTGATACTACATAGCTTTTTTAGTAGCTATCAATTGTAGCATGACGAAGCAGTGAAGGATTGGCTCCCAGCTATTTTACCAGAAAATTGATGGCAAAACAACAAAGTTCGACATTGCCTAATTATGGGCAAATTCGAAATACAAAAATTGGGAGAGTAATAAGACAAACTTATTTGTCGCGTGAAAACAAAGAAGTTTGACAGGGTATAAAGAGCTATGTTGAACTGACAAACCACAAAATTGGCTGGACAAAGAGGCCGGGTGGGAAAGGGGTTTGGCAGGGGTTGGGGTAACTTAACTAATGGGTAAATAACAAAACATATCTACCTAAAAAGCATTACACAGATTTGCTACCAGCCCTGACTGCATATTCCCCAGGGTAAATGACTGTGAGCAAAACTATGCAATACGATCAGATGGAAAATGTGTACTGAGTGTAGTCTAAATTTAAAATATGTAAATAAACATAGGTCTACTCAACAATCAATAAATCTATGCAAAAGCAACTAAAGTGACCTAGACCAAACTTTCGCCTGAAAAATAGCGAAACCTCAATATAGGTCTGCAACAAAATGCACAAAAATGTCATCTACCAAAAATAACTATCCAATTATTCCTAACACATGTCCATTGAATAAATAATCCTAACACATAAATCATATATGCACACACTGTAACTTACACGCGGTGATCACCACAGTCAGTGATTATTCACAAAAATCACTAGCATCACATTGTGAACACTAAACGCGCACCTGTATCCGTCGTCTGGAAAGGTCTGCACGGCAGAAACACACTGATCCCTGCGATCGATCGCCAGTCTATTCCATTATGGGCCCAATAACTGCAGATACATGTATGCACAGTGTTTATTTTCACTAACTCCGTAGACGGGAATCCTGGAGATCACTGTACAATCATTGGTAGATACAGCGAGTGACGTCACAAATATCTCAAAATGAGACACACACACCCAGCTACACAGGGTTTCCTAAAATGTCAATCTTGTTGATCTCAGCTGTCAGACGTCGATGTCAGTTAGTCCAGTCCGTTATGGCCACCATTGTAACAGTACAAGGTCAGGAGAGGTCACAACTATACAAATTTGGCCGGGTGTATGGGCAAAACCACAGAAGTTACCAAAATATTGTTGAATATTTCTTTAACAGGAAGCCGTAAAGGAGTGTTTCCAACAAAAATTTTTGAAATCAAAATTTTAATTTTAAAATTCGCAAAAAAAAACAACATTTTTTTATCCAAAAATTAAAAATTGACATTTTCGCGTCAAAAATGATGTCTGGGCTCCCAGCTGTGAGAAAATCATAGAGAAAGCCTTATTTGTTATCAAGAAATGCACATTTTGCTAGACGTACCCTCTACAGATTATTTGTTGTCTATGGGAAACTTTTGAGGCATTTTTAGCCTCTCAAAGGGTTGGTCTCTTTTTCTGGCCATATCAGTGTGCCTTTTACTCGAAGGAAGGTTGAGTTTGCATGATTTTGTGTGTGACAGAATATTGTTTTCATTAAACAAAGAATTTTTCCGGTATTGTGAAAAAAACTTCATTTTGGGGTAAAAATCATTTTTTGGAAATTCCCGTTTTTCTTAGAATCTTTTGGTCTGGCATTGTTGGTGCCATTGACACTTTTGAAGCTGAACATGTTGCGAACATGTTGAGCTGATTGAAATAGGGCTGAGACTTCCAGTTTTGCCCATGAAATAATTTTAAAACTTCAGGGTCACATTTTAGTGATAATCAAAGGGAAAATAAAACTGGTGGCCCTTAAATTATTTTGTGGAGTATATAACAAATGCAATGTACTGCGTTAAGAATAAGCAAGTATAGCATGTGCATATGATATATAACAAATGCAATGTACTGAATTAATAATAAGCATGTATAGCATGTACATATGATATATAACAAATGCAATGTACTGCATTAAGAATGAGCATGTATAGCATGTGCATATGACATATAACAAATGCAATGTACTTACTGCATTAAGAATAAGCATGTATAGCATGTGCATAAGATATATAACAAATGCAATGTACTGCATTAAGAATAAGCATGTATAGCATGTGCATATGATATATAACAAATGCAATGTACTGCATTAAGAATAAGCATGTATAGCATGTGCATATGACATATAACAAATGCAATGCACTTCATTCTATGTGAATTGTGTTTTATCATACTAAAATTTTCAAGTTGAAAAGTTTTATGAATTTGGTAACATGACAATATCATAAAGACTATAGTCAAGAAGTACTTACTTCTCTGTTCCAGTCATTTATACAAACAAACAATAATAATGTTAACTCCATTCGTCATATGGTAAACCTTTACCACTCTTTGAGCCAATTGAACAGACGACACACCGGATACACCCCTCCCGCACCTCATGTAGATTGTTTCCACTGAAGACAATTTGCATGAAATGCCATATTCCCCACCCCCCCCCACACACACACACCCCACACCCCCACCCCATGCAAAAAACAAGCAAGACAGACACCTCTCAGCATGTCGCCCGCTAAACATTATACTCAGAGTGCTGTTCCTGAGTTTATCAAGTGAAAATACAAAAATATATATTTTTATATCCAGGTAAAGCAAATTGTCATATCTGTTTCTTGGTTTAAAGACCAGTAACAAGGAAATGACCATTACAGGAAGCAGTATCATGCAAACCAAACATAGTTATTTTCATTCGGTCATGTATGTCTTTATCTATCCAAATAAGTTCTAAATGAGGATAACAAAGCTTTGATCATATGGTTCTAAGGAAATAAAAGTTTTATATACCTGCATGCCAAATCTTGACAGAATGTTGTTCCAGGGTTTGATCCTTGCAGTTTTGGATGATTTACAGTATAATACAACATGCTCGGTAGTTGAAGTATGGTTAAAAAAATATTACAAGACTGACAAAACAGGGGATTGCTATTTGTAAAAAGCAAACCTATTAATTTGACACATATCCGTGAGTACTTTACAAATTTTACATTTCTTTTTGACAATGTCCAAAACTCGCATGGTTCATATCTGTTGTGTATAGTTACAGTACAGCTCAGGTAAAAGAACCAAAAAACTCTTTACTCCGATCTAGGCGTTACGCGAACCTCCCAAAAACACTCGGAATAATTCCGAGTAACGCATATACTCGGCAGACAACACTCGCAAGTTCTGCGTAAAGTATGCGGTACGCGAAATTACTCGGAAGATGTATTATCGTACCCGGAGGCAATATTTCTCGCTAAGTTATGTGAGGTTCGTCGGAGTAATTTGACGAAATACCTGTCCGATTTTTATTTATTTATTTATTTAATAAATAAATTTATTTAGTTGTTTGTTTAATAAATATATTTATTTATTTATATATTTATTTTTCCATCATATAGTACAGTCAGCATAAAGGTTATATCCATCCACGCTCATGCGGATGCGCAGGTTGATCTGAGTCTGCACTGGTTGCAAAGGTCTTATTGTCCCAAAAGTGTTTTCCAAATTGCCACATTCTGATCCTCCATGATTCCCTTGTTCTCTTAAAATATTAACCAATGCTGCCTTGATGCCTGAATATATTTGGGTGTTCCCTTGGTCTACAGAAAACCCCGGTAGCCCCAGTCACTGTTCGAGCATGTAACATGGGCCAAAGCTCCATATGAAAAAGTACTGTATTCTGTGGCTTAGTCTGGTCCGGCCACACAAGTGGGTCCAGCATGGTCATTATGCCCCCAACTTCGAAGAAGTTGGAGGGGCATATTGCTTCTGGGACGTTTGTGCATGCGTCCGTCCGTCCGTCCGTGCGTTCGTCTGTTACGCTTTTTGATGCATAGCATAACTTCTAAACCATACATGCTAGGGTTTTGAAATTTCATATATGGATTCTTCATGAAAAAATAGCTGACCCGTATTTTTTTTTCCATCAGGATTATGCCCCTTTTCTTGAGTTATGGCCCTTTGAAAAAATATAGATGAAATCTTGTCAGCAAAATATCTCAAAAGCTATTGAAGCTAGAGCCTTGAAACCTGGTGAATAGAATGGAATTGATGAGTAGATGACCTGATTAACTTTTGAATAAATTCTGAAAATTACTTCATGAGTTATGGCCCTTTATAACTTTGGGCATTTTTACAATTGCACACTTTTTGATGCATAGCATAAGTTTTGAACTGTGCATGCTAGGGTTTTGAAATTTCATATATGGATTCCTCATGAAAAAATAGCTGACACGTATTTTTTTTTCTTATCAGGATTATGCCCCTTTCCTGAGTTATGGCCCTTTGAAAAAATATGGATGAATTCTTGTCAGCAAAATATCTCAAAAGCTATTGAAGCTAGAGCCTTGAAACTTGGTGAATAGATTGGTATTGATGAGTAGATGACCTGATTAACTTTTGAATAAATTCTGAAAATTACTTCATGAGTTATGGCCCTTTATAACTTTGGGCTTTTTTACGTTGCACATTTTTTGATGCATAGCATAAGTTTTGAACTGTGCAGGCTAGGGTTTTGAAATTTCATATATGGATTCCTCATGAAAAAATAGCTGACCCGTATTTTTTTCCCATCAGGATTATGCCCCTTTCCTGAGTTATGGCCCTTTGAAAAAATATAGATGAAATCTTGTCAGCAAAATATCTCAAAAGTTATTGAAGCTAGAGCCTTGAAACCTGGTGAATAGACTGGTATTGATGAGTAGATGACCTGATTAACTTTTGAATAAATTCTGAAAAGTACTTCTTGAGTTATGGCCCTTTGTCATTTTGGGCATTTTTACATTGCACACTTTTTGATGCATAGTATAAGTTTTGAACTGTGCATGCTAGTTTGAAATTTCATATATGGATTCCTCATGAAAAAGTAGGTGACCCATATTTTTTTTCCTATCCAAATTATCTCCCATTTTAGAGTTATTTCCCTTTTAATAAAATAACATTGAAATCTCGTATATTTGTATTGTTGTTATCGTCATGGGCAAGCAATGTTGAAGTCAAGCAGTGTTAGTGTCAGGCAGTTGGGGGCATAGTGTTTTACAAACACCAGCTCTAGTTTTTACTTAATGTGCCATAGAAAACAAAACAAACACACAAAAATCACAAAGAGAATCAAACATCTGCCCCTAATATTTATGTTGGTATTTCTGTAACTGCCTTTTCCAGTGCAACAACCGCACGGGCTCAGTATAAATGACGTACTTTGGTAAAAGACTGGGAAATTCTCACTCGCGTGCAGCAACCGCACATGTCAATATAAATTTAGTTTAAGGGACACTTCTGCTATCAAAGAGGCACTGAATCAATAAGACAGCCCATGTGAAAAGGGTGTCTGTCACACAAAAACACACTTTACGCAAGTTAATGACAACTCAAATGGGTGAGTGAGTTTTTTTACGTCCCACTAAAAGCTAAGTAGATACTGCACAAAAACCACGCAGGTTTTTTTTGGGCACGTTTTTTTCTCCGTAACAGAAACAGATGTAACAATTAAAATATATAAGGAATACTCTAAAATGGACTGAAAAAGAATGAAACAAATGAAACAGACCAATAGCAGTTCTCACTGATGGTCTGTTTCATTCGTTTCATTTGTTACGAAACAGGATGTAACAGTGCAAAAGACTTGTTCAAAGCTCGTTACGAAACATGGTGAAACGGAATGAAACGATGAAACATACATCTTTTTTTTTTTATAAACCCATTTCTGTTTCGTAACAAATGAAACGATTAAGATATATAGGAAAAACTCTGAAACAGGATGTAACAGACCAAACAATTTAAAATAATCTCGTTACGAAACAGGGTGTAATGAAATGTAACAATGAAACATCATCTTTTTTTTTTTTTATCAACCCATTTCTGTTTCGTAACAAATGAAACAATTAAGATATATAGGAAAAACTCTGAAACAGGATGTAACAGTGCAAAAGACTTGTTCAAAGCTCGTTACGAAACAGGGTGTAACGAAATGTAACAATGAAACATCATCTTTTTTTTTTTTATAAACCCATTTCTGTTTCGTAACAAATGAAACGATTAAGATATATAGGAAAAACTCTGAAACAGGATGTAACAGTCCAAAAGAATTGTTCAAAGCTCGTTACGAAACAGGGTGTAACGAAATGTAACAATGAAACATCATCTTTTTTTTTTTATAAACCCATTTCTGTTTCATAACAAATGAAACGATTAAGATATATAGGAAAAACTCTGAAACAGGATGTAACAGACCAAACATTCTGAAATATGCTCGTTACGAAACAGAGTGAAACGAAATGAAACGATGAAACATACAATTTTTTTTTTTTATAAACCCATTTCTGTTTCGTAACAAATGAAACGATTAAAATATATAGGGAAAACTCTGAAACAGGATGTAACAGGCCAAACAATCTGAAATATGCTCGTTACGAAACAGAGTGAAACGAAATGAAACGATGAAACATACAATTTTTTTTTTATAAACCCATTTCTGTTTCGTAACAAATGAAACGATTAAGATATATAGGAAAAACTCTGAAACAGGATGTAACAGACCAAAAGACTTGTTCAAAGCTCGTTACGAAACAGGGTGTAACGAAATGTAACAATGAAACATCATCTTTTTTTTTTTATCAACCCATTTCTGTTTCGTAACAAATGAAACGATTTGACTTGTTCAAAGCTCGTTACGAAACATGGTGAAACGGAATGAAACGATGAAACGTACATCTTTTTTTTTTATAAACCCATTTCTGTTTCCTAACAAATGAAACGATTAAGATATATAGGAAAAACTCTGAAACAGGATGTAACAGACCAAAAACTTTAAAATAATCTCGTTACGAAACAGGGTGTAACGAAATGTAACTATGAAACATCATCTTTTTTTTTTATCAACCCATTTCTGTTTCGTAACAAATGAAGCGATTAAGATATATAGGAAAAACTCTGAAACAGGATGTAACAGTGCAAAAGACTTGTTCAAAGCTCGTTACGAAACATGGTGAAACAGAATGAAACGATGAAACGTACATCTTTTTTTTTTATAAACCCATTTCTGTTTCGTAACAAATGAAACGATTAAGATATATAGGAAAAACTCTGAAACAGGATGTAACAGTCCAAAAGAATTGTTCAAAGCTCGTTACAAAACAGGGTGTAACGAAATGTAACAATGAAACATCATCTTTTTTTTTTTTTATAAACCCATTTCTGGTTCGTAACAAATGAAACGATTAAGATATATAGGAAAAACTCTGAAACAGTATGTAACAGACCAAACATTCTGAAATATGCTCGTTACGAAACAGAGTGAAACGAAATGAAACGATGAAACATACAATTTTTTTTTTTTATAAACCCATTTCTGTTTCGTAACAAATGAAACGATTAAAATATATAGTGAAAACTCTGAAACAGGATGTAACAGACCAAACAATCTGAAATATGCTCGTTACGAAACAGAGTGAAACGAAATGAAACGATGAAACATACAATTTTTTTTTTATAAACCCATTTCTGTTTCGTAACAAATGAAACGATTAAGATATATAGGAAAAACTCTAAAACAGGATGTAACAGACCAAAAGACTTGTTCAAAGCTCGTTACGAAACAGGGTGTAACGAAATGTAACAATGAAACATCATCTTTTTTTTTTTTTTATAAACCCATTTCTGTTTCGTAACAAATGAAACGATTAAGATATATAGGAAAAACTCTGAAACAGGATGTAACAGTGCAAAAGACTTGTTCAAAGCTCGTTACGAAACATGGTGAAACGGAATGAAACGATGAAACGTACATCTTTTTTTTTTATAAACCCATTTCTGTTTCGTAACAAATGAAACGATTAAGATATATAGGAAAAACTCTGAAACAGGATGTAACAGACCAAAAAATTTAAAATAATCTCGTTACGAAACAGGGTGTAATGAAATGTAACAATGAAACATCATCTTTTTTTTTTTTTATCAACCCATTTCTGTTTCGTAACAAATGAAACGATTAAGATATATAGGAAAAACTCTGAAACAGTATGTAACAGACCAAAAGACTTCTTCAAAGCTCGTTACGAAACAGGGTGATTACTTATGACTCTGCAGCCACTGATCAAAATCTTTTCATATTTGGTATGGGATACCTGGGAGGGTTCTCTTCCATTCTACATCTATGAACCCCTGGGTCATGCCCCAGGGCGGGGTTAGAAGTCAAAATCTAGGACACCCAAATTAAGTAATTAGTATATTGCTGTTTGTTTATACAAACAATCTCTTAATAAAGAAGGATGGGCATCAGACATGTTTATCACATCCACATTCAGTGTAATAAGGTCAAGGTCATTGAGATCTTATTTTCATGCTTCAGTGATTTTGCGTTATATTTTGAAGCCTATTTCATGGATTAATGCCTCAATATAGAAGTATGATGCAGTTTGTTGATACAAACAACTTCTTAAAGAAGGGTGCTAGAAGTCAAAATCTAGGACACCAAAATTAAGTAACAATTGCTGTTTGTTTATACAAACAATCTCTTAATAATGAAGAATGGGCATCAGACATGTTTTTCACATCAACATTCAGTGTAATTACGTCAAGGTCATTGTGATCATATTTTCATGCTCCAGTAATTTTTCCTTTTATTTCAAGCCTATATCATGGATTAATGCGATACTTGGAATATTGGTTCTATGTGACACTACAATTGACGGTTAACAAATGTAGGTGATCTTGACTTATATTTCATGAGGCAGTAATTTTGCCTCATATCTTGAATGTTATTTGATGTATGAACATCATTACTTTGGATTTTGAATAAGTATGATCTAACAGTTGACCTAAAAGTAAATGTAGGTCACTGTGACCTATATTTCATAGTCCAGGGATTTTCTGTTACATCTGGAAGACACTTTCATGTATTTCTATCATACTTTGGGATTATGTGACCTATATTTCATAGCCCTTTGTCTTGTATCTCCCACTAATTAATACTGAATTGTCATATTTTCATGAAATGACACATTGTCATCCAAACCTTCACCTCAAAGTAAATATAAAATAAATCAGTATGACATATATTTCATGGTCTTGTGATGTTGCATACTATCCTTAGATTATTTAATGGATTAAGATCATAGTTGGTATAATGGATCAGTGTGACCTCATATTAACTTCTCATGTACATGTAGGTCAGAGACTTACATTTTATGATCTGGTAAATTTGCTGCATGTCTTGAAGACTATTTACTCCAGGAAAGTTGTACTTGGGATGATAGATCCATGTCACTCAGAGACTGACATTGTGAACTATATCTTGCCCTATATCACTGTCGTAAACTTTAAATTATTGTTATAATTCAGAAATGGCACCTGCTGGGAATATTTGTGACCCTCTGGGCAATTGCTCTAATATTAGTTTCCCAAGGACTGTAAAGGCTACTGTGATGATATTTGATGGCACTAAATTCTCGTTCAAAATTAATGTCCAGTTTGACCAGTTGAGGAGGGGAGTCTGGGGCCAGTGGATAATGAGTAATTCTCACATAAATATGTAAAAGTAACTCCAGGGCATATTGTTTTAACCTCTGTCATACGGTTTGTATCCGTATGTCAGTGTGACAGTCTGTGTGCTGTTCATCTGTCACACTAAAAAAAAATGAAACTCTTTTATATATTTTCAAACCTATCGTAAAGGCCAACAGTGTCAACGGTCCTTAAAGACCACTAATCCTTATCCCAACAGGTTTGAAATGAAAATGAAATGGGTTTATAAAAAAAAAAAAGATGATGTTTCATTGTTACATTTCGTTACACCCTGTTTCGTAACGAGCTTTGAACAATTCTTTTGGTCTGTTACATCCTGTTTCAGAGTTTTTCCTATATATCTTAATCGTTTCATTTGTTACGAAACAGAAATGGGTTTATAAAAAAAAAAAAAAGATGATGTTTCATTGTTACATTTCGTTACACCCTGTTTCGTAACGAGCTTTGAACAAGTCTTTTGGTCTGTTACATCCTGTTTCAGAGTTTTTCCTATATATCTTAATCGTTTCATTTGTTACGAAACAGAAATGGGTTTATAAAAAAAAAAAAAGATGATGTTTCATTGTTACATTTCGTTACACCCTGTTTCGTAACGAGCTTTGAACAAGTCTTTTGGTCTGTTACATCCTGTTTCAGAGTTTTTCCTATATATCTTAATCGTTTCATTTGTTACGAAACAGAAATGGGTTTATAAAAAAAAAAAAAAATGATGTTTCATTGTTACATTTCGTTACACCCTGTTTCGTAACGAGCTTTGAACAATTCTTTTGGACTGTTACATCCTGTTTCAGAGTTTTTCCTATATATCTTAATCGTTTCATTTGTTACGAAACAGAAATGGGTTTATAAAAAAAAAAAAAGATGATGTTTCATTGTTACATTTCGTTACACCCTGTTTCGTAACGAGCTTTGAACAAGTCTTTTGGTCTGTTACATCCTGTTTCAGAGTTTTTCCTTTATATCTTAATCGTTTCATTTGTTACGAAACAGAAATGGGTTTATAAAAAAAAAAAAAAGATGATGTTTCATTGTTATATTTCGTTACACCCTGTTTCGTAACGAGCTTTGAACAAGTCTTTTGGTCTGTTACATCCTGTTTCAGAGTTTTTCCTATATATCTTAATCGTTTCATTTGTTACGAAACAGAAATGGGTTTATAAAAAAAAAAAAAATGATGTTTCATTGTTACATTTCGTTACACCCTGTTTCGTAACAAGCTTTGAACAATTCTTTTGGACTGTTACATCCTGTTTCAGAGTTTTTCCTATATATCTTAATCGTTTCATTTGTTACGAAACAGAAATGGGTTTATAAAAAAAAAAAAAGATGATGTTTCATTGCTACATTTCGTTACACCCTGTTTCGTAACGAGCTTTGAAGAAGTCTTTTGGTCTGTTACATCCTGTGTTTTTCCTATATATCTTAATCGTTTCATTTGTTACGAAACAGAAATGGGTTTATAAAAAAAAAAAAAGATGATGTTTCATTGTTTCATTTCGTTACACCCTGTTTCGTAACGAGCTTTGAAGAAGTCTTTTGGTCTGTTACATCCTGTTTCAGAGTTTTTCCTATATATCTTAATCGTTTCATTTGTTACGAAACAGGAATGGGCTTATAAAAAAAAAAAGATGTATGTTTCATCGTTACATTTCGTTTCACCCTGTTTCGTAACGAGCTTTGAACAAGTCTTTTGGTCTGTTACATCCTGTTTCAGAGTTTTTCCTATATATCTTAATCGTTTCATTTGTTACGAAACAGAAATGGGTTTATAAAAAAAAAAGATGTACATTTCATCGTTTCATTCTGTTTCACCATGTTTCGTAACGAGCTTTGAACAAGTCTTTTGCACTGTTACATCCTGTTTCCTAACAAATGAAACGAATGAAACAGACCATCAGTGAGAACTGCTATTGGTCTGTTACATTTGTTTCATTCTTTTTCTGTCCATTTTAGAGTATTTCTTATATATTTTAATTGTTACATCTGTTTCTGTTACGGAGAAAAAAACGTGCCCAAAAAAAACCTGCGTGGTTTTTGTGCAGTATATGGACTGACCCGAGTCTTCGCTCGTCACACAAGACATTTTGTTAAACCCAGAGATTATAGGAGGTACATACAATTAGTGAAGGCTCTGATCAGACTACTGATGCGCAGTCTGAGAGTGTGCAGGCTGATCCGTCACTTCATACAAGTTTTATTGTAGGTTTTGCCATGCACAGACTCATGCATGATTTGTTTATGCAAACCTTAACGCTTAGCACCCTGGGTAAAATTTTCAACAGATGACATTTTGAAATATTTTTTCATTCTTCCAAGAGAACAGGATATGCATTTCATGCAAATTGTCTCCATTGCATGAAATGTCAAATCCTGTTTTCTTGCTAATAAAAAAATAATGAATTTGTTATCTGCTGAATTAGCCCAGAGAGCCCATTTTGAAGACCCCTTCCCGCCGATACAAGGTTTATGCGTGCGTCTCTCTTACTTGTCAAATAAATTATGGTCTTGGTTTTGCATATTGAAACATGGAAACGAAATAATAATGTTATTAATGTGTATACTGTTATAGAATAAAGTAACATAATATTCATTTGTACCCTGATAAATGCGAGGTAAGGTCCTCATACTGCAGGTTTTTACTGTTTTAAGGGAGCTAACTTCATTTGACTGTTAAAAGGAAGTTAACTGCAATTGCTTTATGAGTCGGGGCCCATGCGAAATGGGATAGGGAACAGCATTTTTAGCTCACCTGAGCCTAAGGCTCAAGGTGAGCTATTGTGATCACCCACCGTCCGTCGTCGTCATCGTCGTCGTCGTCGTCGTCCGTCTGTCCGTCCACAATCTTTAAACAACATCTCCTCCTAAACCACTGATTGGATTTTCACCAAACTTCACAGGAATGATCTTTGGTTGGTCCTCTATCAAAGTTGTTCAAATGGTTCCAGTGTACCGGTTTATCTTGCACCCTGGGCAGCTTGCCCCCCGGGGGTGAAGCTGCCTCTGGGCAGCTTGCCCCCCGGGGGTGAAGATACCCCGGGGTATCTTGCCCCCACCCTGGGCTGCTTGCCCCCCGGGGGTGAAGCTGCCTCTGGGCAGCTTGCCCCCCGGGGGTGAAGATACCCTGGCCTGGGCAGCTTGCCCCCCACCCCAAGAAAACCTGACAGAACTTAATGCAGGAAGATTTTATGTTTTTAAAATAAAAATCTGTATAATAGAAACATGGGAAAACTGATTTTTACATGTGTGTGCATATGCATCTTTTTCCTGATATGAGGAAATTGAGGGCCAGAATATGGTGGCCTTAGAAGTTTGCACCTATGCCAGAAAACCTGGCAGACTCCATTCTAAAAGATAATTTATCACTTAATAGACTTTCCTATTAAACAGTCATTTGAATATTCATAATATTGACCATCAACTATTTTTCTATGGCTGGAGGTGAGGCGGGGGGTAAGATACCGTGGCCTGGGCAGCTTGCCCCCCACCCCTAGAAAACCTGACAGAACTTTATTCAGAAAGATTTTATTCCTTTTAAATAAAAATCTTTATGATAGATACATGGAAAAACTAATTTTTTATGTGCATATGCATCTTTTACCCGATAGGAGGAAATTGAGGTCCAGAATATAGTGGCCTTAGAAGCTAGCAACTATGCCAGAAAACCTGGCAGACTCCATTCCAAAAGATAGTTTATCACTGAAGAGACTTTCCTATTGAACAGTCATTTGAATATTCATGATATCGACCATTAACCATTTTTCTCTAAACAGGAAGGGGTGGGGGTTAAGATACTGTGGCCTGGGCAGCTTGCCCCCCCCCCCCTCCCCAGGGGTGAAGATACCCTTGCTTGCACAGCTTGACCCACCCCCCTCAAGAAAATCTTACACAACTTAATTCAGTAAGTTTTTTTCTTCTTTTAAATAAAAATCCTTACAACAGAAACATGGCAAAACTGATTTTTATGTACATACACATTTTTTACTGGATAGGAGGAAACTGAGAGCCTTAGAAGCTTGCACCTATGCTATTTTTATCCCAATGTAGAGGAGAGGGGCATGTGATACAGAAAAAAAAAGAGATACAGTAAAAATAAGTAAAAGCAGGTACTACTACCATTCTAATGTCTGTGCATTAGAATTTTAAGTTTTCATGTTTCTAGGGGTGGGGGGCAAGCTGCCCAGGCCAGGGTATCTTCACCCCCGGGGGGCAAGCTGCCCAGGCCAGGGTATCTTACCCCCCACCCAAGTCTATCTGAAGAAAGATAGATAATAAAAAGTAATAAGAATATTCAAATGACCTGTTAAATGGGAAATTGTTTTAAAAAGGTAAAATTAACATTCTGAATTTTGAATTTTGTTTACAAGATTTTCTGAGCTTGGGAGGAAACTTCTTGAGCCACAGTATTTTGGCCCCGATCCCTTTCCGTAAAGTGAAAAAGTAGGTAATTCTATTGTCTGTGCATTAGATTTTCAGTTTAAAATGATTAAATAGCTTTTCAGATCAGAGTTTGCCAAGTTTTGCGGGGTGGGGGGGCAAGCTGCCCAGGCCAGGGTATCTTCACCCCCGGGGGCAAGCTGCCCAGGCCAGGATATCTTACCCCCCACCCAAGTCTACCTGAAGAAAGATAGATAATAAAAATAGAAATATTCAAATGACCTGTAAAATGGGAAATTGTTTTAAAAAGGTAAAATTAACATTCTGAATTTTGCATTTTGTTTACAAGATTTCCTGAGCTTGGGAGGAAACTTCTTGAGCCACAGTATTTTGGCCCCGATCCCTTTCCGTAAAGTGAAAAAGTAGGTAAAAGTAGGTAATACTACCATTCTATTATCTGTGCATTAGATTTTCAGTTTAAAATGATTAAACAGCTTTTCAGATCGGAGTTTGCCAAGTTTTGCGGGGTGGGGGGCAAGCTGCCCAGGCCAGGGTATCTTCACCCCTGGGGGGGGGGGGCAAGCTGCCCAGGCCAGGGTATCTTACCCCTCACCCAAGTCTATCTGGAAAAAGACAGATAATAAAAAGTAATAGAAATATTCAAATGACCTGTTAAATGGGAAATTGTTTTAAAAAGGTAAAATTAACATTCTGAATTTTGAATTTTGTTTACAAGATTTTCTAAGCTTGGGAGGAAACTTCTTGAGCCACAGTATTTTGGCCCCGATCCCTTTCCGTAAAGTGAAAAAGTAGGTAATACTACTATTCTATTGTCTGTGCATTAGATTTTCAGTTTAAAATGATTAAATAGCTTTTCAGATTGGAGTTTGCCAAGTTTCGCGGGGTGGGGGGCAAGCTGCCCAGGGCAGGGTATCTTCACCCCCGAGGGGCAAGTCGCCCAGGCCAGGGTATCTTACCCCCACCCAAGCCTATCTGAAGAAAGACAGGTAATAAAAAGTAATAAAAATATTCAAATGACCTGATAAATGGGAAATTGTTTTAAAAAGATAAAAATAACAGTCTGAATTTAATTTTGTTTACAAGATTTTCTGAGCTTGTGAGCAAACCTCTTGGGCCACAGTAATTTGGCCTCGCAATCCCTTCTCGTAAAGTCAAAAAATAGGTAAAAGCAGATACTACTACCATTCTATTGTCTGTGCATTAGAATTTCAAGTTTAAAATGATTAAATAGCTTTTCAGATTTGAGTTTGCCAAGTTTCCAGGGGTGGGGGCAAGCTGCCCAGGCAAGGGTATCTTCACCCCCAGTATCTTGACAAGTTTAAAATAATTAAATAGCTTTTCAGATAGGAGTTTGCCAAGTTTCCAAGGGTGGGGGGCAAGCTGCACAGGCCAGGGTATCTTAACCCCTGGGGGGCAAGCTGCCCAGGCCAGGATATCTTACCCCCTCCCCTTGCCCCCCACCCCCACCAGCCTATCTGAAAAAAGATAGATAATAAAAAGTAATAGAAATATCTAAATGGCCAGTTAAATATGAAATTGTTTTAAAAGGATAAAAATAACATTCTGAACTTTAATTTCGTTTACAAGATTTTCTGAATCTTCTTGGGACACAGTAATTTGGCCTCAATCCCTTCCTGTAAAGTGAAAAAATAGGTAAAAACAGTTACAACTACCAATCTTATGTCTGTGCATTAGAATTTTAAGTTGTAGTAAATGATTAAATAACTTTTCAGATCGGAGTCTGCCGTTTCCAGGGGTGGGGGACAAGCTGCCCAGGCCAGGGTGTCTTCACCCTAGGGGGCAAGCTGCTCAGGCCAGGGTATCTTACCTCCACCCCAGCCTATCTGAAAAAAAAAATAGATAATAAAAAGTAATAGAAATATATAAATGATCTGTTTAAAGGAAAATTGTTTTAGAAGGATAAAAATAACATTCTGAACTTTAATTTTGTCTACAAGATTTTCTGAGTTTGGGAGGAAACTTCTTGAGCCACAGTATTTTGGCCCCAGTCCCTTCCCGTAAAGTGAAAAAAATAGGTAAAAGCAGATACTACTACCATTCTAATGTCTGTGCATTAGAATTTTAAGTTGTAAATAATTAAATAGCTTTTCAGATTGGAGTTTGCCAAGTTTCCAGGGGTGGGGGGCAAGCTGCCCAGGCCAGGGTATCTTCACCCCCGGGGGGCAAGCTGCCCAGGCCAGGGTATCTTACCCCCCACCCCAGCCTATCTGAAGAAAAATAGATAATAAAAAGTAATAGAAATATTGAAATGACCTGTTAAATGGGAAATTGTTTTAAAAAGGTAAAAATAACATTCTGAACTTTAATTTCATTTACAAGATTTTCTGAGCTTGGGAGGAAACTTCTTGAGCCACAGTATTTTGGCCTCAATCCCTTTCTGTAAAGTGAAAAAGGTAGGTAAAAGCAGGTATTACTACCATTCTAATGTCTGTGCATTAGAATTATAAGTTTAAAATGATTAAATAGCTTTTCAGATTGGAGTTTGCCAAGTTTCCAGGGGTTGGGGGCAAGCTGCCCAGGCCAGGGTATCTTACCCCCAGCCCCTTCCTGTTAGAAGAAAAATAGGTTATATCAAATACTAGAAATTCTCTAATGACCTGTTCAGTGGGAAATTCTATTAAATTTTTCTGGACTGTCTGTGCTAGCACTTCTGAGTCTGGGAGGAAAATGCTTAGGCTACAGTATCTTAGCCCCAACCTCCTCCCATAAAGAGAAAAATAATGAAAAATCATACATTACTACTGTTCTGATAATTGTGTGACATAAATTTGTTTTAAAAAAAAATAAATCTCATTTTCAATTGAGTTTCCAAGGTTTTCTGGGGTGGGGGGCAAGCTGCCCAGGGTGGGGGGCAAGATACCCCGGGGTATCTTGCCACCCGGGGGGCAAGCTGCCCAGGGGGGCAAGATAAACTGTTACACCGTCCGTTGCATATCTAGGTCACAGGAGCTAAAAATAGATTATTTAACTAAAAACTATAAAAAATCTTCTTGTCAGAAACCACTGGACCGATTTCAATATAATTTTGCAGAAATGTTCCTTTGGTGATCCTCTACCAAGATTGTTCAAGCCATTTGGATTCGTCAAAAAACATGGCCGCCAGGGGGCGGGGCTTATTTTTCCTATATATCTATATAGAACTTTAAAAATCTTCTTGTCAGAAATCACTGGACTGATTTCAGTATAATTTTGCAGAAGTGTTCTTTTGGTTATCCGTTACTAAGATTGTTCAAGCCATTTGGATTCATCAAATAACATGGCCGCCAGGGGGCGGGGCTTATTTTCCCTATGTATCTATATAGAAAACTTTAAAAATCTTCTTGTCAGAAACCACTGGATCGATTTCAATATAATTTTGCAGAAATGTTCCTTTGGTGATCCTCTAAAAAGATTGTTCAAGCCATTTGGATTCATCAAAAAACATGGCCGCCAGGGGGCGGGGCTTATTTTCCTTATATATCTATATAGAAAACTTTAAAAATATTCTTGTCCGAAACCACTGGACAGATTTCAATATAATTTTGCAGAAATGTTCCTTTGGTGATCCTCTAACAAGATTGTTCAAGCCATTTGGATTTGTCAAAAAACATGGCCGCCAGGGGGCGGGGCTTATTTTCCCTATATATCTATATAGAAAAATCTTCTTGTCAGAAACCACTGGACCGATTTCAATATAAATTTGCAAAAATGTTCCTTTGGTGATCCTCTAGGAAGATTGTTCAAGCCATTTGGATTCGTCAAAAAACATGGCCGCCAGGGGGCGGGGCTTATTTTTCCTATATATCTATATAGAACGGTTTACACCGTCCGTTGCATATCTAGGTCACAGGAGCTAAAAATAGATTTTTTAACTAAAAACTATAAAAAATCTTCTTGTCAGAAACCACTGGACCGATTTCAATATAATTTTGCAGAAATGTTCCTTTGGTGATCCTCTACCAAGATTGTTCAAGCTATTTGGATTCGTCAAAAAACATGGCCGCCAGGGGGCGGGGCTTATTTTCCCTATATATCTATATAGAACTTTAAAAATCTTCTTGTCCGAAACCACTGGACCAATTTCAATATAATTTTGCAAAAATGTTCCTTTGGTGATGCTCTACCAAGATTGTGCAAGCCATTTGGATTCGTCAAAAAACATGGCTGCCAGGGGGCAGGGCTTATTTTCCCTATATATCTATATAGAAAACTCTAAAAAAAGTTTTGTCCGAAACCACTGGACCGATTTCAATATAATTTTGCAGAAATGTTCCTTTGGTGATTCTCTACCAAGATTGTTCAAGCCATTTGGATTCGTCAAAAAACATGGCCGCCAGGGGGCGGGGCTTATTTTCCCTATATATCTATATAGAAAACTTTAAAAATCTTCTTGTCCGAAACCACTGGACCGATTTCCATATTATTTTGCAAAAATGTTCCTTTGGTGATCCTATTGCAAGATTGTTCAAGCCATTTGGATTCATCAAAAAACATGGCCGCCAGAGGGCGGGGCTTATTTTCCCTATATAATCTATATAGAAAACTTTAAAAATCTTCTTGTCAACCCACTGGACCGATTTCAATATAATTTTGCAAAAATGTTCCTTTGGTGATCCTCTACCAAGATTGTTCAAGCCATTTGGATTTGTCAAAAAACATGGCCACCAGGGGGCGGGGCTTATTTTCCCTATATATCTATATAGAAAACTTAAAAAATCTTCTTGTCCAAACCACTGGACCGATTTCAATATAATTTTGCAAAAATGTTCCTTTGGTGATCCTCTACCAAGATTGTTCAAGCCATTTGGATTCGTCAAAAAACATGGCCACCAGGGGGCGGGGCTTATTTTCCCTATATATCTATATAGAAAACTTTAAAAATCTTCTTGTCCGAAACCACTGGACCGATTTCCATATAATTTTGCAGAAATGTTCCCTTGGTGATCCTGTATCAAGATTGTTCAAGCCATTTTGATTTGTCAAAAAAGATGGCCGCCAGGGGGCGGGGTTTATTTTCATTATCTGTATAGAAAACTTTAAAAATCTTCTTGTCCGAAACCACTTGACCGATTTCCATATGATTTTGCAGAAATGTTCCTTTGGTGATCCTGTTGCAAGATTGTTCAAGCCATTTGGATTTGTCAAAAAACATGGCCACCAGGGGGGCGGGGCTTATTTTCCTTATATATCTATATAGAAAACTTTAAAAATCTTCTTGTCATAAAGCACTGGACGGATTTCAATATAATTCTGCAGTAATGTTTCTTCGATGATCCTCTACCAAGATTGTTCAAGCCGCCATGATTCGTTAAAAAACTTGGCCGCTAGTGGGCGGGGTTAATTTTCCCTATATATCTATATAGAAAACTTTAAAACTCTTCTTGTCATAAACGACTGGACCGATTTCAATATAACTTGGCAGAAATATTTTCTTGGTGACCCTCTATCAAGATTGTTCAAGCTGTCATGATTTGTCAAAAAACATGGCCGCTAGAGGGTGCGGGGCTTATTTTCTATATATATCTATATAGAAAACTTGAAAAAAATCTTGTCGTCAGAAACCACAGGACTGATTTCAATATAACTTCACAGAAATGTTTCCTTGGTGACCCTTTACCAAGATTGTTCAAACCGTTATGATTTGTCAAAAAACATGGCCGCTAGGGGGCGGGGCTTATTTTCCTATATATCTATATAGAAAATTTTAATAGTCTTTTCAGAAACCACTTGACCGATTTCAATGTAACATTGCAGGAATGTTTCTCATGTAACCCTCTATCAAGATTGTTCAAGCCGTCATGATTCGTCAAAAAACATGGCCGCCAGGAGTCGGGGCTTATTTTCCTTATATATCTATAGAAAACTTTAAAACTCTTCTTGTCAGAAACCACTGAACTGATTTCATTATAACATTGCAGAAATGTTTCCTTGGTGACCCTCTACTAAGATTGTTCAAGTAATCATGATTCGTCAAAAAACATGGCTGCCGGGGACAGGGCTTATTTTCCCTATATATCTATATATAAAACTTTAAAATCTTCTTTTCAGAAACCAATGGACCAATTTCAATACAACTTGGCAGGAATGTTTCTTTGGTGACCCTCTACAAAGATTGTTCAAGCCGTCATGAGTCATCAAAAAACATGGCCGCTAGGGGGCGGGGCTTATTTTCCCTTTATATCTATATAGAAAACTTTAAAAATCTTCTTGTAAGAAACAGTTGGACAGAGTTCAATGTAACTTGGCAGGAATGTTGCTTTGGTGACCTTCTACCAAGATTGTTCAAGCCTTCATGATATGTCAAAAACTATGGCCCCCAGGGGGCGGGGCTTATTTTTCGTCTATATCTGCATAGAAAATTTTAAAATTCTTCTTGTCACATACCCCATGACCGATTTCAATATTACTTGGCTGGAATGTTGCTTTGGTGAACCTCTATCAAGATTGTGCAAGCAGTCATGATTCGTCAAAAAACATGGCTGCCATGGGGTGGGGCTTATTTTCCCTATATATCTAAATAGAAAACTTTAAAAATCTTCTTGTCAGAAACCACTGAACAGATTTCAATATAACTTGGCAGGAATGTTCTTTTGGTGACCCTCTACCAAGTTTGTTCAAGCTGTCATGATTTGTCAAAAAACATGGCCGTTAGGGCCTAGGGCTTTATAGCTATATAAAACTTTTTAAACCACTGGACCAATTTCAATATAACTTTGCAGAAATGTTCCTTTGGTGACCCTCTTTTAAGATTCAGTTCAAGTCGTCAAGATTTGTAAAAAAACATGGCCGGGGGTGTGGTGGATGGTGGAGGGGGGTGGGGGTGGTTAGTGCTATAAAGTTTATACAAAAATCCTAGAGCAGTGAACTTGGCTGAAACTATGCAAATCTGTTTGGTCAGGTGAGCGATATAGGACCATCATGGTCCTCTTGTTTTATGAATCGTGTCAATAAAGAGGGGCATGCTTATTCAATAAGCGGTTAACCAGTACACTGAACACCCTTCTGCCAGAAACTTGTAGCTGCCAATCTTGAAGCAGTGGAAGGAGCAAATGACCGTAGCAAATACATGTGTTTCATGATGAATCGCTACAATCTGTGGGGATCGAATCAGCGATCAGATCTAGTGTTCAATTCCCGTCGATGCGATATCATTCTTTCCAATAAAGTCAGTGTAAACAACTTAAAGCTCAAAAGGAGACATATCATATTTGCATTGGGGTAAAAAGAAAGAGCATTCCAGAGAGAGAGAGAACATTCCAGAGAGAGAGAGAGTTTGCAAAACTTATAAGATTCTGGTTTGTCCATTTTAGGTACATCCGGCTATGAGATTTAGATGTTCATAGAGAAGAATGAGAATGGCTAAACTGTTTTTGCAAACAGTGAATACCGTGATCAGACACTGCTTTCTATTTTCTTCATATGACAAATATTTTTTGTTGAAATAGACATAAGACACCAAATCACCATCATCATTAAGTGGTGATTTAAATGGACAGCGCTAACTCTGGTCCAATCATCAACTGCCCAGGCCTCAATCCGAGCAGTGTAGATAAATTTCAGCCTGTCCATTTCTGTCTCCCTTGTCAAATGAAATGTATCCATACTTTAACCCTTGAAGCGCTTAGCACATTCAGCAGACAGCATTTTTTTTTTTTTTTTTTCTTATTTTCCAGTGTAAATTAAGCATGACATTACATGTGAATTGTCTGCTGGGCAGATGATTCACATGAAATATTCAGCCTTATTTTCGCTGTAAAATACTAAAACAGTAAGATTGGCATTTCCTCTAGAATTTTCAGCAGTGTTTCAGAGGTTCAAACTATGTTCTTGGCAGCAGCAGCAGCACGTGCTAAGCTTTTGAAAGGTGAGAATTTCCAACTTAGTGCAAAACAACAAGCTAGTTTGAAAAGGGACATTTCTGCTGCTAAAGTAACACGTGAAAAATGGGCCAGCCCAGATTAAAGTGCTTGTCACATGAAAACGAATATAGGAAGACTCAGGCGACCACCACCCCTAATCCAAAACCAAAACTGGGCGATTAGAAATCATCAGAAGTTTTGGTCTAAATTAGAGGTGAAAAGATTCACCGAATTTACGGTGCATCGCGGTTCAATGGTCACGATTTGGTTCATGATTCTTTTCTCTGAGTTTCGATATGGCTTTATTCACTCGGCAAGAGCAAACAAAAGTTGTCAATTAGCTGCCAATTAGATCGGTAATTACTGCATGCAAAAGAAATATTTTGCTTCATTCAGATCAATTTAGGATAGTTGTACCATTGCATGACTACTTTAGACAAGTTTTTAATGACTGTTTCCAACAAAAACAATGTACTTAGTGCCGTAAAATCTACCTGTCATTAGTTTTCACGACTTCCGAATTTCCCGAAAAACGTTTAATTATTTAGTCAATAAACATTAAAAGCACTCAAAACACTCAAGAAATGTCGTCAAACACTCTTTCATAGAATTTTCAATATTTCATGCCATTTTGCAATAGCGATTTTTTTATAAAATCAGTAAGTCCGTCACACACTGAATGAAAGGAACAACATTCATGACAGAACCTGTTTTACCTGTTTTCAAACATTATATATCTGGGAAGCTTTAGTGCTTAAGCTTGGTTGCTTATATTAGGTTCTTTTCACTGAAGAAAAGAAAGGCATAAACTTTTCGCATTATGAAACTTTTACAAATAAGATATTAAGCCTATGACTGTGAACCATTTCAAACAAACTTTGAAGTATGGTGAGCACCTCAGTTGACCACCATCCACATGCAGTTACTGATTATCTTGAGTCTGAAAAGCATATCGCGATACGTATTGTATCGTGAAGCAAGTATCACGATACATATCATATCGTGAAATGAGTGTATCATTGCAGCCCTAGTCTAAATACGTCGCCGGCCTTGCACATTGGGGTTAACAGCTGTTGTTCGGATATACCCATTGATACTCATGGCTGAAACATAAAATCAGTTGCAGAGTTGGTCGTCGGAAGCAGAAACATTTATGTAAGTGTGTGCATTTTTGCAGTCTGATCCTGCTGCTGCCAGCACTAGTTTAGAGGGTATATATTGTATTCGCAGTTGTAACAATTTTAGTTTGGATATCGTCGTGAGAGAGAGAGAGAGAGAGAATGTTCCGAATGGTCAAACCTACCTGTACAGAATAATCTATCGCCACTTGCAAATACTCGCAAACCCTCCATATATCATAGGTACACTGAGATCCGCGGAATGGCCTCGGAATATTGAGCGCATAACTTCAAGTAAAACTTTTTCACTCTGAGTGGTTTACTCTGGTTGCTATCCTGTAAGATTCGATCTTGCCATTCTGTCTAGGTACAAAATGACCAGTTTGCACATATCTGTGCAAAACATAGCTTAATGAGTGGTTTGTCTAGTAGCGGGCCCCCATAGCCTAGTGGATAGGAGAGTTGACTCTTAATCCATTAGGTTTCTCACCGCTGTGGTTCGAGCCTCGCTCCGGTCGCTGTGAGAAAGCCAAGTTCTGCTTACCGATGGTCAGGTGGTTTTTCCCCGGGTTCTCCGGTTTTCGCTCACCTTTGATGAACGATCAGCTCGATATAAGTGAAATATTCTTGAAAGGGCTGTAAAACTCAAATCAAAAAAAAAAAAACAATTGTCTAGTAGATTTAAGATATCAGGCACAAATCCATATCTGACACTTGTGCCATGTATATAGTTGGTTAATCTTTGATTAAATATTTGCTTATATACAGCTTGTGAGGGAAGGCAGCATAACTGTCCTAAAAATGAGAACTTTTTAATATCAATTTCAGCTATAATTGGATTTGATCCAATTAAACCTAAGGCTACATCTGTTCGCATTCTTTTTGGTAAGTTTTGTATGTATTTGATACAAAATCTGTGAGCTTTTTCAATTTCCTCAATATGACGGTTCGACATAAATTATAGCTCCAAAGCTCTGACCCATACAATGCTTTTGATAGCACAACTGAATTATACAAATGTTTTGATGTAATTGGATGAAATCCAGATTCATTTATAGTATAGCACTGTTTATTAAACTTAAGAATGTACTTTTAATTTTAGAACAGGTGTCTTTTATGTTACTATCTAACCCCATGAATTTATTACAGTTAATACCTAGATGCCTATATTGAGTAACTTCTTTGACTTCCACAGGACCAAGATACCAAGTTTGTTTGGATTTGGCTTGTCTAAATTCTGATTCCATTTCGTTAAAGACAATAACAGCGCTTTTATTTGCATTGTATTCATACCACCATTTTAGTGAACAATGATAACAAATTGCCATCATTTTGTCAAGACCGTGTTTGGAGAATGAAACCAGTACCATATCATCAGCTACAGTGGGAGCACTGAAATTAATATTATAGAAACAAAATCCATACCTGGATTCTCTCAATATACGAATTAGGTCATTGATAAACATAAGGTATAATGGAGGGGAGATGACACCACCCTGTCTTGAGCCTTGTAAAATCTTAAACCATGCAGATGTAAATCCTTTATACTTAACATGACTTTCCATGTTAGAATATCAATCTATAATCGCCTTAAAGAGTAGGCCCTGAATACTGAACTCATGCATCTTATAAAATAAGCCTTTATGCCAGATAGTATCAAAAGCTTTCTGAGTATCTAAAAAACACACGTAAAGTTTACTTTTGTTTTCTTTCACAAAATAAATTGCCTCTTTAAGACTAAATGCAGTCATAATGCAGCCTATCTGTTTCTGAAAGCCACTTGCAAGCTGTCTATTTTAGAGACATAATCTGAATGAGATTCTATTCTACTTAACAATATCCTTTCATATAATTTAAGTATAACAGATGATAGAGTTATCGCCCTGTAGTTTTTTGTGTCTTCTTTTCTCTTTTTGCCACCCTTATATAAAGTAATTATAATTCCCTTTTTCATTTTATCTGGTGTATGAGATAGTTTGAACATTGCTGTAAAAAGCTTTGAAAGAATTTTACAGACCAAGACACCACCATAAAGTATATGCTTATAGAATATATTATCTTCTCCACAAGCTTTACCCTTTTTACATAAACGTGTTGCATCTTCAATATCATTTTCTGAAATTATAACATCACCTTCAATGGTTGAATTTGCCTGAATCATTATTTCTTCAAACTTATTAGATATTGACTGTTTAAAAGAAGAATCGAAGTCATCATTTTCTAATGGGGCATACAATTCTTTAAAATAATCCCACCATTCATTGGCTTTTCTTTGTGAATCTCTTACAATCTTCTCATAAAATTTCATCTTTGCTCCTGCCTGAGAAGAGGATAAGAGGATCGTTTTCTTCTCAATTTGACTTCTCTCCAGAACATACCACTATCTACCTCTGCGAGATTATCTATATCTTTGTGCATCTGTTTTAAATAATTTTGAACAGTTTGCCTATGTAAACGTCTAAATATTTTTTTGGCATTTTTATAACTTTTATAATACTCATTATCACCATCCCTAGGATGACCAGTAATGATCCAGTTTGAGCGTTTGCTTTTAATATCTTTATGCAGAGCAGATAAAGTTTCATTCCAATAGGGCTTTAAATACTTTTTAAGACAGGTTTTAGGGAAAGATGAGTCTGATGCCTTATCTAAGCTTCTAACAACAGTATTGTATGAACTATCCACTACCTCTATAGTATCTAGTTCTGTATTGATAATATTAACAAGTGCTTGATCATTTTGTAGGACGGATTGATATCTGCAAATTCTTTAATTATTGGCTTTCTTCCAATTAATATGAAAGTTTGACGCATCTAAATTATTCAGATTATGAAAAGGAAATCGCAAAGAGCAGTAAATAGGTCTGTGTCTTGAAGTATTTAAAGCATCATCTTCTTAAATTAAACTTTCTCTTATAAGATCAACCTTTTCTACCGGAATAATTATATGGTCTATAAGAGATTCATTTCTACCATCTTAAGATACAAATGTAGATCACGCACCTGAGCACGATTCCAAAATATTTGTAGCTAACAAATTTTGCTCATTTAGAAATGTTTGCAATAGTCTACATCTGCCATCTAAAGTCTTTTGAAAGTTCTTTGACATCAAATTAGCATTAAAATACCCCATAATTACAATGGTACCTTTCTCTGAATATATATTGATTAAAGTGCATAACTTATCTAGATAATCTGTGTATGCTATTATTGGATAATTACTACAAGGTAAGTATACTTGTCTTATCAACCACCAGTGGAAGGCCCGCCCATCCCAATCACCATTGATATGGTTAAGAAGGCTATCTCACAGATGAAGGCAGGCAAAGCACCAGGCCCATCAGGCGAGCAGCCGGTGACATGGGCGCCTCCATGATCCGTGACCTCGCAGCTGCAATCATTCGTGATGGCAAGGTACCCTCTGACTGGGAGCAGAGTTCCATTGTCTGCCTCTACAAGGGAAAGGGGGATGCATTGGAAAGGGGCAACTACCGCGGTCACGAGCTGACAGAGCAGGTTATGAAAATCCTGGAGAGGATTATGGACGGCCTCATCAGACAGTTGGTGTCGATCGACGATTCCCAGTTTGGCTTCGTCCCAGGCAGAGTCACTACAGACGCAATCTTTGTTGTCAGGCAGCTGCAAGAGAAGTATCTAGCTGCCAACAAGAGACTCTACATGGCTTTCGTAGACCTGGAGAAGGCGTTTGATCGAGTACCTCGGAAGGTCATCTGGTGGGCGCTGAGAAAACTTGGTGTGGAGGAGTGGATTGTGCGACTGGTGCAGGGGATGTATGCAAATGCGCGGAGCCGTGTCCATGTTGGTGAGGGGTACAGGGAAGAGTTTGAAGTGAAGGTTGGTGTTCACCAAGGATCAGTACTCAGCCCGCTGCTCTTCATCATTGTGCTTGAAGCCTTATCACGAGAGTTCCGCTCTGGGGTCCCCTAGGAAGACCTCTATGCTGATGACCTTGTTATCATCGCTGAATCGCTTGAGGAATGTGTCAGGAGGCTCTTGACATGGAAAGAAGCAATGGAGAAGAAAGGACTGAGAGTAAATGCAGGAAAGACAAAGATTATGATCTGCGGTACAGGACTGGACCTCCTGCAGAGTGCAGGCAAGTTTCCATGCGCCGTCTGTCACACTGGAGTGGGCAGCAACAGCATCTTCTGCAATGGCTGCAAGCACTGGGTGCACAAGAAATGCAGTGGGCTCAAGCGCTTGAAAAAAGACCCTGACTACAGATGTATACGGTGCCAGGGAACTGCATGCCCCTTGGATGGCAGACCACAGAAGGAAGTCCAGGTCGGACCTGACAAGCTTGAGGTGGTAGCTTCATTTTGCTACTTAGGAGACATGCTCTCAGCAGCAGGTGGCTGTGAACTTTCAACCACAACACGTGTGAAAACCGCCTGGAAGAAGTTCAAGGATCTGCTACCAGTTCTCTCTTCACGTCACCTCTCTTTCAAAACAAGTGGCTGTGTGTACAGCTCTTGTGCGCAGAGCGCAATGCTCCATGCCAGCGAGACTTAGCCATTGACAAAGCCAAACCTCCAGCGTCTGCAGCGAAACGACAGGGCAATGATCTGACAGATCTGCAATGTCAGACCGCAAGACATTGTCACCACCAGTTCCAATGAGCTACTTGTGTGGCTTGGTATTGAGGATCTGGACCTCATTCTGAAGGAGAGAAGACTCCGATGGTATGGACATGTGGAACGCTCCAATGATGCAGTCAAGACAGCCTTTGACATACAGGTTGATGGAAAGCGTGGGCCCAGGAGGCCCAAGATGACATGGAAACAGCTGACAGAGAGGGATCGCAGAGAGTGGAAGCTCTCGGCCATCAACCCTCATGATAGACATACCTGGAGATCTGGTGTAAGATCTGCCATGCGTGCAGCAAGCCAGCTATCTGGAAGGGGGCCCACTGGTGTGGATGTTACCCCTGTACCTGCACGTTAATCAAAAATACGATTATGATGATATGATATGATAACTTACATCAGCCCGCCCACCCGCCACCCTGCGGCTGCTCAACATGGTAACACTGAGACATCACGATCATGATTAACGTATGCATTGCGAGGTGGAGATCCTCGTTTCTCAGCATTTTCACGCGGAGCAGGCCGCACAGGCTTGTGCAAACCCTCTTCATGAGCCATCCGCTCGGGACACGCTGATGCATTATTAACCTGAATTGCATCATTCACACTGCATGTCTGGCAAACTGTCGCAGAGGTTTGCTGCATGGCTTCTTGATGGCCTTCACCATTGTCACCCAAAATATACTCGAAGGCAATAAAAAGTATACAGTTTCGAGTACCGGCTCATGTACTTTTTTTGTTAAAATGTTTTCTTGGTCATTTTTGTCAAACGTCTGTCTTTGAAAATCACAAAGGTAATTCTTTCGCAGTCATAAATTGTGGAGTTATGAGCCCTTAATTAAAAACAGCATTTCCAGTCATAACTCGCTTTGTATGAAACAAATTCCATTTTACTTTTCATAAATGTCTTGCACAAATGTCTGTGAGTAAAACCACAAGGTTATTTACAAATTTCCATCAAATGACGTCAAGCTGAATTTGAATTTCTTCCCATCTCAAATTATCTCCCTTTGAATGAAAAATATAGAAATTTAAAGAGTCTATATCTGAAGTGGCATTGGTCGTTTTCACTTTAATTTTTTTAAAAAGAGTTGCTTGGCTTAGCCTCCTTGTATCACATACAGATGAAATTTCTGAAAACCACACTTTGATTTTATTTAACAGAACAATATCAATTAATGCCCCATAGAAATTCAGTGCATTCCGTCAGAAGAGGAACGAAAATGTCAAAAACGTCATGTCCTTGGTATAGAAATTTGACAGTGTACTCTTTTACGCATTTGTTGATCCTTACAGCATTTTTATACTTCTATCGACTGAATGCAATACAAATGCATACCGGTAACTGTAAGTTCCTTTGTCCAAAATGTACTATTAAAGGGAAGCTACTCATAAGCAAATGTTGATTTAGACCCCTTATTCGTTTCCATAAATGTCATTTCCTTGCTCTCTGATAGAATTTCCTGAAAGTTGTTGCAAATTATGCGTAAATGATTATTCTTAACTATGATATCAATGATTAATGTGCATATATAAAACTACAGGGACAAATAAAAAAAATATTTACCTATATACTTATTTTTGCCTCTCAGTTTATTATTATTTTGGACAAAATCTGCATAACTGCAATCCATACCATTCAGCCCAAGATCTAACTGATCCTCGGCTGACACCTCAGTGTTGTGCATACAAACATGTCCATTCATTGCATTGTCAGGCAAGCCCAGGTCTCCATGCAAACAATCCTTGGTTTCAGCTTCATTCATGTACTTAATAGCCTCAAATGACCTGTACCAGCATCTGTCTTTTCTTTTTCATTTGAAATGACCGAATGACTCATCAAACTAAAGTCATTCAGTCGTTTGTCATTACTCCTTCTGCTTTGTTTGTTATGCTTAAGTTTTTTTCTAATTTGACCACCTTTATTATGATTTTAAAATTCATAACTGTCTACACAATCTTGTATGCTTTTTAGCTCACCTGAGCTCAGCTCAGGATGAGCTATTGTGATCACTTTTCATCCCTCCGTGCGTCCGTCCATCCATCCATAAGTCCCTCCATATGTCTGTCTGTTAACATTTTCAAACGACTTCTCCTCTGAAGCCGCTGGGCCAATTTTGCTCAAATTTCATATGGAGCCTCCTTAGGTTGGGGGAACGAAAGATTGCTAAAATGGTCACGGTCCATTGACCAAGATGGCCGCCATGCCCATATATGGTAAAAACTTTAAAAATCTTCTTCTCTAGAACCGAGGATGCCTTGGGGCTGAATCTTTGCACAAATCATCGGGGACGAGAGGTCTACCAAGGTTGCTAAAATAATTATTGTACATTGACGTTTGACCTTTTTATGGCGAGGTCAAGTTTGCTTCCCTGTGCATTTGTATGGGCACCATGCATTTGTATGGGCACCATACATTTGTATGGGAAAAATGTTGAGAATTTCAAACGACTTCTCCTCTGAAGCCTCTGGGCCAATGTTGCTCAAATTTCATGTGGGGCCTCCTTAGATTGGGGGAACGACAGATTGCTAAAATGGTCGCGGCCCATTGACCAAGATGACCGCCATGCCCATGTATGGTAAAAACCTTTAAAAATCTTCTTCTCCAGAACAGAGGATGCTTTGGGCTGAATCTTTGCACAAATCATCAGGGATGGGAGGTCTACCAAAGTTGCTAAAATGATGGTCATACATTGACGTATGACCTTTTTACGGTGAGGTCAAGTTTGCTTCCCTATGCATTAAAAATGTTCAAACGACCTCCTCTGAAGCCTCTGGGCCAATGTTGCTCAAATTTTATGTGGAGCCTCCTTAGGTTGGGGGAACGAAAGATTGCGAAAATGGTCGCGGTCCATTGACCAAGATGGCTGCCATGCCCATAAAAACCTTTAAAAATCTTCTTCTCCAGAACCAAATAAGCCCTGGGGCCTTATCTTTGCACAGATCCTCGGGGACAGGAGATATACCAAAATTGCTAAAATGATGGTCCTACGTTGACGTTTGACCTTTTTACCTAAAGGTCAAATTTGCTTCCCCTTGCATTTGTATGGGCCCTATACATATATATATGGGAAAAATGTTGAGAATTCATATTTTGGACATCTCCTTTATAATCCAGTTGAATCAAAACTTGATGATGAGCATTAGGGCGCTTATGAGACACAAAATAGCTAAATGAGCTGATAGAAAATTCAAGATGGCCACCACAGCCACCATCTTGGAAATCAATTTTTGACATCTCTTCTCAAACCTTAGATCGCTTTGAGCGGAAGCAACAGGATGACTTCTGGATCGAAACAAGCTAAAATTGTGTCGATCCAAAATCCAAGCTGGCCGCAATGGTACTGCTCCATTAAACAAGATGGCCACCAGAGCTAAAAAATAGAAAATCTTCAAACGACATCTCGTCCTTGGCCAATGGCCTGATTTCAAAATATTTGCACAGAAGTGTTCCACCAATGACCCTGAACCAAAATTATTAAAATGGCTCTGCTTGGAACAAAATGGTGGCCAGAACTAAAAATAGAAAATCTTTAAAAGACATCTCCTTTGCAGCCAGTGTCCAGATTTCAAAGTAATTTCACAGAAGTGTTCCTCTTATGGCCCTTTACCAAAAGTGCTAAAAAAGTTCTGCTCGGCTGAACAAAATAGCCACCAGAGCTAAAAATAGAAAAAAAAAAAACATTTAAACATCTCCTCCTTGGCCAGTGGCCTGATTTCAAAATGATTTCACAGAAATATTCCTCTTATCCCCCTTTACCAAAATTGCCAAAATGGTTCTTCTCTACTAAACAAAATGGTCACCAGAGCTAAAAATAGAAAAACCTTTAAACGATATCTCCGTGGCCAGTGGCAAGATTTCAAAATAATTTCACATCAGTGTTCCTCTTATGCCCCTTTGCCAAAATTGCTAAAATGGTTCTGCTTTGCTGAACAAATGGTTGCCAAAGCTAAAAATAGAAAAAAAAAAAAAAAAACATTTAAAGGACAGGATAAGTAGATGAACCAAATGACTTCTGAAAAATATCTGAACTTCTTTTTACTTATGGCATTTTGAAAATTTCAGCATTTTAACCTTGTAAGCAAGATATCTCAAAAACTGTTTAAGCCATTGCCTTGTCACAGTATTGGAAAAAAACATTGCATGCCATTTGGATATCTGCAGTGGCAGTTTCACTCAGGTGAGCGAGTTGTGGCCCATGGGTCTCTTGTTACAGTATATTTTAATGTACGCACTTCAGTCTTTAACTGGACAACACCAGAACATTTGTCAGACTCAATTCTTTCTACAGCAAGCTTGATTTCTGTAAGGTAATTTGTAACGCTAGAGATAAGTTCGATCATGTCAGACTTTAAGCTTGCAATAGATGATTTTAAGGTTTTAATCTGGTTAGCACGCAGCTGTTCAGTACCTACTTGTGTCTGCTTAATATTTAAGATCTCAACTCTCAAACTGGCAATATCTTGCAATACAGATTTTATTTCATATGTATCATCATGAGATCTTAAATTTCTGTTTGGAGTATTTGACATTGATTGAGATTTTTGATTTCTACCTGTACTTAACAAGTCTTTGATATCCGTATACTTAGCACCTTCAGTAACACTCACCAAGGCATGAATATCATACGCAAGTTTAACTGATACAGTTTCGCCAGTTCTGGTATGGAGTCTGCGTTTTAGTTCACACTGAAGCCTGTAGGGGAAATCATCTTCTTCTTTAAGTTTTTCAAGTAATACTACCCATGCATTATCAAGCTTAGTTTCATTTGAGGAATACTCTAAGAGCAACCTGCTTACAAATAATTCCTTTGGAAGCTCTCGAAACAAAACAGTAAGTTGTTCATTTTATTTATCACTCATCCATGAGATCAAATTCTCCATTTCCATTCTTGTTACACTGGGAATTAGGGCCTAGACTTATTTCAACATCTTCACAATACCTTTGTTGTGCATTTGGAATTATTACTGAATCTTGTGAAATGTAGTACGGTACTTTAGCATGGGTAACTTCGTTGTCTTGGTTAATGAATGTAACTGGGGTTAACTCCGTATACTGCTTTAGGGAGGAATTGTCACAACTCATGTTGGTTCTAAATAATGACCCTTTTCAAGCCCCTTTTTCTGATTGTATATTTTTTGCTTTGTAGTAATGTGAATCTAAATCGAGTTTCATAACTCTTATAAATAATGACCCTTTTCAAGCCCCTTTTCTGATTGTATATTTTTTGTTTTGTAAGAATGTGAATTTAAATCAAGAGTTTCACAACGGAAAGATTTTTTTGTTTCAAAATTGCGTAAAAAGTTTTTGGTTACAGCTGGGCTTGAACCTATGAGGTATTTCACCAAACCGTTTGTCAGAAAACCGTCACTTTATCCAGTTGAGCTATCGCGGCTTGTTACGTTTGATAGTGTCTATTTACATATTTTTCACATTAACCATGTCTATTCTACAAGTCTTTATGAAAGCTATTTTTAGCATCGGACGTGAAAGTGGCTAGCATCATGCAGGTTTAAAAGTCATTGATAAACTTCAGTTCTGGAAAGCTATTAAAGTACCTTTGATTAATTGTTGTTAGAGCAGGTGAGCAAAGAAAAAATCCAAAGAAGATCACCCAAATACTAGATAAGGTGATTGGTTCTGTTGCTAAAAAGGGGTTCTCTGACAGCATTTCTATTTACCCTCGAGGGTTTTTTTACCCTCAAAATTTGCCTTGTACTCACAAAATCGAAGGGAGTCTCTATATCCTATTATGCTTAGAAGTACACAAATAGAAAGAAAAGCAAATTTATCCCCAGATTCAAAATGCAATGGGAACTCTGCCTAAAGAAGGGGATGTGGTATAGAGCAGTCATAGTACCCATTTCAAAACTTTTATTGTTTAGTTAACGAAAGAGATAAATAGAGAAAAATAATCAGCCATATTGTACTGTTCAGAAATTTATGGAGATGTACAGGAAGAGACACAAACAAAAATCAAAGCATTTAGAGACATTCGTGATATTGCAGAAGACCATAATGCCTTGGGCTAATGTGACATCCGGTTTAACCTAAAGTAGGGAATTGCATTTGAAACGAAAAGATTCGATAATGATTCCACAAATTAATGATATAATCGGCCCTCCATACATCATAATTTTTAAAATCTAAATGTAACATGACTAATTATAAACAATTATTAAAAAAAAAAAAAAAAAAAATCCCCTTTTCTTGACAGTAACTGAACAGATGAACTTGCACATTATTGATGGGTGGGATAGTAAGTGCTGTTGCTCCTTTGTGCTTGGAAAGTGTAAACAGTGGGTAATTTACTTATTTCAGGTGTAAAGCTTTCTACTCCTCTTTATCCATTTTAGAAATAAATAAAACTCTCTTCAACATTGTAATAATAAATTTTATCTGAACAAGACCTAGCTTTTCTTGTGTGTGTGTGTGTGTTTGAGGGGGTGGGGGGGGGGGGTGCAGGTGCATGCATTACAGCTGTCAGATTCAACATTAACTGAGTAGACCTTTTATGATGATCGTATTCAATCCAAGTACTTTTAATTGACTGATATACCGGGTAACAGTGTAGTTGACGCTGGTCTTAGTATACTTTGTTGCTGACAGATATTCCGGTATACAATCCAGGTGACATGCCACTATACCCCGCATTACTGACTGACACAGGGATACAGTGTAGCTGACAGGTCCTCATATACTTTGTCACTGACTGATATTCTGGTATACACTCCAAGTGTCAGGGGGCTATACACCGGGTTACTGACTGATACACAGTGTAACAGTGTAACTTACAGGTCTTAGTATACTCTGTCGCTAACTGATATTCTGGTATACACGCTAAGTGACAAGCCGTTATATACTGGGTTACAGACTTATACTTTAGGGTACAGTTTATCTAAAAGTCTTACTATACTTTGTCGCTGACAGATATTCACTGGTTTACACTTTAGGTGACAGGCCACTATACACCGGGTTACTGACTGATATACCGATATACTGAGGAGCAGTGTAACTTACAGGTCTTCATATACTTCATATTCTGGTATACACTTCAGGTGACAGGCCACTTTAAAAAAAAAAAAGACAGGCCCCCAGAAAGAGGTGTACAAAAGACTGTACCCCAGGTTACAGACTAATATACTGGGTAATAGTGTAGCTGACAGGTATTTGTATACTTTGTCACTGACCAGTATTTGGGTATGTACTCCAGGTGATAGGCGGCTATACCCAGGTACAGTGTAGCTTACAGATCTTATACTTTGTTGCTGACCGATATTCTGGTCCAGGTTAGAGGCTGCTATACCCTAAGTTACAGACTGATACTTTCGGGTACAGTGTAGCTGACAGGTCTTTGTATACTATGTATCCAACTGATATTCCAGTATACACTTTAGGTGACAGGCCGCTATACCCGGAGTTACTGACTAATACAGTGTAACTTACAGGTCTTGGTTTACTCTGTCGCTGACCAATATTCCGGTATACTCTTCATGTGACAGACCACTATACCCTGAGTTACTGACTGATAAACAGGGTAACAGTGTAGCTGACAGGTCTTTGTATACTTTGTTGCTTATTCAGGTATATTTATAACTGTCAGCTATCAACAAACCATCAGTCTGGACCCTGTCACATTGAGTAGAAAGTAATGTACTTTTTATGCTGCACATCGTATTTGCAAATCAATCAATCAATCAATCAGTGATATGAAGTTTTCTAATAACATGTTAGATTGTGTGTTTATTTTTAAATTTTCAGTTGCTGTTTTGTCAACAAAAATGCCAGTCACTTGCTTAAAGGTGTAATTCTCTGCTTAATATATGAACACCTGTTTATAAAGGGTAAAATTTACTGAAACTTATATCAAGAATTTAAATAGTTATTAGCTGACCTGAGCTATGCTAGAGTGATCATTTTTTGTCCGTTGTCTGTCTGTCCGTCCATCCATCCATTAACATTTTCAAACGACTTCTCCACTGAAGCCGCTGAGCCAATTTTGCTCAAATTTCATATTGAGCCTCCTTAGGTTGGGGGAATGAAAGATTGCTAAAATGGTCACGGTCCACTGACCAAGATGGCCACCATGCCCATATATGGTAAAAACCTTTAAAAATCTTCTTCTCCAGAACCGAGGATGCCTTGGGACTTAATCTTTGCACAAATCATCAGGGACAGGAAGCCTACCAAAGTTGCTAAAATAATGGTTGTACATTGACATTTGACCTTTTTATGGCAAGGTCAAGTTTGCTTCCCTATGCATTTGCATGAGTGCCATACATCTGTATAGAAAAAATGTTAATAATTTCAAACAACTGCTCTTCTTAAGCCTCTGGGCCAATGTTACTCAAATTTCATTTGGAGCCTCCCTGGGGCAGGAGAATGAAAGATAGCTAAAGTGGTCACGGTCCATTGAGCAAGATGACCGCCATGTCCTTATATGGTAAAAACCTTTAAAAATCTTCTTCTCCAGAATAGAGGATGCCTTCAGGTTGAATCTTTCCACAATTCATCAGGGATGGGAGGTCTACCAAAGTTGCTAAAACTGGAATGAACAGAACACCTAATGATTTGTGGAACACATACTAAGACTAATGAAAGATAGAGCATCTGTAATGTTGGAGCTAGATATGATGATTTCAAGTAGCCAAGCAACTAAATGGTATATTTTCGCATTCATTTAGATGCTAATATTCAGACTGGGAAAGGTAACAGTATAAGTGTTAAAAAACAATGCTTTTTTCTGCCAAAATGACATTTATGAAAATTCAGACCCATCAAATAAGCCAGGCCATGTGCTATGTCAAAGTATTGGGTCAGCAACATTCTTTAGTGGAGATTTGATCTTGAAATATTTTTAGCTCACCTGAGCCGAAGGCACATGATGAGCTATTATGATCACTTGCTGTCAGTCATCCGTCCGTAAACACCTTTGAACGACTTCACCTTTGAAACCCTGCGCCAATTTTCTACAAATTTCATGTGGAGCCTTCTGTTAATGGGGGATTGAAAATTTGTCCAAATGGTCATGGTCCATTTATCAAGATGGCCGCCGTGCCTGTATGGCGTAAAAACACTATAAAATCTTCTTCTCCAGAACCATGAAAGCTTTGAGGCTAAATCTTTGTATATAGCATCGGGGACTCAAGGTCTACCAATTTGTTCAAATGGTGATCCTAGGTTGACCTTTGACTTTTTTACGGCAAAGTCATGTTTTCGTCCCTATGTGTATGGGGAAAATATTGAAAACTCAGTTTCTCAAAATGTGTTAAAGACTAATGGCTGAAACTTACAATGAGTGATCAAAGTAATAAAACAGTTTAGTTAAAATCAAAATTTTGTCCCTAAGGGTTATCTGCCCTTGCCCCTGGGCTATATACATGTATAAAATTGTGTAATTTTTAAATAGCTTCTTTTCTGAAACTGCTTGACATCGGGGACTCAAGGTCTACCAATTTGTTCAAATGGTGATCCTAGGTTGACCTTTGACTTTTTTACGGCAAAGTCATGTTTTCGTCCCTATGTGTATGGGGAAAATATTGAAAACTCAGTTTCTCAAAATGTGTTAAAGACTAATGGCTGAAACTTACAATGAGTGATCAAAGTAATAAAACAGTTTAGTTAAAATCAAAATTTTGTCCCTAAGGGTTATCTGCCCTTGCCCCTGGGCTATATACATGTATAAAATTGTGTAATTTTTAAATAGCTTCTTTTCTGAAACTGCTTGAGCAGTTTACACCAGATTTCACAGGGGGCCTTCTGTCAAAAGGGTATTATTGCCAATTTGTTAAAATGGTTCCGCACCTTGGAACAAGATGGCCACCATGCCCATATATGGTAAAAACATTTAAAAATCTTCTTCTCCAGAACCAAAAAAGCTTTGGGGCTGAATCTTGGTTTATAGCATCGTTTGCCAAGTTTGTTCAAATGGTGATCCTAGGTTGACCTTTGAACTTTTTACAGCAAGGTCAAATTTGCATCCCTATACCTTTATATAGGGAAAAGGTTGAAAAGTCATTTTCTCAAAATGTATTAAAGACTAATGGCTGAAACTTACAATGTATGATTAAAGTAGTAAAACATTTTAGTTATAATCAAAATTTTGTCTGTAGGGGTTATCTGCCCTTGCCCCATGGGCTATATAAATGTATAAAATTGTGTAAAACTTTTAAATGTCTTCTTCTCTGAAGCTGCTTGAGCAATTTTCACCAAATTTCACGTGGGGCCTTCTGTTAAAAAGATATTGCCAATTTGTTCAAATGGTTCCGCGAAATTGAACAAGATGGCCACCATGCCCATATATGGTAGAAACACATAAAAATCTTCTACTCCAGAACTAAGAAAGCTTCAAGGCTGAATCTTGGTATATAGCATCGAGGACTCAAGATGTACCAAATTTGTTCAAATAATGACCATAAGTGGACCTTTGATCTTTTTACGGCAAGGTCAAATTTTCGTGCCTATTTGTTTGTATGGGGAAAATGTTGAAAAGTTTTTTTCTCAGAATGTATTAAAGACTAATGGCTGAAACTTACAATCTATGATTAAAGTAGTAAAACAATTTAGTTATAGTCAAAATTATGTCCCTTGATGGTTATCTGCCCTTGCCACTGGGCTATATACATGTATAAAATTATGTAAGTTTTGAAAGTCTTCTCTGAAACTGCTTGAGCAATTTTCACCAGATTTCACATGGGCCGTCTGTCAAAAGGGTATTGCCAATTTGTTCAGATGGTTCCGGGCTGTTGAACAAGATGGCCCCCATGTCCATGTATGGTAAAAACTCTTGAAAACTTTCATCTCCAGAACCAAGAAAGCTCTGGGGCTGAATCTTGGTATATACATGTAGCATCAAGGACTCAAGCTCTACCAAGTTTATTCAAATGATGATCATAGGTCGACCTTTGACTTTTTATGGCAAGGTCAAATTTGCGTCTTTATAGATTTGTATGGGAGGGGAGGGGGGAAAGTTGAAAAATCATTTTTTTCAATATGTATTTAAGACTATTGGCTGAAACTTACAATGTGTTATTAAAGTAGTAAAATGTTTTAGTTGGGATCAAAATTTTGCATACCCCGCCCCCTCTGGGGGTTATCTGCCCTTGCCCCTGTGCTATATACAGGTATAAAACCATGAAATCTTAAATCTCTTCTTCTCTAAAATCACTTGACCAATTTTCACCAGATTTCACATGGGGCCTTCTGTCGAAGGGATGTTGACACTTTGTTCAAATAGTTATGCATCATTGAAAAAGATGGCTGCCATGCCCATGATGGCTGTCATGCCCATATATGGTAAAAACACTTAAAAATCTTTTTCTCCAGTACTAAGAAAGCTTTGAGGCTGTTTCTTGGTATAAAGCATCGGGGACTCAAGGTCTACCAAATGATGAGACTAGGATGACCTTTGACCTTTTTATAGTATAGTCAAATTTGTGTCCCAGTTGCTGTGGCAATACTGGAAGGCTGTTGCATGGCATTTGCAAATATGCAGGTGAGCGAATTGTGGCCTATGGGCCTCTTGTTTACAGGCATTCTCTCCCTCCTGCTGATTCAAAAAGGGCAGTAACTGTTGTCACTTTCTGGTGAAAGAATGGGCATAATACTGGTTTACCTCTTAGAGGACTAAGTCTGCCCATGCAGTTATAGTGTGGTTATGTAAACTAACCACGCTCAACATGACCCCATTGGGTTGATTTGACCCTAAAACCTCAACACAAACAAATATCAAAATATTTGGCAATGTCCAGTGACTTAGTGTCATGGAAAATACTGTGAGACTGTCAGTGCTTTATTCTCAGTATGAGAGAGAGAATTTTGCTGCAATTGTCTTCTAAAATACATATATTTGTTTCTACATCTGCTTTGCAAGCGAGTTATCAAGTGAGGCTTTCAATTATTCTATTCCAGCAGGTTTTTATGGTGCTGATTATTTGTGAAGCTGGCTGATTATTTGTGAAGCTAACGTGCTTACTGATGTTACATTTAAATGTACATTTCTATTTGCAGGTATTTTACTACGATGTGTGCAGCAGGCAACAAGAGCAAGCTACTCTGATCTTGCAGTACCTAAGATAACCACTCATCATACAATATATCCAAGAGAGAATGACCCAAGATGGAAAGGTAAAATGTTTTTTTTTAATTCTGTTTTGTTTTTAGCTCACCTGAGCATAAGGCTCAAGGTGAGCTATTGTGATCACTCAGCGTCTGTCGTCGTCATCAGCCATCTGTCCGTCCACAATTTTTCAAACAACAGCTCCTCCTAAACCACTCAGCTAATTTTAACCAATTTCACAGGATTGATCCTCGAGTGATATTGACTGAAAATTATACAAAGATTTTGGAATCCATGCAGGATTCTGATTGCCATGGCAACCAAAACAAAAAAAAATTAAAAAACCTTCTTATCAGAAACCACTGGACCAATTGCGATATAATTTCAAAGAAATGTTACTTTGGTGATCCTTTACCAGGATTGTTCAAGCCATCATGATTTGTCAGAAAATGTGGCAGCCATTGGGCAGGGCTTATTTTCCCTATATATCTATATAGAAAACTTTATAACTCTTCTTTACAGAAACCATGGGGTTGATTTCATTATAACTTGGTAGTTTTGGTGACCCTCTACCAAGATTGTTCAAGCCCTCATGATTCATAAAAAAAAAAACATGGCCGCTAGGGTCTGGGCTTATTTTCCCTTTATATCTATGAAAGAAGCTTTAAAAACTTATTCAGAAAACACTGGACCTATTTCAATATAACTTGGCAGAAATGTTCCTTTTGGTGATCCTCTTACAAGATTGTTCAAGCTGTAATGATTTTTCAAAAAATTTGGGTGTGTGTGGGTGCGAGTGGGTGGGTGGGGGGAGGTGGAGGGGTGGGGGGACAAGGTGCTTATTTTCCCTTTGTATTTATTTAGAAAACTTTATAAATTTTTCTTTGAAATTATATCGCAATTGGTCCAGTGGTTTCTGACAAGAAGGATTTTTAAGTTGTTTTTTTTGGCTGCAATGGCATTCCAAAATCTTTGAACAATTTTCAGTCAATATCACTCAAGGATCAATGCCTCACCTCTGTGGCCATGTTTTTTTATGAACCATGATGGCTTGAACAATCTTGGTGAACATTGCTGCCATATTATATTGAAATTGGTTCAGTAGTTTCTGACAAGAAAATTTTTAAAGTTTTCAATATAGATATATAGGGAAAATCTTATTCCACCCCCACCCCCCACCTCCCCTCTCGTCCCCCTGGTGGTCATGCTTTTTAACAAATTATCATGGCTTCAACAATCTTGGTAGAGGGAGACCAAAGGAACATTTCTGATAAATTATACCGAAATTGGTCGAGTGGTTTCTGACAAGAAGATTTTTAAATTTTTCTATATAAATATATTGGGGAAAATAAGCACCACCCCCTATATTCTGTAAATATCCAAGAAAAAAACAAACAAAAAAATAAAAACAAAAAAAAAACAGGAAGATAATCTTTTCAGTGAAAAATGAACACATACTTTAAATATCATCTAATATTTTGATGATGTTGATCAAGGGCAAAAATTTATGCCGTCAACATGGTGATTTGCACATAACTGCGACTTTATGACAGAGCAACAAATAATTTTGGGGGCATTTGGGTATTTAACCCCAACAAAATTCAGTCATTTGGGTAAAATCATATTACTATTTTTCGGTTTGAGTAAAGATACCCCCAAAATAAAAATTAATTGGGTAAAACTTATCAGACAGAAAGAAAGAGCACAAAAAAGCCTGATTTAGGTATTTAAAATATGGCATTTCTTTAGACCCTATTAATTTTATGATAGTATTTGTCATATGAAGAATAAAAACACCTATTATGTGCAGTAATCATAATATAAAATAGTAATTTTTTCTGGCCTTGGAATTTTAATTTTCACCCTTGAATTTGGTAATAATTGGGTACTTTGTCAAATCAATTGGGTATCAATACCCAAGTTTTTGAAAATAATTGAGTATTTGCTCAAAACATTTGGGTATTTTACTCGGATACTCCCCTTATCTCTTGCCCTGTTTATGACAAAATCAGGAAGTGTGTAAACTGCAATGAAATATCATTAAGTGAACCAAATATTTCCATTTTATTGTCTTTCACCAAAAACATTATCTCCATACACATTTTTGTTGTTATAGCTACTTTGACCAATTATGCTTAATAGTTAGTGTTACTGAATGTTGGAATGTCTGTATATCCATTGCATTTCAAAAGTCAAATTTTTCAAAAGACATATTACAAAATATAATCCCATGCCATGACAGTCCATATGACAAAGAATTTGATGCACTAGCTTGTCACTAAGTGAATGTTCTAAATTTCATAAAACAGAAAAACTAGTTACTGATGAAAACATGTCTTCATCATTGTTGTGACATGGTTATAATAATGTTGGTGTTTCAGTAGTATAACAGTCAACATTTCATTCATTCAGGGCAACAATAAGGTGATGTTCAGATTGAGATTACTGGTATGTAGTGCTCGTGCTAGCCCTATACAGAGGGGCTGGCTGCCCCTCTTGCCCTTTCCTGCTGCCCCTCTGTCCTTTTAAAGCTGCCCTTTGCCCTTTTCAACTCCAGACATCAAACCCTCCATATTGTTGAAAATTCCATTAAAATCAGACCAAAATTAAAAAAAGACATCAATATTAATTCAGCAGACGACAATTGGTGATACTTTTCTTTTTCCCAGAAAACAGAATTTGACATTTCATGCAAACTGTCTCCAATGGAAAAAGCTTGTTTTCTGGGAAAAATAAAAAAATATTTCAGTATGTCGTCTGCTGAAAATTTTATCCAGAGTGCTAAGCGTTAAAAGTCAATGCTATGTGTATTCTGGTTTCAGGCATTTATTGTGGCATGGGATTATTATGTCCCCCACCATAGGGGGGGGGGGGGGGGGGGGGACATATTTTTAGTGCGGATCGCGTCGGCCTAGCCTTTTGTCCGCACTCTATCTCCTTATTGAATGAACATATTTTAGCCAAACTTACACAAATATATCATTGGGAGGGGGAAAAATGCTGATTAGATTTTGGTGACCTTGACCCCATTTTCAAGTCACAGGAGGGCTTAGATTGTTGGAAAATGGCTTGTCCGCACCATATCTCTTGAAGGAATGAATAGATTTTAACCAAACTTGTACATCTATATTGCTTGTCCGCACCCTATCTTCTGTAGGAATGAATAGGTTTTTGACCAAACTTGCACATCTACAATGCTGGGACATGGAAAAGAACTGATTAGATTTTGGTGACCTTGACCCCATTTTCAAGGTCACAGGAGGGCTTAGATTGTTGGAAAATGGCTTGTCCCCACCCTATCTCTTGTAGGAATGAATAGATTTTAACCAAACTTGCACAGCTACAATGCTGGGACATGTAAAAGAACTGATTAGATTTTGGTGACCTTGACCCCATTTTCAAGGTCGCAGGAGGGCTTAAATTGTTGGAAAATGGCTTGTCCGCACCCTATCTCTCGTAGGAATGAATAGGTTTTGACCAAACTTGCACATCTACAATGCTGGGACATGTAAAAGAACTGATTAGATTTTGGTGACCTTGACCCCATTTTCAAGGTCATGGGAGGGCTTAGATTTGTTGGAAAATTGCTTGTCCACACCCTATCTCTTGTAGGAATGAATAGATTTTGACCAAACTTGCACATCTACAATGCTGGGACATGGAAAAGAACTGATTAGATTTTGGTGACCTTGACCCCATTTTCAAGGTCACAGGAGGGCTTAGATTGTTGGAAAATTGCTTGTCTGCACCCTATCTCCTAAAAGAATGAATGGATTTTGACGAAACTTCTACACCTTAATTGTTGAGACATGGAAAAGAACTGGTTAGATTTTGATGACCTTGACCCCATTTTCAAGGTCACACTAAGGCTTAGATTGGTGGAAAATGGCTTGTCTGCACCTTGTCTCCTGAAGGAATGAGTAGATTTCGACCAGACTTGCACAGCTATATTTTGGGACATGGAAAAGAACTGATTAGATTTTGGTGACCTTGACCCCATTTTCAAGGTCACACTAGGGCTTAGATTGTTGGAAAATGGCTTGTCTGCACTGTATCTCTTGAAGGAATGGATGGATTTTAACTAAACTTGCACAGCCAAGTTGTTGTGGCATGGAAAATAACTAATTTTATTTTGGTGACCTTGACCCCATTTTCAAGGTCGCAGGAGGGCTCAGATTGTTGGATAATGGCTTGTTAACACGCTATCTGCTGAATGAATGGATGGATTTTGACCAGACTTGCACAGCTATATTGTTGAGACAGAGACAAGAACTGATTAAATTTTTGTGACCTTGATCCCATTTTCAAGGTTACACAAGGGCTATGATTTTAGAAAATGGCTTGTCAGCACCCTATCTCATTGAGGAATGGATGAATTTTGACCAAACTTACATATAGGTATATTGTGACCTTGAGTTTATTATAGTTACAATCTATTTTAACAATATGTCTGTTCAAACTGATGGGGGGACATACGTTTTCCTCCGAAAACACTGTTCTAGTATTTTGTAACATGTCTTGATACTAAGCGCATCACATGACACATGGTGCCCTCATTCTGGTTTGACAGTGCAAAAAGTGCCCTACCCAGCACTCCTCTGTCCTCAAATCCTAGCTGGAGCACTGGATACATAGTAGATTTTCTGCCAGTCGTAAGAGAGATAATGACTTTGAGTTTGCTTTCCATCACAGCAATCCCCTTCTGAAAAGGTGTCAACACTAAAAGGAAAGAATTTGCTCCAAAGGGGAGATTGTTAAATACATGCTTTTATTTCTCTACACAGCAGAGCTACAAAGGAAGTGCTTTAGAGGAGACAAGAAAGTTCACCTTAAAATCAGTGGTTGAGTTATGCTAAACCTATCAAATATTTTATAACAGCTTAGAATTCTTCATTTCAAGACTAGTGAACCTAACCTGAACAAAGAAAGCCAGTGATTACAAGCATTGCTAACTACCCTTAGCAGTGACTGAACAAGTTCTTGCGGTAGAAATATGGTCTTCAAAAACAGTGTAGTATAAGAATTGTGCATATCATTATATACTAAGAGGCAATAAAAAATATACAGTTTGTAATTTTGAACACTGGCTCAGGTGTAAATATTTTCATTAAAATGTTTTCATGTTCATTTTTATCAAATGCCTAGTTATGTAAAAACAAAAGTTAATTCTTTTGCATCCATAAATTAAAGCGTTATGGACCCTTAATTAAAAACAGTATTTCTAGTCATAACTCACTTCGTATAAGTCAAATGGCATTTTGCATTTCATAAATATCTTGCAAAGATGTCTGTGAGTAAAATTACATCATTATTTAATCCGAAATCCCTATGAAATGGCATCAAACGTTACAATTTCTACCCATCTCAAATTATCTCCCTTTGAATGAAAAACATAGGGAATTAAAACAGTCTATATACCACAATTGAAGCTGGATGTTTTCATTTGAAATTTTCGGAAACCTGTTGCTTGGTTTGGTGTCTTTATAGTTAGTCTGCCTGTTATGACTCAGAGCAGACTGCAGTGCAAGCTGACCACATTCTAGTTTTTAGCTCACCTGAGCCAAAGGCTCAAGGTGAGCTATTGTGATCACTCACCGTCTGTCATCGTCGTCCGTACGTCCGTCCGTCCGTCCACAATCTTTAAACAACATCTCCTCCTAAATCACTGATTGGAATTTAACCAAACTTCACAGGATTGATCCTTGGCTGGTCCTCTTTCAAAGTTGTTCAAATGGTTCCGGTCCATTGCATATCTAGGTCACAGCAGCTAAAAATAGATTTTTTAACTAAAAACTTAAAAATCTTCTTATCAGAATCCACTGGACCGATTTCCATATAATTTTGCAGAAATGTTCATTTGGTGACCCTCTACCAAGATTGTTCAAGCCATTTGGATTCGTCAAAAAACATGGCCGCCAGGGGGCGGGGCTTATTTTCTCTCTATATGTATATAGAATACTTTAAAAATCTTCTTGTCAGAAACCACTGGACCGATTTCAATATAATTTTGCAGAAATGTTCCTTTGGTGATCGTCTACCAAGATTGTTCAAGCCATTTGGATTCATCAAAAAACATGGCCGCCAGGGGGCGGGGCTTATTTTCCCTATATATCTATATAGAAAACTTTAAAAATCTTCTTGTCAGAAACCACTGGACCAATTTCAATATAATTTTGCAGAAATATTCCTTTGATGATCGTCTACCAAGATTGTTCAAGCCATTTGGATTCATCAAAAAACATGGCCACTAGGGGGCGGGGCTTATTTTCCCTATATATCTATGTAGAAAACTTTAAAAATCTTCTTGTCAGAAACCACCGGACCGATTTCAATATAATTTTGCAGAAATGTTCCTTTGGTGATCCTCTACCAAAATTGTTCAAGTCATCTGGATTTGTGGAAAAACATGGCCGCCAGGGGGCGTGGCTTATTTTCCCTATATAATCTCTATAGAAAATTTTAAAAATCTTCTTGTCAGAAACCACTAGACCAATTTCAATATAATTTTGCAGAAATGTTCCTTTGGTGATCCTCTATCAAGATTGTTCAAGACATTTGGATTCGTCAAAAAATATGGCCGCCAGAGGGCGGGGCTTATTTTCCCTATATATCTATATAGAAAACATTAAAAATCTTCTTGTCAGAAACCACTGGACCGATTTCAATATAATTTTGCAGAAATGTTCCTTTGGTGATCCTTTACCAAGATTGTTCAAGCCATTTAGATTCGTCAAAAAACATGGCCGCCAGAGGGCGTGGCTTATTTTCCCTATATATCTACATAGAAAACTTTAAAAATCTTCTTGTCAGAATCCACTGGACCGATTTCAATATAATTTTGCAGAAATGTTCCTTTGGTGATCCTTTACCAATATTGTTCAAGCCATTTGGATTCGTCAAAAGACATGGCCGCCAGGGGGCGTGGCTTATTTTCCCTGTATATCTATATAGAAAACTTTAAAAATCTTCTTGTCAGAAACCACTGGACCGATTTCAATATAATTTTGCAGAAATATTCCTTTGGTGATCCTTTATCAAGATTATTCAAGACATTTGGATTCGTCAAAAAACATGGCCGCCAGAGGGCGGGGCTTATTTTCCCTATATATCTATATAGAAATCTTTAAAATCTTCTTGTCAGAATCCACTGGACCGATTTCAATATAATTTTGCAGAAATGTTCCTTTGGTGATCCTTTACCAATATTGTTCAAGCCATTTGGATTCGTCAAAAAACATGGCCGCCATGGGGCGGGGCTTATTTTCCCTATATAATCTATATAGAAAACTTTAAAAATCTTCTTGTCAGAAACTACTGGACTGATTTCAATATAATTTTGCAGAAATGTTCCTTTGGTGATCCTCTACCAAGATTGGTCAAGCTATGTGGATTCGTCAAAAAACATGGACGCCAGGGGGCGGGGCTTATTTTCCCAATATATCTATTTAAAAAACTTTAAAAATCTTCTTGTCAGAAACCACTGGACCGATTTCAATATAATTTTGCGGAAGTGTTCCTTTGGTGATCCTCAATCAAGATTGTTCAAGCCATTTGGATTCGTCAAAAACCATGACCCCCAGGGGGCGTGGCTTATTTTCCCTATATATCTATATAGAAAAATTTAAAAATCTTCTTGTCAGAAACCACTGGACCGATTTCATCATAATTTTGCAGAAATGTTCCTTTGGTGATCCTCTATTAAGATTGTTCAAGCCATTTGGATTCATCAAAAAACATGGCCGCCATGGGGCGAGGCTTATTTTCCCTATATATCTTTATAGAAAACTTTAAAAATCTTCTTGTCAGAAACCACTGGACTGATTTCTATATAACATGGCAGGAATGTTTCTTTTGTTTTGTAACCTTCTAGCAAGATTGTTGAACGCGTCATGATTCGTCAAAAAACATGGCCGCCAAGGGGCGGGGCTTATTTTCCGTATATATTTATATAGAAAACTTTAAAAATCTTCATGTCAGAAACTACTGGACTGATTTCTATATTACTTGGCAGAAATGTTTCTTTGGTGATCCTCTACCACGATTGTTCAAGCTGTCATGATTTGTCAAAAAACGTGGCTGCTAGGAGGCGGGGCTTATTTTCCCTTAATTATCTATATAGAATATTTTAACTTCATAATACATTAACCTATAGATAATGTGCTATTCTATTCTGTTTTCACACCTTCCACAGAAAAAACGACCTTTCAGTCGTTAATTAAAGTCTTAAACCAGAAGGTCCCTTAGGCAGTTACCTGTGTGACGTAACTCTTCCCGCTCAATTGACCACGTGTCAGTTTCTTTTCTGTGGACAAAGAAATTCAACAAGGATTATTTACCTGTGATAGAAATTTGGATTATTTCTTTCCTCACGGATAAATTTATGTATCCTTGTGTTTCTTTTGTTTATTTATCACTCCTTTCACTTTCTGTTTTATTATTTAAAATTTTCAATTTTCGATTTCATGTATTTTTGACTGGTCTTTTTCCACATGCGTTTTGGCGACTCTCGCTATTCGGCACAACGCTCGTGCGCGATCGGTTCGATAGTCGTGTTTATATATGCAGAATATTTTTGTTCTTTTCGTTCCAGGTTATTCAGCAATTACGATATGTTTTTCCTGGACTTTTGTTTGCAGAGATCTTCAGTTGGCTAAAGATTCTCATGGTGGAGAAGCTGATTGTAAAGAACTTGTCAACCCTGATGGGTTATAAGACAATTCTTTACTGATGGGAGCCCCACCCCATATGGCTATACTGCCGGGGTAAGACCCATCAAGGTGGCATCTTTGGGTACTTAGTATCCTATAAAGTCTAAGTCCACCAGTCACCAGTCACCAGTCATCCAGTCACCAGTCACCAGTCCCAGTCAACCAGGCACCAGTCAATCAGCTTCACCAGTCACCAGTCAATCAGGTGCCAGTCAACCAGGCACCAGTCACCAGTCATCCAGGTGCCAGTCAACCAGGCACCAGTCACCAGTCACCCAGTCACCAGTCACCCAGTCACCAGTCACCAGTCACCGATCAACCAGGCACCAGTCAACTAGTCTCCAGTCAATAATTTAATTATTTTCTGGAAAGACTTAGTTTCTGACATATTTCACTGGACAAAATAGTCACGTATACTAACTTCCGGTCATTATGTCTAATTATTAAAAAAAAAAAAAATTTTTCACTGGGCAAAGTATCAGTAATATTTCTGATACTTATACCCGGTCATATTATTATATTATTTCTGATTTTTCACCAGGCAAACTTTTACAGAAAGTGTCTGGTCAATTTTTGCCTAATAATTAATTATCTTCGGGAAAAAGTTTCGAATACTTGTGCCCGCTCAGTTTTCATATATAATCTCCCTTTTTCATCGGACTAGAGTTACGAATACTACTATCCGATCAATTTGTCAAATTACTTGTAACTTTACCGGGCAACAGTTACAAATATTAGTGTCCGGTCATTGTGTCGGGTAACTAGTGTCAAAATAATGATTACTAATTCCCGAACAATCTATTATCGTTCATAGAGCTCCATTCACGTTTAAGTCAATGGATATAGGTTATTAAGTGAAATACATAATAACTTTTTATACAAAAAAATTCTGTACAGTCTTTCCCAAATCAGACTAGAATTTTTAATATTCCATTGACTTATTATAGGTGTGTAATTCCATTAATATTTTAAATTAACTTATGTTTTATCTCTTTTATCCGCTAGAAAGAGTTAAACTTCCGACTATAACAAAATTCTTACCGGGCAGCAGTTCGTAGACTAGTGCCAGGTCATTCAAATGATGTTTTATCTCTTTAATTCGCTAGAAAGCGGTTAAATTCCGGCTCTAACGAAAATTTCATCGGGAGGCACTTCGTAGAGTAGTGCCAGGTCATTCTAACGAAATTCCACCGGGCAGTAGTTTCGTAGACTTTGTGTCGGATTACTAGTGTGCGAGTAGTAGTCACTAGTACTCGCTCAACATATATTCATTTATAACCACTATAGACATGTATAGTCTTGGATTATAGGTTATTGAATGACAGCGATGGGTTCTAATACCTAGTAGCCATTTATATTGTTGAATTCTGTCCAGTTACTTTTGAACTTGACTTAAATTCTATATATATATTTATTATTGAAAATGAATTAAGAATTATCGGTTACGATCAAATTCGCAATTCATTCACTAAGTGTAGAAGATACTTCGAGCTATAATTATATCTCTTTTATTCGCTACAAAGAGATTAACTTCTTACATATTCACCTTATTCGGCTCTAGGGCAAAGGTGAACTATAAAACTATCGTTATTTATAAGAAGAAAAATATACACGAAATATAAAAAATTTTCTTCTTTCCTCCCCTGTTTTTCTTCTACATGCTCCGATATGTAATCAGCATGTAATCTAAGGAGTAAATTGACAAGAAAGTAGCAATCGATCTTTTCTACTTTCTATTAATTTTTCATTCTTAAGGTATCGGAAATTTACACCAACCAGATAAATAAATTAACAGTTTATTTATTTATTCGCTACCTCTCTAGATTACTACGATTTAAAATTCTAGTTGAGGTACATATTTCCTTTTGCCTTTTCTACATGGAAAATAGTTGATCCGATAAGCTATTATTCTATTTTATACTATCTTTTGATTGATTATATTAGAGTCTAGGTCAGTCGTGCTCTGTCTAAACTCTGCTATAAAATAATAAATAAGAAAAAAATCTTATATTTAGGCATAGATATAATTCGATACGTTCTTTACTTTGCCTGTTTTATTTTTTCTTCTGGATCATTTAAGACTACGATAGCAATATACCAGATATTTTTGCCTCAGTAAGAATCTATTACGCTGAAGATTCTTCATATTGGAATAATAATTTTATTATGATTATAATTCTAGACCCAATTAATCCTCGTATATTATAGGTCTACTTTATCTTATTGAGGAATAGTTTTGCTTCGACTAGCTCTATACCTCTAATATTTTATTTATAACTAGAGTCCATGTCAATCAAAATTTTCTTGCACTTTGGTATTGACAATGGATACATATTTAGTAAAGGCATTAATTATTCAGTACGTGACAGATTATTATTGCCTAAATTAGATTTTATATACAATACTTTCCTTTTGATATTTTGTTTTATTGACTTTGTAACTATTCAGAAACTGCCAAAGTCAATCATTTCCTTCCTCTAAACTTACCGAAGCTCTAGATTATGTTGATATATATTTTTGATATATGCTTAGAGGTTAATTAACGAGAGTTTACCTCATAATAGCAGATATTATTATAATTATATTAATCAATCTATAGTCTAGGCTTAGACAAAAGGGAAAACATCCTTAATTATTAGTATACGAGCCGGTAGAGAATTAAGACACTCTTAATTATCTCTTTACCCCTCCTTTATGTTTACATTCGTTAAAGGGATCATAGTAATTCTCGCTAAGAGTTCAAGTTCAGTTTGCGAATAATGCAAAGATTAATATCTTGATTTCCAGTCCGCATCAAAAATGGTCTATATATATAGATAAATATCTTTCCGAAACTGGATATTTATTTATTTTTCCACACAATAAGTCATTTCAAGATGTCGATGATTTTGAAATGCACTGCTTCAATTTATAATATAAAATATGTTTATATTAACTTCACAACTTAGTAAGTGCTGCACCTACGTTCCTGGTCAGATCTTACTTTTGTGATACGTTTTTGAACATACTGAAAGTTTTCTCCGATTATACATTCGGTAAATAAACTTTCGAGTAGTATTTATGCTTTTAAACATTCAGATTATTTGATAATTGTTGGAGATAATATATTATTCCGATATTTATATATCTATCTTCATTATTTATCTATCTCATCTTACTTTTAAATTAGATTGACCTTCTCGCTATGTTCCAGGTTTAAATCTAGCTAACATTGTGGAACAGTCACTTTTTTATTTCCTAAACAATATTTTAACATTTTTCTCAGTATTCAGAGCATAACGACTTCATGAATACTTGAAAATAATTCAATTCTATGCTTGTTAAACTAAGCCTAAAACAAGCCCTAGTTTTTTAGAATGGATATTATCCTTCGATTCAGTTCATGGAGATACATCCTTTTAGATCCCATTATCTCTATTTCAATCATTCAAAATTCTAATGACAAAGTACTCCTTTTCTACGTACGAATACAGAATATCGAGTCACTGTTGCTGCATATTGGTTAAAGATTAAACAAATTTTATCTTAAACCTATATGACGTTAAATTAATTATTATCTCTTTCATATACATGTTTTTACCCTTCCGTCAGGGATCGCCGTAATAATATTATTACTCTCTATGGTTTACACATAGATCTCGAGAGTATATATATGTATTTTCTTCCTGAACTCATTTGCGAGTACGTAATTTGATATTTCAGGAATTACCAATTATGCAGACATAGATTTTATTCTATTAATATTCAATTCTAAAAAAATTGATTGAATGTTTATCTATAAAATTTCCGGGCAGTAATTTTATAGAGAGTTATATGTTTAATAATTCCTTGCTTAAATAATAGTTACGCTTAACTTATGATTTATAGCGGGAATTTTGTTCAGTAGTATAATTTTTATTTAGTATTAATATATTTCTTACTATTCTTAAATATGCGTATAGAATAGTAATACTATCTCTTAACTTTTAAATTAAGTGTTTTTTGAGATTAATAATCAGTATTATTGTATAATCTTTCTTCAGAGATTATCACACTATTACTTTTTCTCTGAGTCCTTCTCTTTTTATGAACATTTTGATTCGTATCAAAGTGGATTTTTAACATTTCTTGATTTCCATGATTATTTACTCAGGAGTACTTTTCATGGCAATCTTCTGGTATAGAAAGATTCTATCCAGCTTATTTATTATTGTTTAATCTTATCAATACGGTAAGATTTAGCCAAACTATGACCGTCATACAGTTTGCTGCGATCAACCTTATTCTTATCTCTCTTATTCTCTGTCAAACTCTTTAGTTATGATGTTGACAGTTTATTCTTTATTTTTTTGTCAGGACATCAAACGCTTTTATATGTCTATGACAAAACTAATTATCAATGGTTTAGGTTGTTTTTTTTTCTTCCCAGCAGTTATATGCAAACTCTGTATTATTTTATTGCTTGACTAAAAATTCGTTATACAATTAGTCTAGCAATAGTTTTAACCATTATGTTTGTCTATACTTTTTTTTCTTCTGATGGATAACTTAGTTATAGTTAAGTTAACTCCATCTACTTTTATTATCTCCCCTTCTTTAATTTGATCAAGGGAAATAATTACACATTATGGTTATTTTAAGTCTGTGTCTGTTCATCGGAAACTGTCCTGTCGCTCCAATTAACAGAATTTAATTAGTTTATAATTCTAATAGCTTAGACTATTACAATTACATAGCTTCACATATCTAGAATTTTATCCAAAATATCTACATATGTCAGTTATCTATAGGAAACTCCACCGAGTAGACTTTTCCTTATTTATTCAAGATCCTACATAGACTACTTACAGTGTATGGTCTTGGCTTTTTGTTTTACAAATTTTGTTTTCAAAATATTTCTATATTCCTAGCTTACTTTGCGATGGAATATTTATGTTATGTCTCAATGACTCCCTTTTCTTTTTGAAGCCAATTGTTGTTTCCCAAAAAGAAAAAAAGAGGGGGGGGGGGGGGCCAATGTTAGGTCTCTGAGACTTAAGAACTGGCTTCCTCTAGAGTCTACTAATATATATAAGGTTGTTAGATCATAACACCTTAAAGGTATGCTATTTTGTGAATCTAGATCATTCTTTCTATTAAATATAGAATTAGAATGTATCTGATTCCTTTGAGTTTCCTGAGTCTTAACCAGAAGTGGTGAGATATTATTGGTGTTAGAATTAGGAGAGCACCTCCCTCCTATTCTGCAAATTCTAGCACATTATCTATAGGTTAATGTATTATGAAGTTAAAATGAAGTTTTTTAAAAGTAAAACATATTTTAACGAGTAATACTTAACCTATAGATAATCAATTATCTCCCTCCGCCCACCCTCGCTTATCTCTCCTAATTGTGTCTATTGTTTTACACATAAAAGAAACTGACACGTGGTCAATTGAGCGGGAAGAGTTACGTCACACAGGTAACTGCCTAAGGGACCTTCTGGTTTAAGACTTTAATTAACGACTGAAAGGTCGTTTTTTCTGTGGAAGGTGTGAAAACAGAATAGAATAGCACATTATCTATAGGTTAAGTATTACTCCTTAAAATATGTTTTACTTTTAAAAAACTTCATTTTAATGATCTTCTTGTCAGAAACCACTTAACCGATTTCAGTATAACATTGCAGGAATGTTTCTTTTGTAACCCTCTACCAAGATTGTTTAAGAGTATGATTAATCAAAAAACGTGGTTGCCAGGGGGTGGGGCTATATTTCCCTATATATCTATATATAGTAAACTTTAAAAATCTTCTTGTAAGAAACCACTGGACCGATTTCATTATAATTTGGCAGAAATGTTCCCTTGTTGACCCTCTACCAAGATTGTTCAAGCCATTTGGATTCGTCAAAAAACATGGCCGCCAGGGGGCGGGGCTTATTTTCCCTATATATCTATATAGAAAAGTTTAAAAAGCTTCTAGTCAGAAACCAATGGACCGATTTCTTTATCATTTTGCAGGAGTGTTTCTTTGGTGACCCTCTACGAAGATTGTTCAAGCCGTCATGATTCGCCAAAAAACATGGCCGCTAGGGGGCGGGGCATATTTTCTATATATATCTATACAGAAAACTTTAAAAATCTTCTCGTAAGAAACTGTTGGATCGAGTTCAGTGTAACTTGGCAGGAATGTGGCTTTGGTGACTTTCTACCAAGATTGTTCACACCCTCATGATACATCAAAAAACATGGCCGCCAGGGGGCGAGGCTTATTTTCCGTATATATCTGTATAGAAAACTTTAAAATTCTTCTTGTCAGAAACCACCTGACTGATTTCAATATTACTTGGCAGGAATGTTTCCTTGGTGACCCTCTACCAAGATTGTTCAAGCAATCATGATTCGTCAAAAAACATGGCTGCATAGGGGTGGGACTAATTTTTCCTGTATATCTAAATAGAAAACTTTAAAAATCTTCTTGTCAGAAACCACTGAACCGATTTCAATATAACTTGGTAGGAATGTTCTAATGGTGACCCTCTACCAAGTTTGTTCAGGCTGTCATGATTCGTCAAAAAACATGGCCATTGTGGGGTGGGGCTTATTTTCCCTATATAGCTATATAAAACATTTTAAAAATCTTTTTGTCAATAACAACTGGACCGATTTCAATATAACTTGGCAGAAATGTTCCTTTGGTGATCCTCTTTCAAGATTCAGTTCCAGCGATCATGATGCATGAAAAAAAAACATGGTCCCTGGGGAGCAGGGCTATAAAACTTATGCAAAAATCTTAGAGCAGTGAACTTGGCTGAAACTTCAACAGTAAGTATGCAAAGCTGATTGCTCAGGTGAGCGATATAGGACCATCATGGTCCTCTTGTTTATCATAAGTGGTACCAGTTCTACTGTAGTACCGCTTGTTCAAACCATGATAAGTTGTCAAAAACATGGCCACCAGAAGGCAGGGCTTATTTTTCCTATATACTTATATATAGAAAACTTTAAAAATCTTCTTGTCAGAAACCACAGAACCGATTTCAATATAATTTGGCAGAAATGTTCCCTTGGTGACCCTGTACCAAGATTGTTGAAGCCGTCATGATTCATCAAAAAAAGTGACCGCTAGGGTACGGGGCTTATTTTCCCTATATATCTATATAAAAGACTTAAATTTAAAACTATTCTTGTCAGAAACCTATAGACTGATTTCAATATAATTTGGCAGAAATGTTCCCTTGGTGACCCTGTACCAAGATTGTTCAAGCTGTGATGACTCGTCAAAAAACATGACAGCTAGGGTATGGGGCTTATTTTCCCTATATATATATATATATAAAAAAAAAATTTATAACTATCCTTGTCAGAAACCTATGAACTGATTTCAATATAATTTGGCAGAAATGTTCCCTTGGTGACCCTGTACCAAGATTGTTCAAGCTGTGATGAATCATTAAAAAAAAACATGGCCGTTAGTGGGGGCAGGGCTTATTTTCCCTATATAATATACATATCTTTGAAGAAAACTTTAAAAATCTTCTTGTCAGAAACCACTGATTTCAAAACAATTTGGCAGCAACATTAACTTGGTCACCTTATACCAAGATTGTTTAAGCCATCATGATTCATCAGAAAAAATGGCCGGCAAGGGGAGGGGCATAATTTCCCATATATAGCTATATGAAAAACTTTAAAAAAATCTTCTTGTCAGAAACCTTTGGATTGAGTTCAATATAACTTCGCAAAATTGTTGCTTTGAATACCCTCTAGCAAGATTGCTCATAAAAAAACATGGCCATTAGGGGCATGGCTTATTTCCTCTATAAATCTGTATTGAAAATTTTAAAAGTTTTCTTGTAAGACTTCACTGGACCGATTCCAATATAATTAGGCAGAAATATTCCTTTGGTGACCTCTAGCAAGAAAGTTCAAGCCAGAAACACAGCAAGGCCACATGGATATTGATCATGAAGTAGCTTATTAAGTCAGTCTATTTCACCAATTCAAGAAGTCAGTTGTCAGTTACTGCCTTGTAGCTAAATTACCTCTTCACATACAATTTGAACAATGAGTCAATGAAAATCAGGTGAGCAATTTAAGGCCATTGGCCCTCTTGTTAAATCTTCCCAGTAAATACAAATGGTGACACTTGACAGAATAGCAGATTTGAGTCACTGTGAATGTGCAAAATGAATCTGCAAAAACAGTATTCTGCATTCTTTTAGATGCATTATTGTATGTCAAGACAGATCACAGACTGAATTATTGCATCTTTGCCACAATGCTTTTATTTCAGATAAGAAATTTTATACAGGATGGACCATTTTTCTAGCAAAACATGGACAGTAGCTCAGATTGGAGGGGTATATTTATATAATATTTTTATATTGCTTCTGGCTTGTCCATCTGTTCGTTAATTCGTTCGTCCCGCTTACTTGTGCACAGCATAACTTTAGAACCATGTATGCTAATGTTTTGAAATTTCATATATGGTTTCCTCATGAAAAAATAGGTGACCCATATTTTTAGCTCACCTGAGCACAAAGTGCTCATGGTGAGCTATTGTGGTCAGTCAATGTCCGTCGTGCATCGTCCGTCGTGCGGCGTCAACAATTGCTTAAAAAGCCTACACCTCGTACATTCCTGGGCCAATTGACTTGATACTTGGTAGGAAGCATCAGGGTGACTTGTAGATCAAAAATAGCTAAAGTCCTGCCAATCTGAAATCCAAGATGGCCGCCATCTTGAAAATCTGTTTTTCGCTTCTTCTCCTAGCTGAACCGAAAGGCCAATTGACTCCAAACTTGCTAGGAAGCATCGGGGTGACTTGTAGATCAAAAATAGCTAAAATCGTGCCGATCGGAAATCCAAGATGGCTGCCATGGCAGCCATCTTGAAAATCTATTTTTCGCTTCTTCTCCTAAACCCTAAAGCCAGTTGACTCCAAACATGGTAGGAAGCATTGGGGTGACTTATAGATAAAAAATAGCTAGAATCGTTCCGCTCGGAAATCCAAGATGGTCACCATGGCAGCTATCTTGAAAATCTATTTTTTGCTTCTTCTCCTGAACCGAAAGGCCAATTGACAACAAACTTGCCAGGAAGCATCAGGGTGACTTGTAGATCAAAAATAGCTAAAATCGTGCCGATCGGAAATCCAAGATGGCTGCCATGGCAGCCATCTTGAAAATCTATTTTTTGCTTCTTCTCCTAAACCCAAAAGCAAATTGACTCCAAACATGGGAGGAAGCATTGGGGTGACTTAATAGATCAAAAATAGCTAAAATTGTTCCGATCAGAAATCCAAGATGGCAGCCATCTTGAAAATCTATTTTTTGCTTCTTCTCCTGAACCGAAAGGCCAACTGACTCCAAACTTGCCAGGAAGCATTGGGGTGACTTGTAGATCAAAAATAGCTAAAATTGTGCCGATCGTAAATCCAAGGTGGCCGCCATGGCGGCTATCTTGAAAATCCATTTTTCGCTTCTTCTCCTAACCCCAAATGCCAATTGACTCGAAACTTGGTAGGAAGCATCGGGGTGACTTGTAGATCAATAATAGCTAAAATAGTTCCAATTGGACATGCAAGATGGCCACCATTGCCGCCATCTTGAAAATCTATTTTCTGCTTCTTCTCCTGAGCCAAAAGGCCAATTGATTCCAAGCTTGGTAGGAAGCATCAGGGTGACTTGTAGATCAAAAATAGCTAAAATCATGCTGATCAGAAATCCAAGATGGCCGCCATGGTGGCCGTCTTGAAAATCTATTTTTCCCTTCTTCTCCTAAACCCAAAAGCCAATTGACTTGAAACTTGGTAGTAAACATCAGGGTGACTTATAGATTAAAAATTGCTAATATCGTTCCGATTGGAAATTTTTTACTTCTTCTCCTGAACTGAAAGGCTTTTTGACTTTAAACTTGGTAGGAAGCATTAGGGAGGCCTGTAGATCAAAAATAGCTAAAATCGTCCCTATCAGAAATCCAAGATGGCCGCCATGACAGCCATCTTGAAAATCTATTCTCCTGAACTGAAAGGCCATTTGACTCGAAACTTGGTAGGAAGCATTCGGGTGACTTGTAGATCTAAAATAGCTTAAATTGGTTTGATCAGAAAACCAAGATGGCCGTCATGGCGGCCATCTGGAAACTCTTTTTTTCGCTTATTTTCCTGAACCAAAGGGCCAGTTGATTTGAAAATTGGTAGGAAGCATCGGGATGACTTGTAGATATAAAAATAGCTAAAATCGTTCCGAACGGAAATCCAAGATGGTGGCCATCTTGAAAATCTATATTTCCCTTCTTCTTCTGAACTGAAAGGCCAATTGACTCGAAACTTGGTAGGAAGCATCGGGGTAACTTGTAGATTAAAAATAGCTCAAATCATTGCGATAGGAAATCCCAAATTGCGGCTATTGCGGCCATCTTGAAAATCTGTTTTGAACTTTTTCTCCTGAACCGAAAGGGCAATTGACACAAAGTTCATTGGAAGTATCGAGGTGACTTGTAGATCAACAGTAGCTAAAATCATTCTGATTGGAAATCCAAGGTGGCTGCCATCTTGTTTACGTTTATTATATTTCCCTGCCACTGTGCTGTTTACATATATAAAATCATGATTCTTCAGAAACCACTTAGCCAATTGCCACCAAATTTCACATTGATCCTACTGTTGAAATGTGATTGAGAGTTTGTTCAAATGATCATGCTCCATTGACTGTCATACCATATATAATATTCTTCTTCAAAATTAAGAACTGCTTAAAGGATGATCTTTTCATTAGTTACGATGACAGGATTGGAAAAATGTTGCATAACATCTGCATATCTGCAGTGGCTATGTCACTCAGGTGAGCGACCCATGGCCCGTGGGCCTCTTGTTTTTAGCTCACCTGAGCCAAAGGCTCAAGGTGAGCTATTGTGATCACTCGCCGTCCATTGTCGTCGTTGTTGTCCGTCTGTCCGTCTGTCCGTCCGTCCGTCCGTCCGTCCGTCCGTCCACAATCTTTAAACAACATCTCCTCCTAAACCACTGATTGGATTTTGACCAAACTTCACAGGAATGATCCTTGGTTGGTCCTCTTTCAAAGTTGTTCAAACGGTTCCGGTCTGTTGCATATCTAGGTCACAGGAGCTAAAAATAGATTTTTTAACTAAAAACTTAAAAAATCTTCTTATCAGAAACCACTGGACCGATTTCAATATAATTTTGCAGAAATGTTCCTTCGGTGATTCTCTACCAAGATGGTTCAAGCCATTTGGATTCGTCAAAAAACATGGCTGCCAGGGGGCGGGGCTTATTTTCCCTATATATCTATATAGAAAACTTTAAAAATCTTCTTGTCAGAAACCACTGGACCGATTTCAATATAATTTTGCAGAAATGTTGCTTCGGTGATCCTCTACCAAGATTGTTCAAGCCATTTGGATTCGTCAAAAAACATGGCCGCCAGGGAGCAGGGCTTATTTTCCCTATATATCTATATAGAAAACTTTAAAAATCTTCTTGTCAGAAACCACTGGACCGATTTCAATATAATTTTGCAGAAATGTTCCTTTGGTGATCCTCTACCAAGATTGTTCAAGCCATTTGGATTCGTCAAATAACATGGCTGCCAGGGGGCGGGGCTTATTTTCCCTATATAATCTATATAGAAAACTTTAAAAATCTTCTTGTCAGAAACCACTGGACCGATTTCAATATAATTTTGCAGAAATGTTCCTTTGATGATCTTCTACCAAGATTGTTCAAGCCATTTGGATTTGTCAAAAAACATGGCCGCCAGGGGGCAGGGCTTATTTTCCCTATATATCTATATAGAAAACTTTAAAAATCTTCTTGTCAGAAACCACTGGATCGATTTCAATATAATTTTGCAGAAATGTTCCTTTGGTGATCCTCTACCAAGATTGTTCAAGCTATTTGGATTCGTCAAAAAACATAGCCGCCAGGGGGCGAGGCTTATTTTCCCTATATATCTATATAGAAAACTTTAAAAATCTTCTTGTCAGAAACCACTGTACCGATTTCAATATAATTTTGCAGAAATGTTCCTTTGATGATCTTCTACCAAGATTATTCGAGCCATTTGGATTCGTCAAAAAACATGGCCGCCAGGGGGCGGGGCTTATTTGCCCTAAATATCTATATAGAAAACTTTAAAAATCTTCTTGTCAGAAACCACTGGACCGATTTCAATATAATTTTGCAGGAATGTTCCTTTGGTGATCCTCTACCAAGATTGTTCAAGCCATTTGGATTCATCAAAAAACAGGGCAGCCAGGGGGCAGGGCTTATTTTCCCTATATATCTATATAGAAAACTTTAAAAATCTTCTTGTCAGAAACCACTGGACCGATTTCAATATAATTTTGCAGAAATGTTCCTTTGATGATCTTCTACCAAGATTGTTCAAGCCATTTGGATTCGTCAAAAAACATGGCCGCCAGGGGGCGGGGCTTATTTTCCCTAAATATCTATATAGAAAACTTTAAAAATCTTCTTGTCAGAAACCACTGGACCGATTTCTATATAACATGGCAAAAATGTTCCCTTGCTGATCCTCTACCAAGATTGTTCAAGCCGTCATGATTTGTAAAAAAACATGGCCGCTAGGGGGCGGGGCTTATTTTCCCTTTATATCTGTTTGGAAAACTTTAATGATCCTTTGGTCAGAAACCACTGGATCGGTTTCAATACAACATTGCAGGAATGTTTCTTTGGTAAGCGTCTACCACAATCGTTCAAGTTGTCATGATTCATCAAAAAACATGGCTGCCAGGGGACGGGGCTTATTTTCTCTCTATATGTATATAGAATACTTTAAAAATCTTCATGTCAGAAACCACTGGACCGATTTCATTATAACTTGACAGAAATGTTTCCTTGTTGACCCTCTACCAAGATTGTTCAAGTTATCATGATTCATCAAAAAACATGGCCGCCAGGGGACGGGGCTTATTTTTCCCTATATATCTATATAGAAAAGTTTAAAAATTTTCTTGTCAGAAACAATTGGACCGATTCCAATATAACTTAGCAGGAATGTTTCTTTGGTGACCCTCTACCAAGATTGTTTAAGCCGGCAGGATTTGTCAAAAAACATGGCCACTAGTGGGTGGGGCATATTTTCCCTATATATCTATATAGAAAACTTTAAAAATCTTCTCGTAAGAAACCGTTGGATAGAGTTCATTGTAACTTGGCAGGAATGTTGCTTTGGTGACCTTTTACCAAGATTGTTCAAGCCCTCATGATACGTCAAAAATCATGGCCGCCAGGGGGCGGGGCTTATTTTTGGTATAATATCTGTATAGAAAATTTTAAAATTCTTCTTGTCAGAAACCACCTGACCGATTTCAATATTACTTGGCAGGAATGTTGCTTTGGTGACCCTGTACCAAGATTGTTCAAGCAATCATGATTGGTCAAAAAACATGGCTGCTAGGGGTGGGGCTTATTTTCCCTATATATCTAAATAGAAAATTTTAAAAATCTTCTTGTGAGAAACCACTGAACTGATTTCAATATAACTTGGCAGGAATGTTCCTTTGGTGGCCCTCTACCAAGTTTGTTCAAGCTGTCATGATTTGTCAAAAAACATGGCCGTTAAGGGGTGGGACTTATTTTCCTTATATAGCTATATAAAACACTTAAAAAATCTTTTTATCAGAAACCTCTGGACCAATTTCAATATAACTTGGCAGAATTGTTCCTTTGGTGACCTTCTTTCAAGATTCCGTTCCAGCGATCATGATGCATGTGAAAAAACATGGCCGCTCGGGAGTAGGGCTATAAAATTTATACAAAAATCTTAGAGCAGTGAACTTGGCTGAAACTTCTACAGTAAGTTTGCAAAACTGTTTGCTCAGGTGAGCAATATAGGACCAGCATGGTCCTCTTGTCTTATCCTAATTATCTCCCATTTAAATAACATTGAAATATCGTTATCAAGATATCTCAGAAAGTATTTGAGCTAGAGTCTTGATATTTGGTATAGTTCTTGGGACAGAGGAGGAGATCACCTGATTAAATTTTCAACTAATCTAATAAAATTTTGTTTGAGTTATGGCCCTTTGCAATTTTTGGCCATTTAATGTTGTTGCTTTCATGTGCATAGCATAAGTTTAGAACCATGTATGCTAATGTTTTGAAATTTCATATATGGACTCCTCATGAAAAAATAGGTGACCCATATTTTTTTTCTTATCTGAATTATCTCCTATTTTAGAGTTATTTCCCTTTTAATCAAATAACATTGAAATCTCATTAGCAAGATATCTCAAAAATTATTTGAGCTAGAGCCTTGATATTGGGTATACTGATTGGGACTGAGGAGGAGATCACCTGATTAAATTTTCAAACAATTAAATGAAATGTTGTTGGAGTTATGGCCCTTTGCAATTTTAGGCTATTTAATTTTGTTGCTTTCATGTGCATAGCATAAGTTTAGAACCGTGTATGCTGATGTTTTGAAATTTCATATATGGATTCCTCATGAAAAAATAGATGACCAGTATTTTTTTTCTAATCCAAATTATCTACCAGTTTAGAGTTATTTCCCTTTTAATAAAATGACTTTGAAATCTCTAGCAAGATATCTTAAAATGTATTCGAGCTAGTGCCTTGATATTTAGTGTACTGATTGGGACTGAGGAGGAGATCACCTGATTAAATTTTTAACCAATTAAATGAAATGTTGTTGAAGTATGACCCTTTGTAATTTTTGGCCGTTTTATGTTGTTGCTTTCTTGTGCATAGCATAACTTTAAAACGATGTATGCCAATGTTTTGAAATTTCATATATGGATTCCTCATGAAAAAATAGGTGACCCATATTTTTTTTCTTATCCAAATTATCTCCCATTTTAGAGTTATTTTCCTTTTAATAAAATAACACTGAAATCTCGTTAGCAAGATATCTTAAAAGGTATTTGAGTTAGAGCCTTGATATTTGGTATACTGATTGGGACTGAGGAGGAGATCACCTGATTAAAATTTCAACCAATTAAATGAAATGTTGCAATTTTAGGCTATTTAATCTTGTTGCTTTGATGTGCATAGCATAAGTTTAGAACCATGTATGCTAATGTTTTTGAAATTTCATATCTGGATTCCTCATGAAAATATAGGTGACCTGAATTTTTTTTTTTTCTTATCTGAATTATCTCCCATTTTAGAGTTATTTCCCTTTTGATAAAATAACATTGAAATCTTGTTAGCAAGATATCTCAAAAAGTAGTTGAGCTAGAGCCTAGATATTTAGTATACTGATTGGGACTGAGGAGATCACCTGATTAAATTTTGAACCAAATTAAATGAAACGTTGTTGGAGTTATGGCCCTTTGCAATTTCTGGCCATTTAATGTTGTTGCTTTATTGTGTATAGCATAAGTTTAGAACCATGTATGCTCATATTTTGAAATTTCATATATGGATTCCTCATGGAAAAATAGGCGACCTGTATTTTTTTCTTATCCAAATTATCTCCCATTCTAGAGTTATTTCCCTTTTAATAAAAATCAGTTGAAATCTTGTGTATTTGTACTGCTGTTACCGTCATGGGCAAGCAGTGTTGGAGTTAAGCAGTCTTAAGAGTCAGGCAGTTGGGGGCATAGTGTTTTACAAACACCAGCTCTAGTTCTTATTTCTTAACAAAAACTATGTCATGGGTACTCATTAGAAGCACCTCACCAAGGCACTTCTGTTGAGTACCCACAACTTGTGGTTTTGTGGAGAAATAAGAAAATATCAGTACTTTTCAGTTTTAAAAATTGTCTTATCTGGAGCTTTGCTGACTATCATAATCAACAAGATACCAGATTAATAGCTAAAAATATTATTTTTCTTTCTACTTGCCACCAATGCCACCAAAAAGAATCAAAGCGCAGTAGGCGCTGGTGGCCTGGGCAGCAGAAAGCCCAGGGGCTTCACAGCTCACCAGATTTCAAATAAACACAAAATCTGTAAAGGCAAATATGATGAATATTTCAATAGAAAGTCTCAACCTCATAGAGGATATGGTTTCTGAGCTGATAATTTTAAGGAATTCTCTCTATTTTCCATGGCAATCAGTAAAAATAGAGCCCTATTGCTGATAAAAGATTACTCAAGGAACATTATAATATACATTTTGTCAAAGTATCTGCAATTGCTGGGCAGTAAATACTTTCCCATTATAAGTATATGGAAACTGTAACTGGCATAGCAACCAAACCAAAGTGTCGATTTTCATAAAAAATACAAACTTTCAATCCCCCAGCCCAACGAAGCTACAGATGAAATTTGGGCTCAGTTTGCCTTGTGGTGTCAGAGGAGATGTTGTCTGAAAGTGTTGACGATGACGGACTATGACGGCGACAACAACGGAGATCTATCCTTTAAGCTTTTTCAGAGCCTTCTGCTCTGGTAAGCTAAAGACAAAGGTATGACATTAATGTTGAACTGTCACTGGATATGTATCAATGAAAACGAAAGAGCTAGTTTTCTTCATGGTTTTATTAATTATAACATGAAAGTAAAATACACTGGAAGGCCATTATTACACGGACCCTTATAACGCGGAAACTGTTATAACGCGGTTGGTCTGTGGCTCCCATTTTTATGCAGTTTTTTCTCCAATTTTGAAAGTTTTGCCCTTTTCCGTGGAACTCAGCAGTCAAAAAAATCGTTAGCCATGACGTACCCTCGCCAAAGTTGTCATCAGTATTTTGCCTTTTGGCTATTTCAGAGATCTAAATAGGTGTCATATTTTTCAATCATCTACCTTGTGACAACGAAGGATTAACCCTTAAAGCGCCAATCACAACTGTAGCAGAAAACAATTTTACTTTTATTTTATTATCTTATTTTTTTTCAGAGAATAGTCTTGACATTTCATGTGAGTCATCTGCAAAGCAGATGATCCACATGAAATGTCATGACTTATTACTCTCTAAATAAATAATACTAAATAAAAAAATTCAAAATGTTGTCTGCTACATTTTTTTGCTTAAGATTAGTTTAAACTGTAGCTGTCAATCAGCTTTGTTTGATCAGCCAAAGTAACAGTAAATGCTCTGTGTCATTTATGAGTGAAACCTGTTCAAGGATGCTGAATCTCTTTGATGTTATCCTAGGTTGTGAACACATTTAACCCATCAAGTGCCAAGCAAAGTTTGTGGTAGACAACAATCTTAATTTATTTTTTTTAATTTTCAGAGAAAACAAGTGTTGACATTTTATGTCTGTTTGGCAGATGATTCACATGAAATGTCAGTGTTTTTTTCTGGCAAATAAAAAAAATAGTCAAAATTGTTGTCTGCTGCAGTTGTGAATGGCGGTATAAGAGTTAACTGATATATAGATGAGCTGCTGGGGGGTGATGAGGGGGGGAAGCCCCAGAGTGTAAAATGTATAACTTCAGTTAACCCTTAAAGCGCCAATCACAACTGCAGTAGAAAAAAGTTTTACTTTTATTTTTTTCAGAGAATAGTCTTGACATTTCATGCGATTCACATGAAATGTCAAAATTTATTTTCTCTGAAAAACAGATAATAATAAATAAAAAATTCAAAATGTTGTCATAATAAAAAAAAAAAAAAAATGATAATAATAAATAAATATATATAAGAGTGGAAAACATTTGTTTATTACATTCGGTTATAATGGATCAATGAAGACTCTTACCGAAACGAAATGTAAGAAATCTATTGAAACATTGTGTGAGGAAGGTACATGGTATGAATATTAACATTGCAGGGGTAAGAAAGATAATCTGAGGCCTGACCCTACAAGAACCTCAAACAAGCACTTAATCACAGTTCTACAAAATGTCAAATGTATTCAGACATGAAAGCAAAATGTTAACTGGCAGTATAAATGCACATATACTAACAAACTCAATAACTGTGCAGACTGTTTTTCATTACACATTGATAAGCAAATGTACTGACAAAAAGAAAGATCAAGATAATAGGATAATTACAAGCTAAATATACAATATTTAAGGATTGAAATAATCACACAACTCTGGACAAAACTTAAAGTCTAATTCCTAATATGCCACTTGTGTCCTTAACCATTGTAAACATCTATTATGAAATGTGTCAAGGGTTGGGGCATTTTTAACTTCTTCTGGTAGGCTATTCCATACCAGGCATCCCGAGTATTTCATACTGTGCTTGAAACATTCTGTCCTAGGCTTAGGTGGGACAAAGCAGCCAGCAGAAGCTGATCTAAGTTGCATACTGGTATTGACATTATTTCGTAGAGTGAACTTTTCGGAAATATATGTAGGAGCCAAATTATTATAGACCTTGAACATAAACTCACGGCGAGCTGTTGTGATCAGTCAATGTCCGTCGTTCGTCGTGCGGCGTCAATTGATTTAAGAGCCTACTCCTCCTACACCCCTGGGCCAATTGACTTGATACTTGGTAGGAAGCATCAGGGTGAATTGTAGATCAAAAATAGCTAAAATTGTTCCGATCGGAAATCCAAAGAAGGCCGCCATGGCTGCCATCTTGAAAATCTATTTTTCCCTTCTTCTCCTGAACGAAAAGGCCAATTGACTCCAAACTTGCTAGGAAGCATCGGGGTGACATGTAGATAAAAAATAGCTAAAATCATACCGATCGGAAATCCAAGACGGCCACCATGGCAGCCATCTTGAAAATCTTTTTATCGTTTCTGCTCCTAAACCCAAAAGCCAATTGACTCCAAACTTGCTAGGAAGCATTGGGGTGACTTATAGATCAAAAATAGCTAAAATCATTCCGATCCGAAATCCAAGATGGCCGCCATGGCAGCCATCTTGAAAATCTATTTTACCCTTCTTCTCCTAAACCCAAAAGCCAATTGACTCCAAACTTAGTAGGAAGCATCGGGGTGACTTGTAGATCAAAAATAGCTAAAATTCTTCTGATCGGAAATCCAAGATGGCCACCATGGCAGCCATCTTGAAAATCTATTTTTCACTTCTTCTCCTGAACCGAAAGGCCAGTTGACTCGAAACTTGGTAGGAAGCATTGGGGTGACTTGTAGATTAAAAATAGCTAAAATCGTGCCGATCGTAAATCAAAGATGGCTGCCATGGCAGCCATCTTGAAAATCTATTTTTCACTTCTCCTAAACCCAAAAGTCAGTTGACTCGAAACTTGGTAGGAAGCACCAGGGTGACCAGATCAAAAACAGCTAAAATCATTCGGATCTGAAATTCAAGGTGGCGGCCATCTCGAAAATCTATTTTTTTGCTTCTTCTCCTGAACCGAAAGGCCAGTTGACTTGAAACTTGGTAGGAAGCATTGGGGTGACTTGTAGATCAAAAATAGCTAAGATTGTGCCAACTGTAAATCCAAAATGGCCACTATGGCGGCCATCTTGAAAATCTATTTTTCGATTCTTCTCCTAAACCCAAACGCCAATTAACTCGAAAAGTGGTAGGAAGCATCAGGGTGACTTGTAGATCAAAAATAGCTAAAATCCTTACGATCCGAAATCCAAGATGGCCACCATGGCCGCCATCGTGAAAATCTATTTTTCACTTCATCTCCTGAGCCGAAAGGCCAATTGACTCCAAACTGAGTAGGTCAAAAATAGCTAAAATCGTTCTGATCGGAAATCCAAGTAGGAAGCATCGGGGTGACTTGTAGATCAAAAATAGCTAAAATTGTTCTGATCGGAAATCCAAGATGGCCGCCTTGGCAGACATCTTGAAAATCTATTTTTCACTTTTTCTCCTAAACCCAAAAGTCAGTTGACTCCAAACTAAGTAGGAAGCATCAGGGTGACTTGTAGATCAAAAATAGCTAAAATCGTGCTGATTGGAAATCAAAGATGGCCATCTTGAAAATCTTTTTTTCGCTTCTTCTCCTAAACCCAAAAGCCAGTTGACTTGAAAAGGAAGCATCGGGGTGACTAATGGATCAAAACTGGCTAAAATGGTTCCGATTGGAAATCCAAGATGGCCACCATGGCGGCCATCTTGAAAATCTATTTTTCACTTCTTCTCCTGAACCGAAAGGCTTATTGACTTTAAACTAGGTAGGAAGCATCAGGGTGACCTGTAGATCAAAAATAGCTAAAATCGTCCCTATCAGAAATCCCAGATGGCCGCCATGACAGCAATCTTGAAAATCTATTTTTCGCTTCTTCTTCTGAACTGAAATGCCATTTGACTCGAAACTTGGTAGGAAGCATTGGGGTGACATGTAGATTTAAAATAGCTTTAATTGGTTGGATCAGAAAGCCAGGATGGCCGCCATGACTTTGAAACATCTGAAACTCTTTTTTTCATTTATTTTCTTAAACCAAAGGGCCAGTTGATTTGAAAATTGGTAGGAAGCATCGGGATGACTTGTAGATATAAAAATAGCTAAAATCATTCCAATCGGAAATCCCCCAAGATGGCGTCCATCTTGAAACTCTATTTTTCCCTTCTTCTTCTGAACTGAAAGGCCAATTGACTCGAAACTTGGTAGGAAGCATCGGGGTGACTTGTAGATAAAAAATAGCTCAAATCGTTGCGATAGGAAATCCCAAATTGCGGCCATGGTGGCCATCTTGAAAATCTTGTTTTGAACTTTTTTTCCTGAACCGAAAGGGCAATTGACTCAAAGTTCATTGGAAGTATCGAGGTGACTTTTGGATCAACAGTAGCTAAAATCATTCCGATTGGAAATCCAAGATGGCTGCCATCTTGTTTATGTTTATTATATTTCCCTGCCACTGAGCTGTTAACGTGTATAAAATCGTGATTCTTCAGAAACCACTTAGCCATTTGCCACCAAATTTCACATTGATCCTACTTTTGAAATGTGATTGAGAGTTTGTTCAAATGATCAGGCTCCATTGACTGTCATGCCATATATTCTTCTTCAAAATTAAGAAGGGCTTAATGATGATCTTTTCATTAGTTGCGATGACAGGATTGGAAAAATGTTGCATATCATCTGCATATCTGCAGTGGCTATGTCACTCAGGTGAGCGACCCGTGGCCCATGGGCCTCTTGTTTATGCTTAACAGTTCATGTGTATCCATTTTTTTTTCATCGGATTGCACACAGAACTTCTATAGTATAGAAGTGGGTGGGGTATGAGGACCGTTATAACTTATGATTGCTTACATCGCGGTCAGCTACCTTGGACCCCACCGACCGCGTTATAATGGCGCTGCAGTGTACAGTCTTTCAACTGATTATGATCAGAAGAAAGAAATATTCCTGAAGACATATAGTGGTGATATTTTGATAAATAAAGGCTGAATGCCAAATGTTACCCAGTGTTTGGACAAATAAAAATCTAAAACAGATGTTTTTTAAGAGCAATGGATAAATCTATAAGAAGTTAGAGTATGGGCTATAATGCACAGTTTCGGCTAATAAAGCCTCATCAGTGACTTTGAATGAAACAGGCTCAATAATTCAAAACCATATGCAAATCTTCATATAATGATAAGTAAACATGCGAAATTTCAGAAGAATCCAGTTAAAGATGTAGGAGAAGTTGTGGACACAAGCTTTAAAAATTGCTATTTCTCAGTTCACAAGGGCTGTAATTACGGGGGTGAGTCAATAAGTAACCAGCCTAACTTATTTCCGGTTGAGATCCACCTCTTCTTTTTCGATGTAATTGCCCTCTAGTGTGATGCACTTAGACCAACGGTGTTCAAGTGCCATCAGCCCAGAACTGAAAAAGTCAGGGTCCTTTCCATTGACCCACTCCTCAACTGCCATCACAACTTCTTCATCAGACCAGAAATGAAGTCCACGGATATCCTTTTTCAAGTTTGGGAATAGGAAGAAGTCGCTAGGAGCTAGGTCAGGCGAATAGGCAGGATGTGGTATTAATTCATACCCGTTTTGCTCTACAGCATCCATTGCAACTTTGCAAGTGTGGACTCCTGCGTTGTCCTATTGCAGCAAAACACCTTTAGAGAGTTTACCTCGGCGTTTTTCACGGATGGCGGTTCTCAGCTGGTCTAACAAGTTTGCATAGTACACTCCAGTTATTGTACTTCTCTTGGGTAAAAAGTCCAACATAATAACGCCTTTTCGTCCCAAAATACTGTGGCCATCACCTTGCCAGCAGATGGTTGCGTCTTGAACTTCTTTGGCCTCGGGGACCCAGGCCCTACCCACTGACGACTCTGAGCTTTATTCTCTAGCTCATAATAATAAACCCAGTCTCATCTACAGTCACCAGACTCAAAAGAAAATAATCTTTTGACCTAAAACACTTCAACAAGGCACTGCATACTGATGCTCTGGTTGCCATTTGCTCATCGCTAAGGGATTTGGGGACCCAACGGGCTGTTAGCTTGCGCATACCTACCTAAGTGATCATGTATGATTGTTGAAACGCTACGATGTGAAATGCCTAATGCCTGCGCTATTTCTTCCACCTGAATTCGCCTATCAGAGTATACCAGATCCCGAAATTTCTTACACATTTCTTAGTCGGTGGCATCCAGTGGGCGTACAGACCTGGCTTCTTCTTCTAAAGACGTTCTACCGCGTTTGAATTCCCCTACCCAGAATTTAACCTGAGCATAAGATGGTGCAGAAGACCCTTAACATCGGCTAACTCGCCGTGTATTTCCTTGCCTGTTTTACCTTTTAAATACAAGTACCGAATTACAGCACGTTACTCAACTTTAGATGAAAAGCATGCCTTTGCATCACTAGCCATGTTTGACATTCAATATCTTATTAAAGAATGACTCGATACGCGTGCAATTTTGTACCCATGTATAAAACATATATTGAAACAAAGCATGAAAAATCGTGACCGTCTCGGTCCATCGGAAATGGGATAGGCTGGTTATTTATTGACACGCCCTCGTATGTCAGAAATAATTGGATCAAAAATTCAATACCACATTTACATCCTCATATATATATATATATATATATATATATATATATATATATATATATATATATATATATATATATATATATATATATATATAAAGAAGAAATTCTTCAAAATTTCAGAAGATATTGGAGGCATCAGGGACATCATAAGATGTGTGATGGACACACAGACGGATAGAATGACACACAGAAGGATAAGGCTCATTTCTATAGTCCCTCCCCTCCTACATCGAGTTACAAACAGGAAGAATAGTTACACAGCATTTAATCATCTTTAACTTTTTTTATTTGTTTTGTTGTTTTATTTTCAAAATGGCAAAGTTTTTCATGATGTACTTATTTATTCACATGTCAATTAAGTGATTGATCTGAATGAAAAACTTACAACCACTGAGTGACACAAATGCCAGTTTGAGCATATTTGTTCAATCTATTCTTGAAGAAGTTAAAAAAAAACAATCCTGATGTTATTGAAAGTTTAACTACCTGAAAGAGTAGATGAAATTATGTGAAAACGTGAAACTGCATGTTCATGTTGTCCTAAGGGTTTGTTTAGGCAAGATAACCAGTTTAATTTGCATCCATATTGAAACAAGATTAAATCTTTGCATGCAATGACAAATGATTAGAGATCCATTTGAAAGCCTGTAAAATATACAAAAAAAAAAACCCCTAGAAATGTGTCCACAGTACCCCTGCTTCGGGTACCTCTACCTCTGATGTGTGCCCCCGCTTTGGGTACCTCTATAAAACTGCAAACCTTGCCAGACAATTAGCCTACGTCAATGCAGGGGCATCTGTGCTCTTTGGACACATTTCTAGTTAACAAAGAATCCAAAAATAATGAGAAATATAAGGCTCTTTGCCTGCAAGATCAGTAACTCTTAAACCATGAGACTAAGAAACCCAGTTTTGTGTTCTCTAATAAGTGAATTTTATTTCTCTAGTACTCACGACAATGTAACTTATGCTACCCTCCATTCCCCCAGAAGCGATGACTACGATTACCAGCCATGTAAGACCACCGCAGCCTTTATTCCACACTTGTCACCTTGTGACTGAAATCATTAACCTTGAAATCACGGACTTCATGACAGCAAACCTGTTAAATTTCCTCTTTGCTTGGCACTTTTACAAGCGATAAGACGTGTTAGATAATTTATCCAGGGTATTTCCTAGGCTCGAGCAGCCCAGTTTCCTCCGGTGTGCTTTCAAATTATTTTTGTTTAGACATTATTATTGCCATGTTGTTATGTCCCCCCCTACCAAAGTGTGTGTGTGTGGGGGGGGGGGGGTGGGGGGGGACATATTGTTTTTGGGATGGATCCCGTTGGCGTCAGCGTCTGCGTCAGCGTAAAACCTCTTGTCCGCTCTGTAACTTGAATACCATTTGGAATATTTTGATGATACGTGGTAGAAATGTAGAACAGGACCAGACGACGTGTCACGTACAAGAATGATAACTCTGCCTTTCTTACTTTTGGAGTTATCATCCTTTGTTTTATTTGAGAAAGATTTCGTGTCCGCTCTGTAACTGGAATACCCGAATATTTCGATGGTACTTGGCAGAAATGTAGAACAGGACCAGATGACATGTCACATACAAGAATAACAACTCTGCCTTTCTTACTTTTGGTGTTATCTCCCTTCGTTATATTTGACAGTGATAATCTATTGATTTCGTGTCCGCTCTGTAAGTCAGAGACCCTTGGGAATATTTTTATGATACTTGATAGAAATGTAGAACAGGACCAGATGACGTGTCGCGTACAAGAATGACAACTCTGCCTTTCTTACTTTTGGTGTTATCTTCCTTTATTATGTCTGACACTGATTATCCATTGATTTCGTGTCTGCTCTGTAAGTCAAAGACCCTTTGGAATATTTTTATGATACTTGGTAGAAATGTAGAACAGGACCAGACGACATGTCGCGTACAAGAATGACAACTCTGCCTTTCTTACTTTTGGTGTTAGCTCCCTTTATTATATTTGGCAGTGATAATTCCATTGATTCCGTGTCCGCTCAGTAAGTCAAAGACCCTATGGAATATTTTTATGATACTTGGTAGACATGTAGAACAGGACCAGACGACATGTCGCATACAAGAATGACAACTCTGTCTTTCTTACTTTTGGTGTTATCTCCCTTTGTTATGTCTGACAGTGATTATCCATTGATTTCGTGTCGAATCTGTAAGTCAAAGACCCTTTGGAATATTTTTATGATACTTGGTAGAAATGTAGCACAGGACCAGACGACATGTTGCATACAAGAATGACAACTCTGCCTTTCTTACTTTTGATGTTATCTCCCTTTGTTATATTTGACAGAGATTATCCATTGATATTGTGTCTGCTCTGTAAGTCAGAGACCCTTTGGAATATTTTTATGATACATGATAGAAATGTAGAACAGGACCAGACGATGTGACCTTACAAGAATGACAACTCTGGCTTTCTTACTTTTGGAATTGTCTCCCTTTGTTTTGTTTGAAATAGATTTCTCATCTGCTCTGTAACTGGAATACCCTTCAGAATATCTTGATGGTACCTTGTAGAACTGTAGAATAGGACAAGACGACGTGTTCCTTACAAGAATGACAACTGCCTTCCTTACTTTTGCTGTTATCTCCCTTTGTTATATTTGACACTGATTATGCATTGATTTAGTTAGTGTCTGCTATGTAAGTCGAACATTCTTTGGAATATTTTGATGATACTTGGTAGTAATGAAGAACAGGACCAGACGACATGTCACATCAAGAATGACAACTTCGGCTTTTTACTTTTGGAGTTATCTCCCCTTCTTATGTTTGAATTTGATTTCTTGTCTATGCTCTATAACACGAATGCCCTACGGAATATTTTGATGATGCTTAGTACAAATGTAGAAGAGGTCGAGATGACGTGTTGCATTCAAGAATGACAACTGTGGCGGGATCGGGGTGGAGGGGGGGGGCATTTGTTTTTTGTTTTTTTTTTCAAAAAACCTTTTCTAGTTTTCTCTATTTTCTGTTTTATTTCAGAATTTGGAGTTCATTTTTAAGATGTTGAATAGACTGATGTTCAGGTAAACAAGGAAGGGGTTGTTCTCGATTCCTAGCAGAGTGGGACAATCATCTTTGTCATTCATGCAGGGATTGTTCTCAGGATAATCCCTGCGATGTTTGCTCCGACTGGTCAACTTTGACGTGGTCTAAATCTATTAAGACCATTTCTAAGTTGTCAAGGCGGACAAACTTAGACAAGACTGGGGAAAAGGTACAGACGGAGGGTGCTTCTAGGGAGTCCTTCGACCCTTTCAAGAGGGTAACGAGGCTCCTGTTGTCATCCAACCAAACGGTTAATGATGTGGAAGTTCCCTCCTCCCTTGCTTTGACCGCTGGTTCAAACCTTGGGGCTCCTCTTCCTGAGTGTTCCACAGCCGGAAACGGTACTGGAAACTCTTCCCAGTCTATGTGTCGAAGGGAATCTGAAGGCGATTCGGGTAACCAGCGACCTAGACCTTCTCAATCTATTCGTTCCCGTAGCTGCAGTCATTACCGCTCAATCAGTACTACCAAGAATTGTTGTTTTCTAGATCTTGCTCTCAGAGTTTTTCAAGATCAAGGGCTGGTTCTTGCAGCAGCCATGGCTCGCAACCCAGGCGTGGCCATAGCCGCCGCTCCAGGCGTAGCCATAGCCGCCGCTCCAGCCGTGGCCACAGGCCTCACCGAGGCCACCGTTCGTGCTCTAAAATGACCAGCCGGCAATCTCATCACAGGAGCAGACACTCCCATTCGCATGGTCGAGGCATATAACCTGCTCACCTTCTGTGTCAAGTGGTTCAAGCCATCCATCTCTGGAACTAAAGAGGAGGCTTAGGTTCCAGAATGAAATTAATCCCCCGTTGTTGGTTTCTACAAACACAGCGAGTGGTTTTTCGGGATTTTCAGACATTTCTGCCACGGCCTCTCAATCCAGTACTCCTGATAATGTTGTTCACAGTGTACAACTGGATATGCGGAATTTGATCCGTCAAATTTTGACCGAAGAATTGAGATCCACCACCGCCAGTCGGAAACGGTCTTGATCCCTTTCTTCATTGGAAGGTCGTGATAGAAGGGTTAGGAGAAATTCTCCATCTCTTTCTAATCCTTCAAATGTGGATAAAACCTCTCAGTCAACGTGTAACACGGATAGTACTGAGGATGAGGATAGGGGCCTAAGGCCTAAATCCCCCGTGGTTGCAGAGTCCACGGATAATATTTTCTCTGTTATTCAGGAAGCGGAAATATTGCTCAGACCAGAACCTGGAGAGAAAATTGACGATTCTGATGATGAATCGGGTGATCAAGAGAACGAGGAGTCTGACAATTTGGTACAGCCTTCATTAGCTTCTCAGTTGTCATATGTTGAGGCCTTGGCCTCTTTGCAGCAGGCTAGGTCCTCAACTTTGCCCTGAATTGACTCAACCTGAAACCCAATCAGGTGCGTCTGCCTTGGACTTCTTTAGTAAGAAACCAACGGTAACTGTCCAGCCGGTCCTTCCTCAGAGTCGTTTAATTTTGGAGCAAATTTCCAAAATTTATTCTAAGATCCAATCCTATTCAAGAATCACCATTGGACAGTTATCCTAAGGGCATGGGGAACAATAGGTTTCCCAGTTTAATGATGAAACCTAAGGTGTTTGGTCAGGATTCCTATAGAATTGCTGATCCTACATTATAGTTGAATCCCCCTCCTATAGATCCATCTTTCAGAGAGGTTCTTAGGCAAGGGGCTTCATTTCCTACTTCTCACAATATCCAGCTGTCACACCTGGAAATTTGGGAGAAACTGGCAAGAGCAGGTATCCATATTACCTCCCATGCAGATATGTTTCTGTATGGCATCTTTCAGCATTGAAGAGCCCAATGCCTTCTCAGTCAGATCTAGTGGAAGTGCATAGGTATTTGGAAGCGCTAGCACAATTACATATGCATCTGTTTGATGTATTGATTAAACTTGCTAGTGGTCCATTGCTTGCCAGACGCGATGCGTATCTTGACAAGTGTGCCTTAGACTCTTCAATGAAAGCCTCACTTAGAGTTCAGCCTTTGGAGTCTTCAATGCTTTTTGGCTCTAAGATTCCAGAAGTGGTGAAATGTTATAAGGAGGACTTGACAAGGAGAAGTCTGCAGAGAGCAACGGCTCCTCAGCCTCTCCCTGAGAAGAAAAAAACCGGAGCTAAGTCTGAAGATACCAAACTAGTTGTTAACTCTTCAGAGAATGGACAGAGTCAGGTTATTTCCCAGCCAGCTACTTCCACCCAAGCAAGGTTCTCATCCCAGCAGGTTTATAAAACCTAAAGGGAAGAAGAACAGGAATCAAAAATAGGGGTGCCCGCTTCTGCCAGGTCTGCCCGGACTCTTTGGAGTCATCGGGCTTAATCAAGTACAGTTTGCCAAAACCAGACATACCCACCAGTGGCAGGCTGTATCACTTTTGTCAGGCCTGGCAAAAGATCCCCACAGACCAGTGTACACAGTCTGTGATAAGCGGGTTTCGTATTCAATTTCGTGTCCGTCCCAAATTGGCCAGAGTAGTTCCTCAGTTTTTGAGGAAACCTACAGCATATCCAGAGAAGATTCGACTCCTTCAAAAGGAGATAGAATCCATGCTGGAAAAGGGTTGTCGCCAGGGAATGCATTTGCATGCATACCTGGACGATTGGCTCCAACCTTCAACCTCCCAGTGCCTGCCCTTTCAACACCGGGATCAGTTACTGCAGACTGTTTTGAGCCTGGGATTTGTCCCAAATTGGGACAAATTAATTCCCAGTCAAATGTTCTGTTTCCTGGGTGCTCGATTCGATCTGGGGAAGGGTATGATCAGCCCTTCCCTGGACAGGATAGTGAGATTGCAAATGATAATACAGAAGACATTGGCATCTCATTCAGCATCTGCCTGGGAAGTTCATTCTTTACTCGGACAGATGGAATCTGTGGCCCGTCTCCTACCTTATGGCCGGGCTCACAAGCATTTACTACAATGGCATGTGAAAGACTGGTGGTCTCAGGCAACCCAGTCTTGGGACTACCATATTTCACTGGGTCCTTGGTTCAGATAAGCAGCCTTGGTGGCTCAGTTGGATGCGCCGTCCGACTGGAGACCAGGAGGTCGCGGGTTCAACCCCCGCCGAGGTCGGCAACATTCTTTCGCGGAGATTGATCATGAAATATTTTCTACGGTCATTCTCTCCTTTCCGCTGATTCAAGAAGGGCAGTTGTCAGTTTCTGGCGAAAGAATGTGCACAATACTGGTTAACCGCTTAGAGGACTAAGCCTGCCCAGTAACGTGTGGTTAGGTAAACTGACCGCGCTCGACATGACCCCATTGGGTTGACTGGGCCGTAAAACCTCAACACAAACAAATCAGACAAGCAGTAGAGCAATGGCTGAACAAAGATTTTCTTTATGCTATGGTTCCGCTGATTCATCCACAACCAGACTTCTATATGTTCATGGATGCGAGTCTAGTAGAATGGGGCGCCCATCTGGGCGATCTCTCAGTTTCAGGCCAGTAGTCTGTTCAATGGAGCAAAGAACACATAAATGTTCTGGAACTCCGAGCAGTTTGGTTGGCTCTGAAGTCCTTTTGTCAGGTAATTTCGGGCTGCCAGGTGTTGCTGTCGACAGACAACACAACCGTGGTGGCTTATCTGAACAAAGGAGGGGGGAGGGGTGGGGTGGAGTGCAGGTCTCGAACCTTGGCTTTCTTGGCAACCAAGCTGCTAACATGGTGTGCGAAGTGACAAGTGTCTCTGACAGCCAATTTGTTCCAGGCAAACTGAACGTACTCGCAGATTCGCTCTCGAGGAAGGGGCAGATCATTCATACAGAGTGGACTCAGCACAGGGGGCACTCTGTCTCAGATTTTTCACTTCTGGGAAGTCCCACACATAGATTTGTTTGCCATGAGACTAAATAATCAACTACCGACCTTTGTGTCTCCATTTCACTCCCCCTTCTTTTGAAGGTGCTATTGAAAATGTAGAAAGAGATTTGCTTGGTCATTCTGATAGCTCAATGCTGGGAAGTCACCCATACTTTCCAGTGCTGTTGTCTCTGCTGGTTGCTCCAGCGATCAAACTTCCTTGTCGGCGGGATCTTCTGATCCAACCTCATTCTTGTCTTACTCATCCGAAACCAGAAATATTCAACCTGCATACTTGGTTGTGCTACAGGGAGGTCTCGAGAAGGCAGGATTTTCTAAAAGATCTGCCTAGAGAGTCTGTGCTGCTAAAAGAGCTTCCACACGGTCTCTCTACAATTACCGTTGTAAAGCTTGGATGGATTGGTGTCTGGAACGGGAGATGAATCCCATCGATCCATCTGTAATGGCTTTGGCAGACTTCCTTATCTTCCTGTTTGAAGAGAAGAAGCTGGCTCCTGTTTCTGTGAAGGATATAGGTCAGCCATTTCATCCAAGCTGAAGCATTTATCTTCAGTCGATTTTTCTTCCGATCCTGTACTCTCTGATATCATAAAGAGTATGGAATTGGAAAAACCAGTGGTCAGCGAGGTTGTTCCTCATTGGGATCTTTCCATTGTTTTAGACTGCCTCAAGGAGTCTCCCTTTGAGCCGATGTCTTCTTGTTCACTCAAATGCTTGACTCAGAAAACAGTTTTTCTGATCGCACTTGCTTCAGGTTGGAGGCGTAGTGAAATTAATGCATTATTTGCCTCTTCTGGCTCTGTCAATTTTTCAGCAGACAAAAGCTCGGTTAAACTGCATTTTATCCCCAGATTTTTAGCTAAAAATCAGGTTCCTTCAGTAGCAGGAATTCCTCTTGAAATTCCATCTCTTTCTAGAGATAAAGGTTGCTCTGGCACACTTCTGTGTCCAGTTCGTGCTGTACGTTTTTTTGAGAAGGACTAGAAGCTTTCGGAGGAAAAGAAAAAGACCATTTATTTCCTTTGTTAAGAATTATGACAAGGAAATAAGTCCTTCTACAATATCCAGGTGGATTGTAGATACTGTTCACTTTGCTTATGATCAAAAATGCAGTTCCACATCTAACAAGATTTGTGCTCATGAACTAAGGTCTTTAAGTGCAAGTTTTGCTTGGCTAAATGGGGTCCCTTTGGATGCTGTTCTCAGAGCCGTTTTTTGGCGCGCTGAGGATTCCTTCATTAGATTTTATCTAAGAGCGATACAGCAGGAATCAATGGGAAGTTATTTTCTCTGGGTCCTTTTGTAGCTTCAGTCTGCAATTTCCTCTTCTATTTAATTCATTTCCTGGTGATCATGTGGTTGAACACCGTGTTATAAATTTTTAGTCCCCCCTTTTGTGACGTCATAATTATGCACATGACGGATTAATACATTGTGGTCAAAAGTGAAAGTAAAGTTTATTTTGACCATTTTTGACATTTTTTTCGCTTATTTCGTTTCAAGGTTTTGTTTTATTTATCACTCCATTATTAGGGGAGTGCATATGCAACGCAGCTTTGGGACTGGACTTACGGGGAAAACAACATGTATGTTTTTTGCTAAAGTCATATTTGTAAGTGTCGAATTCGACATGTCCAGGTTATTCGGGCAAATTGCTCAATTACAAGCCTGGATTCTCCTTACATACGGTCCACTTTCGTCCTAATCGGACCACCTCGTTGCATAGCACAACGATACCTCATGAGAAATTGGTAAGTTCCTTTATTCTTGTTTTTTATATTGTGAATTTGTCAGATTTCCCCACCATCCATGTGAGATTAAATCTAATTAGCATAAGTTACATTGTCATGAGTACTAGAGAAACAAATTTTTTATGTTGTTTTAACATAAATATTTGTGATCTATACTCACGACAATGTAACGACAAGGCCCGTTTTTATATATTTATATAAACTCCCAACCTCCCCGCTAATCTGTTTATTTTTCCTCGCAAAGAGGTAATTTAACAGGTTTGTGGTCATGAAGACTGTGATTTCATGGTTAATGATTTCAGTCACTGGGTGACAAGTGCGGAATAAAGGTTGCGGTGGTCTTACACGGCAGGTAATCGTAGTCGGCGCTTCTTGGGGAATGGAGGGTAGCATAAGTTACATTGTCGTGAGTATAGATCACAAATATTTATGTTAAAACAACATATAAATTTTCAACTAAGAATCCAAAAATAATGAGAAATATAAGGCCCTTTGCCTGCAAGGCCTGTAACTCTAAAACCATAAGACTAAGAAACTCAGTTTTGTATTCTCTAGTAAGTGATTTTCAACAAAGAATGCAAAAAAATAAGGAGAAATATAAGGCATTTTGCCTGCAAGGCCTGTAACTTTTAAACCATAAGACTAAGAAACTCAGTTTTATGTTCTCTATTAAGTGATTTTCAACAAAGAATGCAAAAATCATGAAAAAAAAAAAAAAGGCATGCATCCAGAGTATAAGTAAGGGAGATAACTCCAGATGGACAGATGGCCAGACAGATGGCCAGACAGATGGACGCTCAGGCACGTTTGCCTGCAAGGCCTGGAACTCTAAAACCGTAAGTCTGAGAAACTCAATTTTGTGTTCTCTAGTAAGTGATTTTAGATTTTAATGCAGCAGCGTCAGTTGCATATGGAGTTGCGCAGCTGTAATAATATGTACAAGGACTAACTCTCTGTTTATTGTACTATATGTAAAACCCGTGGAGAAATTTTCAGGTACCAGTCTGTCTTTCTTTGGTTAATATTTAATTATTTTTTTTAACAGTAAATATAGCTGAAAGTTATCAAAAGATTTAAGGCATAATATGGTTTCAAACATCAAAATCGGTTAACATTTTTTTCTCGGCTTTTCAGATACGCAAATACTGTACTTTTCCATTCTACTATCAGCTATCAAGATTGGCTATCTCCATACAGCGTAATAATTTGCAGTTATGAATAAGCTCATTGGGGCTGAAAATTCTTACTCAAACAGTTTCAAATGAGAAGCATCGTACATATATTGAAATTTGTAATAAACTTAAACCTTATTATTATGATCAACCGGAATATATATATATTTTCACAGGCCTTTTTTTAGTGTAGTTGCATGCGGTACTTTGCACTTTTACTCAGGTTTTTCTTTAACTGATTTGGCCAGGGTTGAAATTTTGGTTTGACTACTATGGCCTGAGGCTTTGATTTACTCTGGCATACAGTAGAATTAGCCATGAGTACTCGTCTTTGTTGTCCCCCACCTTTTTGAAGAAAAGTGAGGGGACATGGTATTTGGTTTTCCGTGGTGCGTGGTGCGTGAAGAGTGATGCGTGGTGCGTAGTTCTGAGTTTGTAGTAGGTACCTTGTGAGCACAACTCCTCCTACAGTTTTAGACCGATCCTTTTGAAACTTTACAGGTGCTTTAATCATGGTCTGAAGATATGCATGTGCTTTTTACAGAATCCTTAAATTAATTCTTTTTATTTTTTTCACATTTTTAACTTAGACTTTTTTTTGCATGGTTCTGAGTTTGTAGTGTGAACCTTGTAAGCGCAACTCCTACAGTTTCATGCCAATCCTTCTGAAACTTCACAGTATCTTAATCATGGTCTGAAGATATGCATGTGCTTTGTACATAATCTTGAAATAATTTTTTTTCAAATTTTTCAAATTTTTAACTTAGACTTTTTTTCATGCTTCAATACTATGAAAGTGTATATGTAGTAGGTACCTTGTGAGTGCAACTCCTCCTACAGTTTTGGACCAATCCTTTTGAAACTTTACAGGTGTTTTAATCATGGTCTGAAGATATGCATGTGCTTTTTACAGAATCCTTAAATTAATTTTTTTCACTTTTTTCACATTTTTTAACTTAGACTTTTTTTTTTGCATGGTTCTGAGTTTGTAGTGGGAACCTTGTGAGCACAACTCCTCCTACAGTTTTATAGTGATCCTTCTGAAACTTCACAGGTATCTTAATCATGGTCTGAAGATATGCATGTGCTTTTTACAGAATCTTGAAATATTTTTTTTTTTAATTTTTCACATTTTTAACAGACTTTTTTTCATGCTTCAGTACTATGAAAGTGTATATGTAGTAGGTACCTTGTGAGTGCAACTCCTCCTACAGTTTTGGACCGATCCTTTTGAAACTTTACAGGTGTTTTAATCATGGTCTGAAGATATGCATGTGCTTTTTATAGAATCCCTAAGTTATTTTTTTTTACTTTTTTCACATTTTTAACTTAGACTTTTTTTTTGCATGGTTCTGAGTTTGTAGTGGGAACCTTGTGAGTGCAATTTTTGCTACAGTTTTATACTGATCCTTCTGAAACTTCACAGGTATCTTTATCATGGTCTGAAGCTATGCATGTGCTTTTTACAGAATCTTGACATAATTTTTTTCAAATTTTTCACATTTTAACATACTTTTTTTCATGCTTCAGTAGTATGAAAGTATATATGTAGTAGGTACCTTGTGACTGCAACTCCTCCTACAGTTTTGGACCGATCCTTTAGAAACTTTACAGGTGTTTTAACTGCACAATACATTAACCTATTGATAATGTGCTATTCTCTTCTGTTTTCACACCATCCACAGAAAAATGACCTTTCAGTCGTCAATTAAAGTCTTAAACCAGAAGGTCCCTTAGGCAGTTACCTGTGTGACGTAACTCTTCCCGCTCAATTGATCACGTGTCAGTTTCTTTTCTGTGGACAAACAAAATCAACAAGGATTTTTTACCTGTGAAAGAAATTCGGATTATTTCTTTTCCTCACGGTTAAATTTCTGTATCCTTGTGTTTCTTTTGTTTCCTTATCACTCCTTTCACTATCTATGTTATTATGAAATTTTCGATTTTTGATTTCATGTAATTATTGACTGGCTTTTCTTGACATGCGTTTTCGCGACTCTCGCTATTCGGCACGACACTCGTGTGCGATCGGTTCAGAAGTTGTGTTCTTTTCGTTCCAGGTTCTTCAGCGATTACGATATGATATACCTGGACTTTTATTGGATATCTTGCAGAGATCTTCGACTTGGCTGAAGATTCCCATGGTGGAGAAGCTGATTGTAAAGAACTTGTCAACCCTTGATGGGTTATACGACAATTCTTTATTGATGGGAGCCCCACCCCATATGGCTATACTGCCAGGGTAAGACCCATCAAGGTGGCATCTTTGGGTACTTAGTATCCGATAACGTCTAAGTCCACCAGTCACCGGTCACAGGTCAACCAGTCACCGGTCATCCAGTCAACAGTCACTGATCATCTAGTCACCGGCCAACCAGTCACCGGTCATCCAGTCACCGGTCAACCAGTCACCGGTCATCCAGTCACCGGTCAATCAGCTTCACCAGTCACCAGTCAACCAGGCACCGGTCAACCAGGCACCAGTCAACCAGTCACCAGTCACCAGTCAACCAGGCACAAGTCAACTAGTCTCCAGTCAATAATTTAATTATTTTCTGGAAAGACTCAGTTTTTCTGACATATTTCACCCGGCAAAATAGTCACGAATACTACTTTCCGGTCATCATGTCTAATTATTAGTAATTTCACTGGGCAAATAGTATCGATTCTTATGCCCGGTCATTTTATCATATATTTCTGATATTTCACCAGGCAAGATTTACCAGATAGTATCTGGTCAATTTTTGCCTAATAATTATTTTCTCACCGGGAAAAAAGTTTCAAATTCTTGTGCTCGGTCAGTTTCTTATATAAAATCTTTTTCATCGGACTAGAGTTACGAATACTGCTGTCCGATCAATTTGTCAAATTATTAGTAACTTTCACTCGGCAACAGTTACGAATACTAGTGTCCAGTCATTATGTCGGGTAACTAGTGTCAGAATAGTAGTCACTAATTCCCAAACAATCTATTATTGTCTGTAGAGCTTTATACACAAGTCAAGTCAATGGATATAGGTTATAAAATGAAATAGATAGTAACCTCTTATATAATAAAATTCTATACAATCTTTCCTGAATCAGACTAGAATTATAAATATTCTATTGACTTATTATAGGAGTGTAATTCTATTAATATTTTAAAATTAACTTATGTTTTCTCTCTTTCATTCGCTAGAAAGAGGTTAACTTCCGATTCTAACAAAATTTCACCGTGCAGTAGTTTCGTAGACTAGTGCCAGGTCATTATGTCAGATTACTAGTGACCGAGTAGTAGTCACTAGTCCTCGAACAATCTATTATTTTTCATTGAGCACGATAGACATGTCTAGTCTTGGGTTATAGGTTATAGAATGACAGCGATGGGTTCCAATACCTAGTAGCCTTTTATATCGTTGAATTCTGTCCAGTCAATTTTGAACTAGACAAAAAATTCTATATATATATATATATATATATATATATTTATTCTTAGAAAATGAATTAGGAATTATCGGTTATGATCAAATTCACAATTCATTGACTAAGTGTAAGATACTTTCATCTATATTTAAAATAACTTACATCTCTCTTTATTCGCTATAAAGAGATTAACTTCTTTGATTTTCACCTTATTCGGCTCCAAGGCAAAGGTGAATTCTATAGAATTATCATTATTTATAAGAAGAAAAATATACACGGAATCTAAAAATTTTTCTTCTTCCTTCCATACTTTTTCTACATGCTCCCTATATGTGCAACCTGGAGAAAAATAGGAGGTGGGGAGGAGGGGGTCTCAGTGAAGCCCCTGGGGTGTGTTGGGTCGTATGCGTTGTTGTTGGGGTATAAGGAGGAGGGGATGCTGGCTGCCTCCTTCTCAGTCGGCTGGACTGTTCCGATTCAGGGGAAGGTGCTGTCTGTGAGTGACTGTTGTCCAGCTGCTGTATCCTTTGCTGCTGTCGCTGCTGTAGTAGCTGTCGTTGGCTGTTGTTGTTGCCTTTGACCTGAGCCTGATATGATGACCACTACAGTTGCCTCAGTCCCGCACACACCGCTTGTGACAGAATACAGCCTTTGCGAAGTTTGGGGAATTAGCTGTAGCCGTATCCTGTTACTGTTTCCTCATTCCCAGTTATGGGGTCCGGTCTGATTAAATTAAACCTTTAATCAGACACGTAAAGTTCCTAACTTCTAATAAATAACAAGTCCAAACACAGTTGTAGAATTTCTCAAATTTACCCAAAATTATTCTAAATGTTTATGCCAAATGTCACAAATAAAATGTCATGAATGTAACGTAAGTAACAGTTAAGAACACTTCTTTCCTAAATAAATCTTCTTTCTAAATACTAACTAAATTACAGTTTCTCAGTATTAAGTCACTTCCCTTAATTGTTGTTTATCAGTCAATTCAGCAAGTCCTTTTTCTCATGCAAATCCGCCTCAAAGTTCTAATTTAAAATAAACACAAAGTTCAGATAAAAACAAATAAATTACTTCCCTTAGTTTGAATATCCAAATAAATCAAAGTCCTAAATTCCTGACAAAGTCCTAAAACACAATATCCAAGTTCACAAGTTAAGCTATCTCAAGTTCGGAGAATAGCTGAGCCTAGATTCTTGATGCAGTATGTATGAATACCAGTGATAGACTGAAGAGGCTAAGTTTCAGCCCATCTTAAATATATTTCTTCTCAAACAGGTGACATAATTACTCCGGGAAGTTGGAATTGCCAAAAGCTCAACATTATAAAAGAAGTTTGATAAGTGTGACGATTAAATTGACCAAAGCCCAGTTTGGCAAGAAGTTGTAATCAGGCAGTACTTAACAAAATCTAAGATCTCTTTTGCTCAGGTTAATTTCTATCAATCAAGTCATTTCCTTTTGCAAACAAACAACTCAATCTGGTAACTTTGACAGTGTGTACAGTTCAGATCAGAGTATCAGCTGTTAATCAAAGTAATTAAACTATTAAGCATTTTCTCACCCAAGTTTCAAGCAATCAGATTTTCAGTTATGAGCACAGCTTATGTTGTGATAATGATAAAACACCTTGCAGGGAAAGTGACACTGAGAAATATTAATTCTAAATTTTGTCCTTTCATAAATATTGTTTCTTTTCTTCTTCTTCTTCTTCATGTTTCATTTTTCTTCTTCTTCTTCTTCATGTTTTTTTTATATCATATTTCAAGACATAATCACATAAAATAAATTTCTTTTACCCTTTTTATGCAATTTCAGCCATTTTATTATTATTTTTTTAATTTTATTATTAGCTCACCTGAGCCAAAGGCTCAAGGTGAGCTATTGTGATCACCCACCGTCCGTCGTCGTCGTTGTCGTCGTCCGTCTGTCAGTCCACAATCTTTAAACAACATCTCCTCCTAAACTACTGATTGGATTTTGACCAAACTTCATAGGAATGATCCTTGGTTGGTCCTCTTCCAAAGTTGTTCAAATGGTTCCGGTCCATTGCATATCTGGGTCACAGGAGCCAAAAATAGATTTTTTAACTAAAAACTTAAAAAATCTTCTTATCAGAAACCACCGGACTGAATTCAATGTAATTTTGCAGAAATGTTCCTTTGGTGATCCTCTACCAAGATTGTTCAAGCCATTTGGATTCGTCAAAAAACACGGCCGTCAGGGGGCGTGGCTTATTTTCCCTATATATCTATATAGAAAACTTTAAAATTCTTCTTGTCAGAAACCACTGGACCGATTTCAATATAATTTTGCAGAAATGACCTTTTGGTGATCCTCTACCAAGATTGTTCAAGCCATTTGGATTTGTCAAAAAACACGGCCGCCAGGGGGCACAGCTTATTTTCCCTATATATCTATATAGAAAACTTTAAAAATCTTCTTGTCAGAAACCACTGGACCGATTTCAATATAATTTTGCAGAAGTGTACCTTTGGAGATCCTCTACCAAGATTGTTCAAGCCATTTGGATTCGTCAAAAAAATGGCCGCCAGGGGGCATGGCTTATTTTCCCTATATATCTATATAGAAAACTTTAAAAATCTTCTTGTCAGAAAGCACTGGACCGATTTCAATATAATTTTGCAGAAATGTTCTTTTGGTGATCCTCTACCAAGATTGTTCAAGCCATTTGGATTTGTCAAAAAACACAGCCGCCAGGGGGCACAGCTTATTTTCCCTATATATCTATATAGAAAACTTTAAAAATCTTCTTGTCAGAAACCACTGGACCGATTTCAATATAATTTTGCAGAAGTGTACCTTTGGAGATCCTCTACCAAGATTGTTCAAGCCATTTGGATTCGTCAAAAAAATGGCCGCCAGGGGGCGTGGCTTATTTTCCCCATATATCTATATAGAAAACTTTAAAAATCTTCTTGTCAGAAAGCACTGGACCGATTTCAATATAATTTTGCAGAAATGTTCCTTTGGTGATCCTCTACCAAGATTGTTCAAGCCATTTGGATTCATCAAAAAACACGGCCGCCAGGGGGAGGGGCTTATTTTCCCTATATATCTATATAGAAGTCTTTCAAAATCTTCTTGTCAGAAAGCACAGGACCGATTTCAATATAATTTTGCAGAAGTGTACCTTTGGAGATCCTCTACCAAGATTGTTCAAGCCATTTGGATTTGTCAAAAAACACGGCCGCCAGGGGGCGGGGCTTATTTTCCCTATATATCTATATAGAAAACTTTAAAAATCTTCTTGTCAGAAACCACTGGACCAATTTCAATGTAATTTTGCAGAAATGTTCCTTTGGTGATCCTCTACCAAGATTGTTCAAGCAATATAACTTGGCAGGAGTGTTCCTATGGTGACCCTCTACCAAGTATGTTCAAGCTGTCATGATTTGTCAAAAAACATGGCCGTTAGGGGGTGGGGCTTATTTTCCCTATATAGCTATATAAAACATTTTAAAAATCTTTTTGTCAGAAACCACTTGACCGATTTCAATACAACTTTGCAGAATTGTTCCTTTGGTGATCCTCTTTCAAGATTCAGTTCAAACCATCATGATGCTTGAAAAAACCATGGCCACTGGGGAGCAGGGCTATAATAAAATTTATACAAAAATCTTAGAGCAGTGAACTTGGCTGAAACTTCAGTAGTAAGTATGCAAAGCTGTTTGCTTAGGTGAGCGATATAGGACCATCATGGTCCTCTTGTTATTTTATTATTTTTATTTATTTTTTATTTTTTTATTATTTATTGGGCTGAAATTGTCACACTGTGACAGATTCCCCCCACCTTAATAAAGTTCGTCCTCGAACTTTGCAGTTTCAATTGAACAAACAACATGAATATACACTATATACACAGCCGGCTAGCGTTACCTGAAAGGAAAGACATTCATTAATTATGTACAAGTATGACGTCACTGGTAAAAGTTAACTTGGATATATTATCTGACCATTTTTACTAAAAATGAGATGATACTACTATAACTTCAAGAATGTTATTGATTTCATTTTATATGATTCATACTGTTGCTTCTAATCTGTGTCCTGAAATCAAAGCCATATCAACAGGTACAATCTTCTGTAAAACACAATCTCATCATACATTACTATGCATACATGTGACCAGGAAATAATACTTCAATATACTATAGGAATGGCACAGTATTAATGTTATAACTAAACACTTTTCTTTATGACTGAAAAAATCTGTACTAAAGTAACCTTTCCACAAGATAATTTGTTGATACAATTTTGAAGGTGGCAATAATAAAACATATATTTCCATTTGGAAAGAAAATTCTGATATGAATACTCCCTGTATTAATTTTGCTACCAATGTCTGATATTACAAGGGCTGGGTTGAACAATATGGTGGCCATCCATATTATTCTTAGCAGTAATAAACACCTGAGACAAACTCAAGTCAAAATAAATAACCTTTATAATATCAAAGATCAGCCCACCATACATCTAAACAATTTAATAAGCTTGATTTTTCTTTACCACTTTATGATAATCATATTTTAGTGTCCTGATCAATGCATGTTTGCATCCAGGTGCAACATTGTGTATGGGCATCCACTCAGGGGGCAACTCCTGGTTTCTGTAAGATACTAAAAATAAATAGTTTCCATCCTCAGATTCCTGAATTTCAGTGACATGACTTAAATGGGGATCATCAAGTTCAGGTCTATGGTATTGAATATAGCCCTGCTGTCTGTCTTTAAGGTGACTTATCCTAAGCTCTTGATCCTCTTTATTTCTGTCATTGATAAGGAACTCAAGTAGATCCCTTACCAGCCAATGAGCCATTGTTACTGTCTGCCATTCGGGTGCAGCTGTTCCCTTCTTTATCCAATAATAGGGTTTATCATTTATCAGTTTCATGGCCATTAACCTAGACCTATGCGGATTAACATTTGTACTATGTACTTGACCAGACTCTGTTTTAGCACTATCAGACTGAACCATATTTACGTTTGGCTGACTTTCTGTGAAAAACTTATGCTGCTTATCATGAAGAGGCTTCTTACGTTTCTTTCCTGACATTGTCCTATTTGCATGATATTCCCTGATCAAGTTACCTGGTATCTTACATGGAAAGTACCAGTCTGTACTATTATCTTGCCATTTAATTTTGTAATAAAGAGCCCCATTACTTCTTTGGGAAGATACAATGGCTTTAATGTCTTTTTCATTACATGGCTTACAGTTTCCAGCTTTACATTCAATGCAGGATGGAATGACATTTGTCTTGCCCTGTTTGCCTACTTGTTTGCCCTTTGCATTTTGACCTGATGATTGTTGATTTTGGCTTGTTTGCTTTTGCACATTTTGCCCTAAATTTTTATCAAATTTTGACTCACTGGTAAAAGTTTGCTTATCTTTCTCAGTCCTCGAGTTTGCAATATTGCCCTTTATACTTGACGATTTGACAGCATTCTTATCTTTTGTTTCTGTCCTATTATTTTGATTACTAGGCCTGTTTATCTGACTTTTAACCCTATCTGCAGTTTGATATCTCTTATTTTTACCTGATTGATTTGAATCTACCTTTTCTGTTTGCTTGGCTTTACCTAGCTTTTTACCATTTTCTACTATACTTCTACCTAACTGATTTGAATCTGACTCTACCCTTACTTCGCTTGGCTTTATCTTGCCTTATTCACTTTCGTATTTCTAGTTTTACCTTGGCCCTGTGGCCCTTTACCGGTACTCTCAATTTTATTTTTACCTTGGCTCTGCGGCCGTTTACCTGTACTCTCTGTTTTACTTCGGCCCTTTGGCTCAGATTTCATATTCTCACCATTTCTTACAGTACTGTCCTTTCTAATTTCTACCTGATTTTTCTGTCTAACTTCAGCTTCTTTCTTACCATTATTACCTGTTTCTGCATCTTCTGGTACTATCCTTTTCTGAACAGTGTCTAATTCTTCTGGATCTAACTCATCCTCATTATCAACTAACTGTTCAGGAGGATTAGTGGGCCTATCCTCAGGATCAAAGTATGGTTTCAGACGCATAGCATTGACAAGAGATCTGACCTCTGCATTGATCTTCACATTCCGTAATCTGAAAGTGTGATTCGGACCTATGTAACTTCGGTGCTTTGCCAGGTGGAACCTTAGTACAGTATAGCCAAACCCTTTGTGCAGGTCTGTAATCAGGAACCTTAGATCTCTTATCGTACTGGTACTTATATTTGTCCTGTGCATCCTTAATATTTTCACCTGCTATTTTCCTACATACCTCTAAATTTTGCAGTATTCTGCTCAGGTGAACCTTATAATCCTGAGGCAGATGATCCTTAGGCTGCAACACAGTGTCTATTGGCAGTCGCATTTCTCTGCCATACAGCATGAAAAATGGACTGTACTGTGTCGACTGAGTGGCAGGGGTCGACCGATATGCCATCATTATACCAGGCAGAATCTCAGGCCAGTCATCTTGCTGTCCTTTGCAATATGCCCTGAGAGCCTGCAAGATATAGGAATTCTTTGACTCTGTCAGTCCGTTAGTCATGGGATGGTATGCACTTGTGTAATGACGCTTGATATCGAACAACTCTGACAATGCCTTGACTAGCTTTGACATAAAGTTCTTACCTCGGTCACTGAGAATTGATCTCGGAGCTCCATACCTAGAAACTATTTCCCTGAATAACACAGAAGCTACCTCCGTTGCCTCTTGTGTACGCAATGGGAAAAGTTCTACCCACTTGGAGTAGCTATCTACCAGTACTAGAATATGATTATACTTATCCTTAGTTGTTGGCAGACCACTTAGTATATCCATTTGCCACCTACCAAAAACATCATCTACAGGCTGTGGCTGCAAAGGAGGAGGTTTGGCGTGAAAGGCTCTTTTGGACTGTTGACACACCTCACAAGTCCTGACATATTGCCTTATGTCTTCATACATAGAGGGCCAGTAGTACTTGTTGCGGAGTGACGCATAGATCCTTTCGAACCCTTGATGCCCACCACCTGCTATGCAGTCATGATACGACTTAAGCAGTTCGTCTGTCAGACTTTTCGGAATTGCAGTCTGTTTCACCAGACGTTCTTCCAAAGGTACATGCCTTCCTCTCTTGGAATAGAAGTGTTTTAAGACTCCATCTTCCAACTCATAATTGTATGACTCTGCAACTACAGTTCGCACCAACTGCGGGTCCTCTGGCACCTGGCGATGAGCAAGATACTGAAAGATGTGTTTGAAGTCAGGACATTCCTGCTGATAGATTGCTAGTCCTATGAACAGCTCTGTCTTCATCAGGGAGGTCCTGAGCTTGCCCAGTAGCTGTATCAGCTACCATCAATTCAGCATCATCATCACCTGGGTATACCAAAGTTGTCTGAGTATACATTCTAGTTTCAAGAGAGAAAATATGATTGCCCAGATCATTTGATTCGGCTGGTGCAGAATCAACATTGTACCTCTGTCTCTAAAGAAAATCTGCCGTACAGTTTTGTGAACTGGATTTGTGCTTTATTTCAAAGTTATAGCCCTGCAGAAGAAGACCCCAGCGCCCTAGCCTACCTTGACTATCCTTTAATTTCTGCAAGTACTTCACTGACACATTATCAGTGAAAACCGTAAACTTACTATTTGCAAGGTAATGCTTGTAATGCTGGATACCTTCGACAAGAGCTAGTTCCTCTTTGTCAGTTATATGCCACTTTAGCTTGTTGTCCCTTAACAATCTACCACCGAAACAGACAGGATGTAATTTACCTTCATGCTCTTGGCTAAGTACGAACCCTATTGAATATTCTGAACTGTCGACAGACAGTGTAAATTTCTTATCAAACTGGGGATACCGTAATATGGGTGCCTTTGTAAGTCTACTCTTAAGCTCCTTAAATGCCCTTTCACACTCATCTGACCAAACAAACTTAGTGTCTTTCTTTAATAAATGATTCAGTGGCTGAGCGATCTTTGCATAGTCCTTAATAAATTTTCTATAGTATCCCATCATTCCAAGTGCACTTCTAACTTGTTTAACATTTTGGGGACTCTGACAGTTTCGAATTTTGTCAGTGTTTTCCTGCGTAACTTCCAAGCCATCTTTTGAGACCGTAAAACCGAGATACCTGACAGATTTGGTTGCAAATTTACATTTAGCAGGGTGTAGGGTCAAATTAGCTGCCCGTAAATTGTTGAAAACCAAGTTTAGGTGGTGCAAATGCTGGTCAGAGTCTTTAGAGAAAATCAAAACGTCATCAATGTAAACCAAAGCAATTTTAAAGGTTAGGTTTTTAAGCACCTTTGTCATTAAACTCTGAAACGAGAGAGGTGCATTGGTCATTCCAAAACTAAGTCTATTAAACTCAAAGATTCCCTGGTGAGTAATGAAAGCACTCTTGTGTTTGGTTGCTTTATCAAGGGGCACTTGCCAGAAGCCACTTCTGAGATCCAGAGTTGAAAAGATCTCTGCTTTTGACTGAGCCAGAGTGTCAAAAACGTCGGACATATGAGGAATTGGAAACGACATTGGCACAGTAACAGCATTTAGTTTCCTGTAGCCCACACAAAAGCGCCATTCACCATTGGATTTTTTTATTAACACTACAGGGGAGTGCCATACCGAATTGCTTTCCTCAGTTATACCATGCTTCTGCATCTCTTCTAGCTGACGCTCAAGCTCAGCCCGCATTTGAGGGGTTTGTCTATAGGGAGCTGCACTGACGGGTTGAGCATCACCAGTATGAATGGTGTGAGAGTGTAGGTTAGTTTCACCTAGCTCAGACATGTCCTTTGCAAATATGTTTCTGTTATTTCCCAAGAAGTTATAAAGTTTAGACCTTTATTCCTCGGTAAGGTTAGAATTGTCCAAATTAATACCTAGATCCTTTATGACTTGCTCATGATTGGTCTTTTGCGAAGTTTGGCTAATATTGAAAACCTCTGCCTGACAAGGCTCTTTGAGGTCAAATATCGAATTACTATCAACCCAGCTAACCTTTGCTAATCTCTGATTTGGGCTGAGAAAGACAGGCAAGTTTGTCGGGTTCATTAATCTGTAGACACCCTTTGAGTTGACTACTGTACACAAATTTTTACCACCAGCTAAGGACAGATCACTCAAGTTTTGGTTCAATATATACTACTGAGTTATTTGCAAAACCTGAAATCCTCACAGGAACAAGTACCTCGCTGTGAGGAGGGACTATCACCTCCTTAGTTGTGTAAGCGAAACTAGTCTGGCCACTTGTGACTGGTGTAGCCTTAACCTTAACAGTCGATACAGATGCTGCGTGTTTTGAGGGCACCTGAATTTCTACCGGACCAAATTGTACAGTTACATTATTTGCAGTCATAAAGTCTAAACCAACTAAAATAGAAACGTGTAAATGCTCAAAGACATAGAATCTTTGCCTAAATTGCCTTCACATTCAAAATCTAACTCTACTTGATCTAATACTCTGTGTACTTCGCCACATACACCTACAATATTTGAAAAAGAGGCTGGTCTAATATTTGCATATGGTGCTACTCTGTTCAACAAATGCTGACTAATTGCCGAGATTTCTGCTCCTGTGTCAATCAGACACTGTACACTATGCTTACCAAACCTTATTTGCATACGGTTCTTATTTAGTTTAGGTGTGAAATTCATAACAGGATTTTCAGAGTCTACCTTAGTTTCGGACTTGCATGCTCTCTTGGAGCACAACCACTTATTTCTGTTTGAACGCCTTGGACCCATTGTAAATAATTTAAATTAATGACAAATTTTAATGAAATATTAACGGATTAAGTTTTAATTTGTAATAAAACCTTAAAAATTACTCTCTAATCAAGTATTTAGTTTCCTAGCAACACTAAAACACTGTACCAATATTGTAATTACTTTTAACAATGGTCACCTATAAACAAGCATATGAAGAGATTCGCATACAAAAGACTGCACTCACCAATCTGTGATGGCTTGATTACAGGTAGTCTGTAGCTGTATTCTTCTTTGCCTGTGTCTCTGTGTCCGCTGATCCTTGCACTTGTAGAATAAAAACTGCTGCTCCTTGAATCCAACGAAGATTTCCTTTTTCCTCCAAGAATATGAATTAAACCTATTTATTTGCTAAATTTCACACACTATTTGACTGAAAACACTGAAATACTCTGCTGTGAATTGCCACTGATTATTAGCTCACCTGAGCACGAAGTGCTCATGGTGAGCTATTGTGGACAGTCAATGTCCGTCGTCCGTCGTCCGTCATGCGGCGTCAACAATTGCTTTAAAAGCCTACTCCTCCTACACCCCTGGGCCAATTGACTTGATACTTGGTAGGAAGCATCAAGGTGACTTGTAGATCAAAAATAGCTAAAATCGTTCCGATCGGAAATCCAAGATGGCCGCCATGGCCGCCATGGCCGCCATCTTGAAAATCTATTTTTCGCTTCTTCTCCTGAACCGAAAGGCCAATTGACTCCAAACTTGCTAGGAACCATCAGGGTGACTTGTAGATCAAAAATAGCTAAAATCGTGCTGATCGGAAATCCAAGATGGCCGCCATCTTGAAAATCTATTTTTCGCTTCTTCTCCTGAACCGAAAGGCCTTTTGACTCCAAACTTGCTAGGAAGCATCAGGGTGACTTGTAGATCAAAAATAGCTAAAATCGTGCCGATCGGAAATCCAAGATGGCGGCCATGGCCGCCATCTTGAAAATATATTTTTCGCTTCTCCTCCTGAACCGAAAGGCCAGTTGACTCCAAACTTGCTAGGAAGCATCAGGGTGACTTGTAGATCAAAAATAGCTAAAATCGTGCCAATCGGAAATCCAAGATGGCCGCCATGGCCGCCATCTTGAATATCTATTTTTCGCTTCTTCTCCTGAACCGAAAGGCCACTTGACTCCAAACTTGCTAGGAAGCATCAGGGTGACTTGTAGATCAAAAATAGCTAAAATCGTGCCGATCGGAAATCCAAGATGGCCGCCATGGCCGCCATCTTGAAAATCTATTTTTCGCTTCTTCTCCTGAACCGAAAGGCCAATTGATTCCAAATTTGCTAGGAAGCATCAGGGTGACTTGTAGATCAAAAGTAGCTAAAATCCTGCCGATCGGAAATCCAAGATGGCCACCATGGCGGCCATCTAGGCGGCCATCTTGAAAATCTATTTTTTTGCTTCTTCTCCTGAACCGAAAGGCCAATTGACTCCAAACTTGCTAGGAAGCATCAGGATGACTTGTAGATGAAAAATAGCTAAAATCGTGCCGATCGGAAATCCAAGATGGCCGCCATGGCCGCCATCTTGAAAATCTATTTTTCGCTTCTATTCCTAAACCCAAAAGCCAATTGACTCCAAACTTGGTAGGAGGCATTGGGGTGACTTATAGATCAAAAATAGCTAAAATCGTGCCTATCAGAAATCCAAGATGGCGGCCATGGCAGCCATCTTGAAAATCTATTTTTCGCTTCTTCTCCTAAACCGAAAGGCCAATTGACTCTAAACTTGATAGGAAGCATCGGGGTGACTTGTAGATGAAAAATAGATAAAATCATGCCGATCATAAAACCAGGATGGGCGCCATGGCCGCCATCTTGAAAATCTATTTTTCGCTTCTTCTCCTGAACCCAAAGGCCAGTTGACTCGAAACTTGGTAGGAAGCATTTGGGTGACTTGTAGATCAAAAATAGCTAAAATCATGCCGATCGTAAATCCAAGATGGCCGCCATGGCAGCTATCTTGAAAATCTATTTTTCGCTTCTTCTCCTAAACCCCAAAAGTCACTTGACACGAAACTTAGTAGGAAGCATCAGGGTGACTTGTAGATCAAATATAGCTAAAATCGTTCTGATCAGAAATCCCAGATGGCCACCATGGCCGCCATCTTGAAAATCTATATTTAGCTTCTTCTCCTGCACCGAAAGGCCAATTGACTCCAAACTTCGTAGGAGACATTGGGGTGACTTGTATCAAAAATAGCTAAAATCGTGCCAATCGGATATCCAAGATGGCCGCCATGGCAGCCATCTTGAAAATCTATTTTTCGCCTCTTCTCCTTAACTGAAAGGCCAGTTGACTCGAAACTTGGTAGGAAGCATTGGGGTGACTCGTAGATCAAAAATAGCTTAAATCGTGCCGATTGTAAATCCAAGCTGGCTGCCATTTAGAGTTTGTTCAAATGATCACGCTCAATTGACTGGCATGCCATATATCTTCTTCTTCAAAATGAAGAACTGCTTAAATGATGATCTTTTCATTAGTTGCGATGACAGGATTGGAAAACTGTTGCATAACATCTGCATATCTGCAGTGGCTATGTCACTCAGGTGAGCGACCCGTGGCCCGTGGGCCTCTTGTTAAACACAACTACTTAACACTGAATTTGCCACTTGATTGCTTTTGATACTCTGCTTTGCCTAAGATTGCCACTTTTTGATACTCTAAAATTGCCACTCTTATAAAATACACTAATTTTACTCTGCTTTTTCCCTAAAGCTGCCACACAAAAAAAAAAAATAAAAAAATGCACAAACTTTCCTGATTTTAGATAAGAAAAACACTAGACTTTCCTCCTTTGAATAACTCCACCAATAGAATATATGAATGATTTCCAACAAATGAATAATTTCCACCAATAGATGAATAAATGAATAGAAAAAAAAAATGAATGAATTTAATGAGCACTAGAATTTTCCTATCTTCTGCTGTTTCCACCGTTGATCGCTACCCGGATTCTCCACCACGTGCAACCGGGAGAAAAATAGGAGGTGGGGAGGAGGGGGTCTCAGTGAAGCCCCTGGGGTGTGTTGGGTCATCATCGTTGTTGTTGGGGTATAAGGAGGAGGGGATGCTGGCTGCCTCCTTCTCAGTCGGCTGGACTGTTCTGATTCAGGGGAAGGTGCTGTCTGTGAGTGACTGTTGTCCAGCTGCTGTATCCTTTGCTGCTGTCGCTGCTGTAGTAGCTGTCGCTTGGCTCTTGTCGTTGCCTTTGACCTGAGCCTGATATGACGACCACTACAGTTGCCTCAGTCCCGTACACACCGCTTGTGACAGAATACGGCCTTTGCGAAGTTTGGGGAATTAGCTGTAGCCGTATCCTGTTACTGTTTCCTCATTCCCAGTTACGGGGTCCGGTCTGATTAAATTAAACCTTTAATCAGACACGTAAAGTTCCTAACTTCTAATAAATAACAAGTCCAAACACAGTTGTAGATTTTCTCAAATTTACCCAAAATTATTCTAAATGTTTATGCCAAATGTCACAAATAAAATGTCATGAATGTAACGTAAGTAACAGTTAAGAACACTTCTTTCCTAAATAAATCTTCTTTCTAAATACTAACTAAATTACAGTTTCTCAGTATTAAGTCACTTCCCTTAATTATTGTTTATCAGTCAATTCAGCAAGTCCTTTTTCTCATGCACATCCGCCTCAAAGTTCTAATTTAAAATAAACACAAAGCAGATAAAAACAAATAAATTACTTCCCTTAGTTTGAATATCCAAATAAATCAAAGTCCTAAATTCCTGACAAAGTCCTAAAACACAATATCCAAGTTCACAAGTTAAGCTATCTCAAGTTCAGAGAATAGCTGAGCCTAGATTCTTGATGCAGTATGTATGAATACCAGTGATAGACTGAAGAGGCTAAGTTTCAGCCCATCTTAAATATGTTTCTCCTCAAACAGGTGACATAATTACTCCGAGAAGTTGGAATTGCCAAAAGCTCAACATTATAAAAGAAGTTTGATAAGTGTGACGATTAAATTGACCAAAGCCCAGTTTGGCAGGAAGTTGTAATCAGGCAGTATTTAACAAAATCTAAGATCTCTTTTGCTCAGGTTAATTTCTATCAATCAAGTCATTTCCTTTTGCAAACAAACAACTCAATCTGGTAACTTTGACAGTGTGTACAGTTCAGATCAGAGTATCAGCAGTTAATCAAAGTAATTAAACTATTAAGCATTTTCTCACCCAAGTTTCAAACAATCAGATTTTCAGTTATGAGCACAGCATATGTTGTGATAATGATCAAAACACCTTGCAGGGAAAGTGACACTGAGAAATATTAATTCTAAATTTTGTCCTTTCATAAATATTGTTTCTTTTCTTCTTCTTCTTCTTCATGTTTTCTTTTATATCATATTTCAAAACATAATCACATAAAATACATTTCCTTTACCCTTTTTATGCAATTTCAACCATTTTATTATTATTTTTTTTATTTTATTATTATTTTATTATTATTTTTTTTTTTAATTATTTTATTATATATTGGGCTGAAGTTGTCACACTGTGACATATGTATCAGCATGTAATCTAAGTAATAAGTTAGACAAGAAAGTAGCAATCGATCCTCTCTACTTTCTATTAATATTACATTCATAAGGTATCAGAAATCTACATGAATTAGATAACTGAATTAAGAGTTTATTTATTTATCTGTTACCTCTCTAGATTACAACGATTAGAAACTCTAGTTGAGGTACATATTTCCCTTTCTTTCTGTACATGGAAAATAGCTGATCCGTTATGCTATGATTCCATATTATACTATATATTGATTAATTATATAAGAGTCTAGGTCAGTTGTGCATCTAAACTCTGCTATAATATAATAAATAAGAAGAAAATCTTATATTTAGGCATATAATATTCGATACGCTCTTTACTATGCCTTTTTATTTTTCTTCTGGATCATTTAAGACTACGACAGTAATGTACCAGATAATTTGTCTCAGAATCTATTACGCTGAAGATTCTTCATCTGGGAATAATAATTTTACTATGATTACGATTGGAAATTATTTAGGAAGGTTTAAAACTTATAATCAGCTAGACCTAATCTACGTATATTATAGGTCTACATTATCTTTATTGAGGAATAGTTTTGCTTCGACTAGCTCTATACCTCTACTATTTCATTTGTAACTAGAGTCCATGTCTATCAAAATTTCTTGCACTTTTGGTATAGACAATGGATAGAGATTCAGTAAAGGCATTAATTTATTCAGTACGTGACTGATTATTATTGCCTAAAAAAACAAAAACAAAAAAAAAACATATTATATATAATATTTTTCCATTTGATTATTTATTGGCTTTGTAACTGTTCAGAAACTGTCAAAGTCAATTATTTCTTTCCTCTAAACTTTCCGAAGGCTTAGATTATATTTTTATATTTTAAATGCTTAGAGGGTAATTAACGATTGTTTACCTCATAATAGCAGATATTATCATATTCAAATTAATCATCCCTTTATTCTACTCTGTATGTTGTAGCTTTAGACTATGGGGAAAACATCTTTAATTTTGATTCGATTAAGAAATAAGATACATTCCATTATCTCTTTACCCTTCTTCATGCTATATTCGTTAAAGGGATCAATAGTTCTTCTCGCTAAGAGTTCCAAGTTCTGTTTGCGAGTAATGGAAAGATTAATATCTTAATTTCCAGTTCGCATTAAGAATGGTCCATACATAGATAAATATCCTTTCCGAATCTGGATATTTATACTTTACACACGATAAGTCATTTCTAGACGTTTCGATGATTATGAAATGCACTGTCTCAATTCATAATATAGAGTTTGTTCATATAATCTTCACAACATTGTAAGTGCCGCACTTACATTTCCGGTCAGATCTTACTGTTGTGATACGTTTTTCGAACATACTGGAAGTTTTTCGATTATACATTCGGTAAATAATCTTTCGATTAACATTTACACTTTAAACATTCAGATTATTTTTAATATTTGGAGATAATATATAATACCGATATTTATATATCTATCTTCATTAATTATCTTTCTCAACTTGTTTTTAAGTTTAGACTGACCTTCTCGTTACGTTCCAGGTTTAAATCTAACTAACATTATGGAACCGTCACTTTTTGTTACAGATAAAATATTTCCTAAACAATTTTTAACAGTTTTTCTTAGTATTCAATGCATAACGACTACATGAATACTGGGAAATATTTTCAATTCTGTGCTTGTTAAACTAAGCTTAAAACAAGCTCTAATTTTTCAATGGATACTATCCTGTGACTCAGTTCAAGGAGACACATCCATTTAGATCCCATTATCTCTATTTCAATCATACAAAATTTTGATGACTAAGAACTCATTTTCTACCTACAAATACAGAATAATGAGTCACTGTTGTTGTATATTTGGTTAAAGATTGAAAGAATTTTATCTTAAACCTATATGACTTTTAAATTAATAATTACCTATATTATTTCAAATTTATACATGCTTTTACCCTTGCATCAGGGATTGTGGTAATAATACTATAATTATTACTCTCTATGGTTTACGCATAGATCTCGAGAGTATATATATATATATTTCTTCCTGAATTCATTTTCTAGCACGTATTTTGGTATTTCAGGAATTATCAGTTATTCAGAAATAGGTTTTTACACTATTCATATTCAATTCTAAAATTTAATTAAATATTTATCTATAAAATTCCGGGCAGTAATTTTATAACAAGTTATATTCTTAATTATTCCTTGCTTAATAAATAGTTACGCTTAACTTTTTATTCATAGCAGGAATTTTTCCCCGTAGTATAATTTTAATTTAGTATTCATTTATTTTTCTTACTATTCTTAAATATATGTATAGAATAGTAATTCTATCTCTCATCTTATATATTAAGTGTATTAGGGTGATTAATCAGTACTATTGTATAATCTTTCTTCAGAGATTATCACCCTATTACATTCTTTCTGAGTCCTTCTCTTTTCTGAACATTTTGATTCATCATTACTAAGTGGACTCTTAAAATTTTCTTGATTTCCATGATTATTTACTCAGGAGTACTTTTCATGGCAATCTTCTGGCATAGAAAGATTCTGTCCAGTTATTTCCTATTGCTTAATCTCAGCAGTATGGTAAGATTTAGCCAAAATATGACTGTCTTACAGTTAGTTGTGGTCAGCCTTATTCTTCCCTCTCTTATTGTCTGTCAAACTCTACATTATGATGTTGGCAGTTTCCCCTTTTTATTATTTGTCGAGGACACGAAACGCCTTTATATGTCCAATGACAAAAGTATTTATCAATGATTTAGGTTGCCTTTTTCCTCACAGCAGTCTTAGGCAATCTCTGTTGTATCTTATTGCTTGACTAAAAATTCGTTAATACAAATAGTCTAGCAATAGTTTAATCCATTAATTTTGTGTATACCTTTTCTTCTGATGGATAACTGAGTTACAGTTAAGTTTACTCCATCTTCTCAATTATTATCTCCCCTTCTTTTAATTTGATCAAAGGGGAATAATTATACAACATTATGGTTGTTTCAAGTCTATGGTCTGTTTATCGGAAACGGTCCTATCGCTCCACTTAAACAGACTCTAATTACTTTATAATTCTAATAGCTTAGACTATTACAATTAGATAAGCTTCACATATCTAGAATTTTATCCAAAATTTCTACATATGTCAGCTATCTATAGGAAACTCCTCCGAGTAGACATTTGCTTATTTTTAAAAGTAAATCAAGCATCTAAATAGACTACTTATAGTCTAGGTTTTTGTTTGATAAAATTTGTTTCGAAAATATTATCACTATTTTCCTGAGCTTACATTGCAATGGAATATTAAGGTTATGTCTCAATGACTCAATTTTTCTTTTTGGAGCCAATAGTTGTTCCAAAAAGAAAAAAACAGGAGGGGGGGGGGGGGGAGCAATGTTAGGTCTCTGAGGCTTAAGAACTGGCTTCCTCTAGAGTCTACTATTATATATATATATATAAGGTAGTAAAGTAAGATCATAACACCTTAAAGATATGTTATATTGTGAATCTAGATCATTCTTTCTATTAAATATAGAATTAGAATGTATCTGATTCCTTAGAGTTTCCCAAGTCTTAAACCAGAAGTGGTGGGATATTATTTATTGGTGTTAGAATTAGGAGAGCTCCTCCCTCCTATTCTGCAAATTCTAGCACATTATCTATAGGTTAATGTATTATGCTGTTAAAATGAAGATTTTTAAAAGTAAAACATATTTTAACTATCAATACTTAACCTATAGATAATCAATTATCTCCCTCCTTCCACCCTCACTTATCTCTCCTAATTGTGTCTATTGTTTTACACATAAAAGAAACTGACACATGATCAATTGAGCGGGAAGAGTTACTTCACACAGGTAACTGCCTAAGGGACCTTCTGGTTTAAGACTTTAATTGACGACTGAAAGGTCGTTTTTCTGTGGAAGGTGTGAAAACAGAAGAGAATAGCACATTATCTATAGGTTAAGTATTGATAGTTAAAACATGTTTTACTTTTAAAAAAACTTCATTTTAATCATGGTCTGAAAATGTGCATGTGCTTTTTACAGAATCCTTAAATTAATTTTTTTCACTTTTTTCATATTTTTAACTTAGACTTTTTTTGCATGGTTCCGAGTTTGTAGTGGGAACCTTGTGAGCACAACTCCTCCTACAGTTTTATACCAATCCTTGTGAAACTTCACAGGTATCTTAATCATGGTCTGAAGATACGCATGTGCTTTTTACAGAATCTTGAATTAATTTTTTACAATTTTTTCACATTTTTAACTTAGACTTATTTTCATGCTTCAATACTATGAAAGTGTATATGTAGTAGGTACCTTGTGAGTGCAACTCATCCTACTGTTTTATACCATTCCCACTGAAACTATACAGATGTTTTAACATAGCCTGAAGATATGCATATGCTTTTTACAGAATCTTGAAATTACTTTTTATTTAGCTCACCTGAGGAAAAGCTCAGGGTGAGCTATTGTCATCACCCTATGTCCGTCGTCCGTCGTTCGTCGTCAACAATTAGTTTGTTAACACTCTAGAGGTCACTGGATCACTTGGGGTCAAAAACTAGGTCACTAGTCCAGATCAGCAGAAAACCTTGTTAACACTCTAGCGGTCATATTTTTCAAGCAATCATCATGAATCTTGCTCAATATGTTTATCTTGATGATTTCTAGGTCAAGTTCGAAATTGGGTCACTTGGGGTCAAAAACTAGGTCACCGGGCCAAATCAGCAGAAAACCTTGTTAACACTCTAGCGGTCACATTTTTCAAGCAATCATCATGAATCTTGCTCAAAATGTTTTTCTTGATGATTTCTAGGTCAAGTTCGAAACTGGTTCACTTGGAGTCAAAAACTAGGTGACCTGGCCAAATCAGCAGAAAACCTTGTTAACACTCTAGCGGTCACATTTTTTAAGCAATCATCATGAATCTTGCTCAAAATGTTTGTCTTGATGATTTCTAGGTCAAGTTTGAAACTGGGTCACGTGGTGTCAAAAACTAGGTCACCAGGCCAAACCAGCAGAAAACCTTGTTAACACTCTAGCGGTCACATTTTTGAAACAATAATCATGAATCTTGCTAAAAATGTTTGTCTTGATGAGTTCTAGGATATGTTTGAAACTGGGTCACGTGGGGTCAAAAACTAGGTCACCGGGCCAAATCAGCAGAAAACCTTGTTAACACTCTAGCGGTCACATTTTTGAAGCAATCATCATGAATCTTGCTCAAAATGTTTGTCTTGATGATTTCTAGGTCAAGTTCGAAACTGGAACACCTGGGGTAAAAACTAGGTCACCTGGCCAAATCAGCGTAAAATCTTGTTATCACTCTAGCGGTCACATTTTTCAAGCAATCATCATGAATCTTGCTCAAAATGTTTGTCTTGATTAGTTCAAGGTCAGGTTCGAAACTGGGTCACTTGGAGTCAAAAACTAGGTCACCGGGCCAAATCAGCAGAAAACTTTGTTAACACTCTAGCGGTCACATTTTTTAAGCAGTCATCATGAATCTTGCTCAAAAAGTTTGTCTTGATGATTTTTAGGTCAAGTTCGAAACTGGATCACCTGGGGTCAAAAACTAGGTCACCTGGCCAGATCAGCAGAAAACCTTGTTAACACTCTAGTGGTCACATTTTTCAAGCAATCATCATGAATCTTGCTCAACATGTTTGTCTTGATGATTTCTAGGTCAAGTTTGAAACTGGGTCACTTGAGGTAAAAAACTAGGTGACCTGGCCAAATCAGCAGAAAACCTTGTTAACACTCTAGCGGTCACATTTTTGAAGCAATCATCATGAATCTTGCTCAAAATGTTTGTCTTGGTGATTTCTAGGTCAAGTTTGAAACTGGGTCACATGGGGTCAAAAACTAGGTGACCTGGCCAAATCAGCAGAAAACTGTTAACATTCCAGAGGTCACATTTTGAAATAATCATCATAAATATTGCTCAAAATGTTTGTCTTGATGATTTCTAGGTCTAGTTTAAAACTGGGTCACTTGATATCAAAAACTAGTTCACCTGGCCAAATCAAAGGAAAACCTGGTTGATGCTCTAGAGGTCACATTTTTTTAAGTGATCATCATGAATCTTGCTCAAAATGTTTGTCTTGATGACTTCAAGGTGATGTATAGTTTTCTGTCCAGTGACTCTCTTAAGTTTTTCCATTTAGGTCAGTTTCTCAGTAATGATTTGTTCTACAGAGTGATATTTGGTACTTGTGAATTGTTTGTGTTTAGGTCAGTTTCTCAGTAACTATTGCTCCTACAGCCAGTGATACTTAGTACATGCATACATCTTAGCATGGCCTCTTGAGTGCAGTCATCCATATTTGACCTTGACCTTTATTTCACAATCCATTAGACATGCTACATTGTCTTACTTGTTAATATAATCATTTTGAACTTTGATCAGAATGTTTGCCTTGATCAGTTCTAGATCAGGCTCTCAAAGTGCTATGTTGCTCAGGTGAGCGTTACAGGGCCATCATGGCCCTCTTGTTTTGATTATTTCCACATTTTTAGCTTCAGTTTTTTTCCTGCTTCAATACTTAGGTAAGTGATACAGGACCAATGGTCTTCTGGTTAACTTACTCATTTTGAACAGCTCAAATAAAAATAAGGTGGGGGACATAAATTCCCTATGGAATTTGCTTGTTTATTATAGTGATTAATTTGATTTTTTATGTTTTCACTTTGATGCATTGACTGAGTTGGGAGCCTTTATGCGAACCGAATTTTTAGCTCATCTGAGCTCTGCTCAGGATGAGCTATTGTGATCACTTTTCATCCGTCGTCCGTCCGTCCATGCGTCCGTCCATTAACATTTTCAAACAACTTCTCCTCTGAAGCCGCTGAGCCAAATTTGCTCAAATTTCATATGGAGCCTCCTTAGGGTGGGGGAACGAAAAATTGCTAAAATGGTTGCGGTCTATTGACCAAGATGGCTGCCACACCCATATATGGTAAAAACCTTTAAAAATCTTCTTCTCCAGAACGGAGGATTCCTTGGGGCTGAACCTTTGCAGGAATCATCGGGGACGGGAGGTCTACCAAAATTGCTAAAAGAATTGTCGTACGTTGACGTTTGACCTTTTTACGGCAAGGTCAAGTTTGCTTCCCTATGCATTTGTATGGGAAAAACCTTTAAAAATCTTCTTCTCCAAAACCGAGCATGCCTTATGGCTGAATCTTTGCATATATCATCGGGAATGGGAGGGCTACCAAAATTTCAAAAATAATGGTCGTACATTGACATATGACCTTTTTACGGTAAGGTCAATTTTGCTTCCTTATGCATTTGTATGGTAAAAATGTTCAGAATTTCAAGCAACTTCTCCTCTGGAGCCTCTTGGCCAATTTTGCTCAAATTTCATATGGAGCCTCCTTAGGTAGGGGGAACAAAAGATTGCTAAAATGGCCATGGTTCGTTGACCAAGATGGCTGCCATGCCATGGTAAAAACCTTTAAAAATCTTCTTCTTTTGAACCGAGGATGCTTTGGGGCTGAATCTTTGCATAAATCATCGGGGACAGGGGGTCTACCAAAGTTGCTAAAATAATGGTCATACATTGACATTTGACCTTTTTACGGCAAGGTCAAGTTTGCTTCCTTAAGCATTTGTATGGGAAAAAACATTCAAAAATCTTATTCTCCAAAACCAAGGATGGCTTGTGGCTGAATCTTTGCATATATCATCTGGAACGGGCGGTCTACCAAAGTTGCTAAAATAATTGTCATACATTGACTTTTTTACGGCGAGGTCAAGTTTGCTTCTGTATGCATTTGTATGGGCCCAATACATTTGTATGGAAAAAATGTTGATAATTTCAAATGGCTTTTCCTCTGAAGCCTCCGGGCCAGTGTTGCTCAAATTTCATGTGGAGCCTCCTTGGGCAGGAGAATGAAAGATTGCTAAAATGGGTATGGTCCATTGATCAAAATGGCTGCCATGCTCATATATGGTAAAAACCTTTAAAAATCTTCTTCTCCATAACCAAATAAGCCCTGGGTCCTAATCTTCGCACAAATTATGGGGGACAGGAGATCTACCAAAATTGCTAAAATGATGGTCCTTTGTTGACATTTGACCTTTTTATGTCCAAGGTCAAATTTGCTTCCCCATTTGTATGGGCCATATACATTTATATTGAAAGTATCGAAGTGACTTGTAGATCAACAGTAGTTAAAATTGTTCTGATTGGAAATCTAAGATGGCCATCATCTGGTTTATATTTATAATATTTCCCTGCCACTGTGCTGTTTACATGTATAAAATCATGATTCTTCAGAAACCACTTAGCCAATTTCCACCAAATTTCACATTGATCCTTCTGTTGAAATGTGATTGATAGTTTATTCAAATGATCATGCTCCATTGACTGTCAGGCCCATATATTCTTCTTCAAAACTAAGAACTGCTCAAATGATGATATTTTCATTAGTTGCGATGATAGGATTGGAAAAATGTTGCATAACATCTGCATGTCTGCAGTGGCTATGTCACTCAGGTGAGCGAACCGTGGCCCGTGGGCCTCTTGTTATGTATTTCTGTATTAAGAGTAGCATCGGGACCCAGGGTGAAGTTGGCTAGCTGTAAAAAAGCTTTAAACCTCCCGGTGGTTTACTCTACTGACTGTTCTAAGACGGTGATCCCGGTGTTAATCTTACTCTTTTTTTTTTTTGTTGCTTTGTGGTTTATTCTACGAGGCAATTTGTTTTATGTCTTACCTTGTGTTATTTTGTTCTTGTGTTTCTCAGTTCTTTTAGCATTGCGATTACCTCGCTTGGGGAAGAGAGAGCTAATCTTAGTTCTTTTTGTACGTTTATTCAATTTGCGCTTGTTTGGTTTTGTCTGTTTCCTCTTCCTCTTTGTGTCTAGGAAGTGCTGCAGTTTGTGATTGTGGCACTCCCTGGACTTTTCTCTTACCTTTTTTTGGCAAGCCAAGCCCAGACCAAAAATGGATCACTGAAGTCTGATATTTTTCTTTTCCTAAGGGTTTTAGATATTTGGATTTCTTATGTAGTGCAGTGTATCCTTAGTTAGTGGCTTATTTTTTGTAGATATCGACATGGAAAGGTTCAGTGATGAAGCTGATGTGGTAATAGTTGGAGGTGGTCCAGCTGGCCTTTCAGCAGCATGTAGACTTAAACAGTTGGCAAATCAGCAAGAGAAAGAACTCAGAGTATGTGTTGTTGAAAAAGCAGCAGAAATAGGTGAGATTTTTGTTTACATGTATTATTATAAAAACTGCATTTAGGCAAAAAAAAAAAAAAAAATAGTATTAGATTCTCAGGCACCGCTGCATCTGTCCAAAAGATCCTGCATATATGATTTTTTTCAGTGGGAAGTTTTTCTTCGACCCACGAAAATACGTGACACTGGATTTTACTCGCTTATCTGAGAATCATTTCTAGCCAAATTGCTATCTAGATCACAAACATATGGCATTCTTGCATACTTGCAAAGAAAGTTGGTAAATTACGATCTGTTTATGTTGTTTGAGACTTTAAACTTGCAGATAGATAGATTTTAAATACTTCTGGTCACCATTTTGTTTAGCCAAACAAACCCAAATGTCCAAGAATGGACCCAACCGGAAAATAAAAGTAAAAGTAAAAAAGCTGCCCCCATGCATCTATGCTCAGGTGAGCTATAGTGATCACTTTTTGTCTGTTGTCCGTCCGTCTGTGTGTGCATCCATTTGTTAACATTTTCAAACAAATTCTCCTCTGAAGCCACTGAGCCAATTTTGCTCAAATTTCATATGGAGCCTCCTTAGATTGGGGGAACGAAAGATTGCTAAAATGGTTGTGGTCTGTTGACCAAGATGCCCGCCATGCCCATATATGTTAAAAACCTTTAAAAATTTTCTCCAGAACGGAGGATTCCTTGGGGCTGAATCTTTGCACAAATCATCGGAGACGGGATGATTTGTGCAAAGGTTGCTATTGCTAAAATAATAGTTGTACATTGACATTTGACCTTTTTACGACAAGGTCAAGTTTGCTTCCCTATGCATTTGTATGAGCACAATACATTTGTATGGGAAAATTGTTGAGAATTTCAAACAACTTGTCCTCTGAAGCCTGTGGGCCAATGTTGCTCAAATTTCATGTGGAGCCTTAATTGTTGGGGCAGGGGAATGAAAGATGCTAAAATGGGCGCGGTCCATTGACCAAGATGGCCGTCATACCCATATATGATAAAAACCTTAAAAAATCTTCTTCTCCAGAAGAGGATGCCTTGGGGCTGAATCTTTGTACAAATCATTGGGGATGGGAGGTCTACCAAAGTTGCTGAAATGATGGTCATACATTGACGTTTGACCTTTTTACGGCAGTCAAGTTTGCTTCCCTATGCATTTGTATGGCCCCAATACATTTGTATGGAAAAAATGGTGATGATTTCAAATGACTTCTCCTCTGAAGCCTCTGGGCAAATGTTGCTCAAATTTCATGTGGAGTCTCCTTGGGGCAGGGGAACGAAAGATTGCGTAAATGGTCATGGTCCATTGACCAAGATGGCTGCCATGCCCATATATGGTAAAAACCTTTAAAAATCTTCTCCAGAACCAAGTAAGCCCTGGGGCCTAATCTTTGCACAAATCATCAGGGACAGGAGATCTACCAAAATTGCTAAAATGATGGTCCTAAGCTGATGTTTGACCTTTTAATGGCAAGGTCAATTTTGCTTCCCATGCAGTTGTATGGGCCCTTGAAAATCAATTTTCGACATCTCTTCCCAAACCTTTGGTGGCCTTGGACCAAAACTTGCTCTGTAGCAACAGGATGACTTCCAGATCGAAACGAGCTAAAATTGTGTTGATCGGAAATCCATGATGGCCACAATGGTTCTGCTCCACTGAACAAGATGGCCACCAGAGCTAAGAATAGAAAATCTTCAAATGACATCTCGTCCTTGGCCAATGGCCTGATTTCAAAATATTTGCACAGAAGTGTTCCTCCAGTGGCCCTCTACCAAAATTGCGAAAATGGTTCTACTTGGCTGAACAGAATGGCGGCCAGAGCTAAAAATAGAAAAAATCTTTAAAAGACATCTCCTCCGCAGCAAGTGTCCTGATTTTCAAAGTAGTTCCACAGAAGTGTTCCTTTTATGGCCCTTTACCAAAATTGCTAAAAAAGTTCCGCTCGGCTAAACAAAATGGCTACCAGAGCTAAAAATAGAAAAAAAACTTTAAAAGACATCTCCTACTTGGCCAGTGGCCTGATTTCAAAATGATTTCACAGAAATGTTCCAATTATCTCCCTTTACCAAAATTGCTAAAATGATTCTGCTCTGCTGTACAAAATAGTCACCAGAGTTAAAAATAGAAAACCTTTAAATGACATCTCCATGGCCAGCGGCTGGATTTCAGATTAATTCACATCAATGTTCCTCATGCCCCTTTGCCAAAATTGCTAAAATGGTTCTGCTCTGCTGAACAAAATGATGGCCAGAGCTAAAAATAGGAAAAAAAACCTTTTAAAGCCCATGATAAGTAGATGAACCAATTAACTTCTGAAAAAAATCTGAACTTTGTTTTACTTATGGCCCTTTGAAAATTTCAGCATTTTAACCTTGTAAGCAAGATATCTCAAAAGCTGTTTAAGCCATTGCCTTGAAACTTGACGGGCTAATAGGGAATGATGAGTAAATGACCTGATTAACTTACAGCAGTTAACTCAGGTGAGCATTGTGGCCCATGGGCCTCTTGTTTGGAAATTGTGTCTGAGAATCTAATAACTTTTTTTTTGGCCTTAGTTGTCCCATATTAAGGCCTCTGCAAACAGTTTATTATATACCTAGCAGTAAAGTATAAAGATTCCTCAAGCATTTTTTTCTATAACATATTTTCTTTAATCTTTACTGTGAAATAATTCACTAGCTAGTATTATTGTAACATCACAAGGTCAGAACTACTTTCCTCATTTGCATATATTGTAATGTGTCTTCTGCTAACGTTAACAAACCAAAATGGCTGGCCTCTTCTAGTAAGTAAACTGCTATCAGTCAGTCTCAGTCATAGCCAGCTAGCAAATGACAACCAGTCCCAAATGCTGTCTGTGTTCTATGGCTCTCCAATTGCAGGAGGTACCTTTAATTTCTTCACAGAACCCAGTGAGGCTCTGTTTAAATATAAATAGTTTGATGATGAGGATGAGTTTGGTTCAACTTTTAGATCTACTGTAAACAAATATAAAAGGATTCTACCTTTATATTACAGCAGTGATTCTGACTGATCATGAATCTAGTATCTGCCTCTAAACAGCTGATGTTCTGTTGAAGTTGTGTTAATCCAACATCAAGTTATCCAAGTGTTTAATTGGTTGTAGCTTCAGATAAGCTGTGACATTCTCTGTATTCAGTGAACATATTGATACTTATTTATGAGAACAAATTGCCTGGCCTCCTTGGTAATCGGAAAGAAAGTATCAGGAAAAAAAGTATCGGAAAAAAAGTATCACTTTTGAGTAGGAAAAAAAGTATCCGGAAAAAAAGTATCAGTTTTAACCAGATTCGCCTCTGATGTTACAATGAGATGATGATTAGGATCCTTTTGTATGTTTACTAGTACTTTTCAGTTTAATAATAAATTTTGCAACCTATCTCTGTAATCCTTACCTTATAAAAGGGCTTGAGATGTCATTTCATCTCAATGTTTCGTAAAAGACTCACAAGTTAGAAGCAACTATCCAAAATGACCTATATAGTGTAGACAGGGATGTAAAAAGAGAAATTCCTCATTTGAGCTAAGTGTGCAAGTCGGATCTCCATGCTCATGAACCCTATTTGGGTTTCATTGGGTGGCAGGGCTTGGGATGTCATTTCATATCAATGTTGGGTAAAAGTCCCACAAGCTGGAAGCAACTCTCCAAAAGAACCTATATAGTGTAGACAGGGATGTTAGACCTCCAATTAAACAAGCTAAAGTCCATGCTCATGAACCCTATTTGGGTTTCATTGGGCGGCAGGGCTTGAGATGATATTTCATCTCAATGTCGGGTAACAGTCCCACAAATTAGTAGCAACGTCTCCGAAATGACCTATATAGTGTAGACAGGGATGTTAAACCTCCAATTAACGTAATGATGTAATAAAGACATGTGTGAACAATGTGTTTTTAATTGCAATATATCAATACAACATTATCATAGATTTGATGCTGAAGTCTACTTTTCTGGTTTAGTAAAAAGAGAAATTCCTCATTTTGAGCTATCTCTCTTTTCACCGTTCACCACAATACCTTACTAACCTAAGCATTTTGTGCCTCCATGCAAATGAAAGTGACCGCACAAAGTATTTGTCCAAAATGACCTAAATAGTGTTGAGAGGGCCTTTAAACCTCATAATTGGAAAACACGCCTATATTAGTTTGACCCCCTTGAACCCCACTTTTATATAGTAAAACTGGGGTTTACAGGGGTATACTTTATGTTTTTTTTATTTCTGCTCTAAAATATAGATTGTGGGTACTCGTTAGAAACGCCTCAATGAGGTGGTTCTAATAAGTATCCTCAATCTATATTTTCGTTTTTTCGACGATCAAGTTTACAATGTATTTGTATAGTCATGTTTTCGTAATGTGTTCAAAGTGTTCAAATGAGCACTAGATTTTTATTGTATTCTTGCACTTATTCACTCATTGATTTCATAGTGTTTGTTAATGCGTATGTTGTGTCCCACTCCTTCAAGGAATTCTGGAAGAGTTTTATTGCCGCTATTGTACTGCTCACAAAGAGTTCTTAGACGATGCTGCAAGCGTTCAAGTCCTTTTTTAACACGCCTTTTGGGAGGATTTCCAACAACATCCTGTTGGATCACTGTCCTGACGGTAGCATTTTCTTTTTGGAACCACTGGATTAGTTTCCAAACTGATGGATGGTAGTGTCCAACAAGATTAAGAAATTTATTATTCCATCCTTCACACACATTATTTGTCCTTGGACTGTCGTTCAGTGTAGCCTCATGGACACTCCAGACTACAGGTGGGTAGAGCGGTTGAACATGTCGCACACGAATAATATTGTTGTCACCTGGAAGTAACCTGAATGTACCACTAACATATGTTTTGTCGAAGTATGCCACAAGGTCTGTAGCTTCAGCCGGAGCAATTGTCTTTAAATACTCTATTCCTTGTTGAACATCAGCATGTGGCAGAAAAGCTAATCCATCAAGCATGCCACAAAACTGTCTGAAATCTTCATTGGACTTATAATGTTGAGCTAGTCCAAGGCTTTGAATCTTTCTCCAGGTACTTTGTGTTAAATGGTAGAAGCACCCCTTGCTGTTAACATCGCGACCAAACACACCTGCTACAGCACGCAGTACAGCTTCCTCAAAGTCTGTGATAATTGTCTGAACGTTCATGACTAATCCAATGGCTTCACATTTATCAACTATTGCCTGTAACAACTCATCATAGGCAGCGCGAGTTTTGTGTTGTAAGAGCGCATAAACACATGTCACAGACGTTTCTCCGAAAGGAACTCGAAGAACATAAAGTTGGGAGAATAGTTTAGGTGCCATGGCAAAGTTTCCGTCCATGAAAACAGTATCAGCTGCAGATAGTCGGCGTAGGTCAGCCTCTGTAGCAAAGGCTATAACTCGGGAATCGCTGTCAGGACCATTGTCATACAGAAGGAAGGGTTCTTGGTTGACACCGGCAGTTGTTGTCCATTCGTCTGGAATGACAAATTCTGACAGATTCTGTGGAACAGGAGGTGTACGACGCTGGTAACGTAAACTACGTTTCACGTTTTCCTCAGTAGGTAAGAATGATAGAACCTCAGGCGGCATCTGGGAAACTGTTTGGGCAAAGATCTGGGATGGTTTGTCTAAGGAAGAAGCAGCTTGGTCACGCATGTTTTTTCTATGTTTAACATATACCACTTCTGTCTCATCCGCTTGATGGTTGTGTGGCTGCCCAGGAACTGGATTTGTGTGGTCTTGTGCAGTACTCAAAGTAGCACGGCACCCTAAGCTAGTTTTCTTGGAACACTTCCACCACACTTTTGTCTTTCTAGTATAGGCCTTGGTATACATAAAACCCTCAAAACATAACTTAAGTCCACCTTTAGAAGTTGTAATTAACTCCATTTTTTCTTATGTAGATAAGCACATATGAAAAAATTGCACACAATATACTGATAGAAAATTAACTTTTTCAGCTTATATACATGTATTAACAATTTACATATGTTAATTTCTACCAATGGGATTATACTTTATCCAAAATTTACAAATTGTGATTTTTGTGATAAACATGCAAATTATCAATCAAAAATAAAAATCAGAAATAAAATCATTTTAACAAAATATGAATGTTTGCACTTACTTGATCAAAGGGTACTTTAAAGACCATTTAAGATTATGTCTGCATATAATTGTTTTGTTTAGCAATGATAATTTCAAACAAACTCATTAAAGTCAATAATAAATTAACAAAACAATCAACAAACAGTAAACAATTTAATTACCATTGACCTTTACCATCAATCAGGATTAACATGATTATGATTGGTACCAAAGTTTGGTACTGAATTATCAAAGTGCAATTAAAAACCTTACCATCAGTCAGGATTAACACTGAATTTTGGTACTGAATGATCAAAATGCAATTAAAGATTAATTAGGATGACATTACATAGCCTTTTATCTATCCTTTGTACATGAAACTGAGACTTATTTTTTTTTCCTGATACTTTTTTTCCGGATTCTTTTTTTCTGATACTTTTTTTCCGGATACTTTTTTTCCTGATACTTTCTTTCCTACATTCTGCCTCCTTAGCCTCCTCACTGAGCCGATAAGATTTTATTTTCAAAGAGATTCAAACACATGCTTGTAATACAGTCACCAATGCCTCCATTTGCCTTAGCTGCCTGGTAGCATTAAAAATCTGCATAACATCAACAGAAAGCCCAGGTATGATTCTCCTTTTAGTTCAGCTTGTAACCCGCTCTTCAAAACAACAAGAAATTTGTAGTTTCAAACCAAGCACATTTATATCACCGCATCCAACCGTAACGCTGGATAACTGGTCGTAACGCCAGATTTTCGGTCAAATAATGCCGGATTAGGGTATTTTTCATAGGATTCACTGCCATTTGAAGAATCGTGTTTGACGGTGGGTAGACAAAAACATTTAATTAAAATATTAGGGTAGGTTAAACAAACATGAAAAGTAGCCTATCCGGATCTACATACATTTCTCTAACTGCCAAATCTTCAATTGATACATATACTTTGCCAAAACTGTTAAACACTCAAAGCAAAAATGGTTGTGCAGATTTGGCCATACGATAAAAAGCATTCTTACCAGAGAAGTTCGTACTTTTTTCATTTTCTTAAAATTCCTGACCAGCTGATGGATGAAAATGCATTTGAAAATGACCTTGTACCATAAACTGGCCTTTGCTGAGAGTTTTTTACTGACAAAACAAAGACTGGGGCACAATCCACGAAATTTAAGGTAATGCCGGATAAAACGGTATCTTCTTGATCTACAACTGGCCAGTATTCCCGCAGACAGACACACTTGTTAAGGTAAAACTTTACCTACACAGTCCAGTAGCAATTAAACGACACTATGAATTGTATTAATTTTAGTATATGAAGTATCTGACTGTATCGATCACATACAAGATCAAGAACCTCCGTATACTTCAAAACGTATTGTTATATAACAGGGTGTTCAATTGTTTTAAACAACATGTTTACTATGTTTCCATAAATAGCTTTATTTACTATGTTTCCAAAAATAACTTTCTGGAATGTTCAACATGTTTACAATAACATGATGTTTACAGCCTTGATTCTGGACTGAGTTATTTTTGGCATGTCATGGAAGATTTAGAAGTTTCTTGATTGGAACTGGAAAATAAGAGATGCTTGTAGAAAATTCTTTTTCTAGAACCTTCTTTGATATTATATAAGGAGAACAGATTTTCATCTGGGCATCTTTGTATGCTTTCACTGGAAATTATTCTATACTGGATTACTTTAGTATTTTATTCATTCTGGACTTAAACTCTGAATTCAGGAACATTAAATTGTGGGATCAGAAACTGATATTCAAAGGATTTGTTTTATAAATTCTCATGGATTATTTCAGAGGGACTTTGTGACATAAACTTGAAAGGTACTGTCTACTTACATTCTTTTGTTTTGAATCTTGTCTTATTTTTTTTGTGGAATAAATATTGTTAATAATTTGCAACTTGTTGCTGGTTTCACTTTCATTTCTTTCTCGTTACGCCTGGCTCGTAACAGAAATTGGGGGCTCGTCCGGGATCGAACATTTTCTTGAGCTAAAACAAGTTTGAGCTTTTTAAAGAAAACAAATATTGATTTTTAAGGAAAAAAAATATTTGTTTGCTATAAAACAAGTACTGACTTTTAAAAAATCTCAGTAAATATAAAAATATTTGTTTCATAAAAAGCAAGTATTGACTTTTGAAAAATATCAGTAAATAAACTCTGATTGAAAATCTACTTGATAAAACCAGCAAAAAGCAATCATGTCATTTGACCTTCAAGCTTTTATCACTGCGCCTTCGCAGGAGTTGTTAGATTTGGCCAAAAAGTCTGATTTGTTGGATATTGCTGCTCACTATGAATTGACTACCGTCAACAAGTCCATGTTAAAACAGGAAATAAAAAATATTTTGGTTCAATTTTTGGTTGATAAGGAAATTCTTGATTCTTCTGCTTTGTCTCTTGTTCTCGTAACTCAGACAGGTTTGCATATACGAGAGCTTGAAATTCAGAAGCAAATTGAGTTAGAAAAATTAAGATTAGAACAAGAAAGACAAATGCAGAAGGAAAGAATGGAAATGGAAGAAAGAGTGCAGAAAGAAAGAATGGAAATGGAAGAGAGGGAGAAAGAAAAAGAAAGACAAATGCAGATAGAAAGGGAAAAATTAAAATTTGATACAGAATTAAGAATGAAAGAATTAGAAATGCAAAATATGACGGTAAAACGGCAACCTTTAGACTCTGGCGTTCATTTTGACATTACCAAACACATCAGATTAGTTCCCCCTTTTCAAGAAAAAGAGGTTGACAAATATTTTCTTCATTTTGAAAAAGTAGCAGAAAATTTAAAATGGCCAAAGGAGCATTGGACCTTGCTTTTGCAAAGTGTTATAATTGGGAAGGCTCGAGAAATTTATACTCAGCTGACTGTCCAGCAGAGCTCCAGTTATGATACTGTAAAGGAATTAATTCTTAAGGCTTATGAGTTGGTCCCTGAGGCTTACAGGCAAAAATTTAGGAACTGTAAGAAAGAAAATGAGCAGACCCATGTAGAATTTGCTAGAACTAAAGAACAGTTATTTGATAGGTGGTGCTCTTCAAAGAAAATTGGCTCCGATCATGAAAAACTTAGGCAGCTCATGCTTGTAGAGGAGTTCAAAAGGTGCATAAATTCAGACATTAAGTCCTTTTTAGATGAGAAACAGGTTGAAACTTTGGAAGCTGCAGCTCGACTTGCAGATGATTATGCTTTAACACATAAAGTTTCCTTTATTAATAAGTCAAATCCCTCTAGAAGACCATTTTTCCCACATTCAGGATCCAAACATAGTCCTAGTAATCCACCTGGTAGTCATAGCCAAACAATTACTCCCAAACCCAAACCTTCTGGTGAAAATAAAGATCAAAATCCCTTATCTCAACCAATTTGCAATTATTGCAAAAGGACAGGTCATATTATATCTGAATGTTTACATTTGAAAAGAAAGAAAGAAAAACAAGAGGGGCTTAAACCTACTGGCCTTACCTCTTTACGGTCAAAACCACAGTCATGTGTTAAGGAGGAAGATCCTATCCAGACCGAAAGGCCTGAGACTGATTCTGTTATGGAGATTTATGAACCATTCTTATCAGATGGTTTTGTGTCACTAAATAGTGACTATGCCCAGTCTACCCCAATTAAAATCTTACGAGATACTGGAGCTTCTCAATCCCTTATTTTAGCAGATACTCTGCCTTTTTCTGAGAAGACTTCTTCTGGGACAAGTGTCCTTATTCAGGGTGTAGAGTGTGGATTTGTTAATGTTCCTCTTCATAACATTTATTTATCCTCAGACTTGGTAACTGGTTTAGTGGCTGTTGGTATTCGACCTTCTTTACCTTTTAAAGGTGTTCACTTACTGTTAGGCAATGACTTAGCAGGAGATAAGGTTGTGGTAAATCCACTTTTGACTACTATACCTTGTCTTGATCAGCCACCTGATCCCATTGAACAGGAAATCCCTGATCTGTACCCATCTTGTGCTGTTACAAGGGCCATGGCAAAGAAAGCAAAACAGAATGATGGGGAAATTGATTTAACTGATACCTTTTTGGGTCAGTCTTTTACAGACGAGATTATAAATTCTCTTTCACCCAGCCTGTCTGGCAAGCAGACAGACTTAAGTGACAAGTCAGAGTCCAGTCATTACTCTTCAGTATTAAATGACCAAGGTCAAGGTCATGACTTGGTGTCAAGGTCACAACTTTGTAAGGAACAGCATAATGATCCTGAAATTTTGCCTTTGCTTGAAAGGGCTTTAGATGAGAAAGAAATAGATCAAGTCCCAGTCTGTTTTTATGTCAAAAATGACATTTTAATGAGAAAATGGCGTCCTCCTGATGTCTCAGCAGAAGACGAGTGGACTGTTAACCACCAAATAGTGGTTCCAAGGGTTTATCGCCCTGAAATTTTGAACTTGGCCCATGAGACTCCCATGTCAGGTCATTTAGGTGTAAACAAGACCTATCACAAAATTCTTAACCATTTTTACTGGCCAGGGTTAAAATCTGACGTTTCTCAATTTTGTAAATCTTGCCATACTTGTCAGATGGTAGGAAAACCCAACCAGACAATACCAAAAGCTCATTTACAGCCCATACCTGCTTTTGATGAACCTTTTAGCAGAATAATTATTGACTGTGTTGGTCCCTTGCCCAAAACAAAGTCAGGTAATGAATATCTTCTCACTATAATGTGTGCTTCTACACGTTTCCCAGAAGCCATTCCACTTAGGAATATTAAAACAAAGAACATTGTTAAGGCTTTGGTAAAGTTTTTCACATTTGTAGGCCTTCCAAAGTCTGTTCAGTCGGATCAGGGCTCAAATTTCATGTCAGGAATTTTTCAGCAGGTCATGCATGAGTTGGGCATTACTTAATATAAGTCATCGCCTTACCATCCTGAAAGTCAAGGTGCCCTTGAAAGATTTCATCAGACACTGAAAAATATGATCAGGTCATACTGCTTTGACACTGAAAAAGATTGGGATGAAGGCATTCATTTGTTGTTGTTTGCCGTTAGAGAATCTGTTCAGGAATCTCTTGGTTTCAGCCCATTTGAGCTGGTATTTGGCCACACTGTGCGTGGACCTTTGAAACTTTTGAAAGAGAAATTTCTCTCAAATGATGACAGTTCTCTGAACTTACTTCAGTATGTATCAGATTTTAAAGACAGACTGTCTAAAGCTTGTGAGGCTGCTCGGACCAATCTTAAGTCAGCACAAAGGAAAATGAAACGCTGGTATGATGAAAATGCAAAAGAAAGAAAATTCATGCCTGGAGATAGGGTACTTGCTCTTTTGCCTATTCCTGGCAAACCATTGCAAGCCAGGTATTACGGCCCTCACACTGTAGATAAACAGATAAGTGATGTAAATTACATTGTTAACACTCCTGGGAGACGCAAACAAAAACAATTATGTCATGTTAACATGCTTAAACAATACACAGATAGGGATAGCTTTTCTGTTACACCAATTAGTGTTGCTAGTTCAGTCCCTCAGGAACAAAGTGAAATGAACTCTGAAGACATGAACTTCATCAAATCTGATCCTGCTTCATCAAAACTTCAGAATTCTGACATTCTAAAGGATCTCGACCAGAAACTTTCACACCTAGATCCAGTCCAAAGAAAAGAACTGAAACAGTTAATTTATCAATATGAACACTTATTTCCGGACATTCCTACAAGGACTGACAAAATTTATCATGATGTGAATGTTGAGGACTCACAACCTGTCAAACAACATCCATATAGAATGAACCCAACAAAACAAAAATATCTTAAGGAGGAAATTCAGTAATTGCTGGACAACGATTTCATTGAACCAAGTCAAAGTGAATGGAGTTCACCTTGCATTCTTGTGCCAAAAGCCTGATGGAACATATCGGATGTGCACCGATTACAGGAAGGTCAATAATTTGAGTAAAACAGACACTTTTCCCATACCAAGAATGGATGACTGTATTGACAAAGTTGGAAATTCAAAATATATAACTAAATTTGATCTTCTGAAAGGATTTTGGCAAATTCCTCTCACAGAAAGAGCCAAAGAGATCTCAGCATTTGTTACTCCTGATGGATTATATCACTATAAAGTAATGCCTTTCGGAATGAAAAACTCTCCAGCAACATTTCAACGCTTAATCAACACCATGATAGCTGGAATCGAGCATTGCGATGCTTACATCGATGATGCCATCATATACAGTGATGAATGGAATCACCATCTTGGAACTATCAAAGCATTCTTTGATAAACTAAGTGAAGCAAAATTGACAATAAACCTTGCTAAAAGTGAATTCTGTCATGCAACGTTAACATTTCTAGGACATGTTATGGGTCATGGTCAGGTTAAACCTATAGAGGCTAAAGTTGAAGCTATTTCAAATTTTCCGGTGCCCACAGGCAAAAGACAACTGATGAGGTTTCTTGGTATGGCCGGTTATTACAGAAAATTCTGTAATAATTTTTCTGTCATTGCTGAGCCACTGACTAATTTACTTAGTAAAAGAATGAGGTTTAAGTGGACCAGTGATTGTCAGAATGCCTTTGATAAACTGAAAGCCATACTGAGAAGTGAGCCGGTTCTCTTGGCACCGAATTTTAATAAAGAATTCAAGTTAGCAGTAGATGCGAGTGATGTTGGTGCAGGTGGTGTATTACTGCAAGAGGATGACAATGGTGTGGATCATCGAGTTTGTTACTTTTCCAAAAAGTTTAACAAACATCAAAAGAATTATTCTACAGTAGAGAAAGAATGTTTGTCTCTCATTCTTGCTCTTCAACATTTTGAAGTTTATCTGACTTCTTCGTCCTCACCTATTGTTGTTTTCAGTGATCACAATCCACTGACTTTCATCCATAAGATGAAAAACAAGAATCAGAGGTTGCTCAGATGGAGTCTGTTGTTACAGGAATACAATCTTGACATCAGGCATATCAGGGGAAAAGATAATATTATTCCTGATGCCTTGTCCAGAGCATGATGTCTTGATCTGTGGTTTCCTGTAACTTGCTGTATACAAGATAATAATTGCCTTTATCAGTATTTTATTTTATGATAATTTATGGCAAAAGAAAGCTTTATTACATAAATCTTTCTTTTCCCTGAAGAGGGGAAGTGTTATATAACAGGGTGTTCAATTGTTTTAAACAACATGTTTACTATGTTTCCATAAATAGCTTTATTTACTATGTTTCCAAAAATAACTTTCTGGAATGTTCAACATGTTTACAATAACATGATGTTTACAGCCTTGATTCTGGACTGAGTTATTTTTGGCATGTCATGGAAGATTTAGAAGTTTCTTGATTGGAACTGGAAAATAAGAGATGCTTGTAGAAAATTCTTTTTCTAGAACCTTCTTTGATATTATATAAGGAGAACAGATTTTCATCTGGGCATCTTTGTATGCTTTCACTGGAAATTATTCTATACTGGATTACTTTAGTATTTTATTCATTCTGGACTTAAACTCTGAATTCAGGAACATTAAATTGTGGGATCAGAAACTGATATTCAAAGGATTTGTTTTATAAATTCTCATGGATTATTTCAGAGGGACTTTGTGACATAAACTTGAAAGGTACTGTCTACTTACATTCTTTTGTTTTGAATCTTGTCTTATTTTTTTTGTGGAATAAATATTGTTAATAATTTGCAACTTGTTGCTGGTTTCACTTTCATTTCTTTCTCGTTACGCCTGGCTCGTAACAGTATTTAGATCTATGTACTTTCATCCACAGCTTTTATCCAGTATTCTTGCATAACAACACACTTGAATGCATTAATTCAAAAAGATGTAACACTTTGAGTGTGCAAAGAAGAGTTGAAAGTAATCGTTAAAAGAGAATAACTTGTTCAAGTAGGTTGCAGACTCCCTTTGGATTCCTTTAGAAAATGGGGTGATCATATCGTTTACCTCATTTTTGATTATCCTGCCCTCAATTTGATTCTATTACATTTTCCCTTTCATTTTAAGACACCTTGGATATGGTTATCTTAGTATGAAGAGGCATGAACACATACCAGGGAGTAACGTATTCAGTAAATGGCGATAGTTTTTGTTATAATCTGTTTTATTTAAATTACTTTGCGGGACGCATGTACCCGAAGGAGTGGGTAATGTGTTAAACGCTCGATTCGACTATACATAGCATTTGTATATTAAAGTCACTGTCGTGGCAGGATGCAGTTGCAGCTATAACACTTCTTCTTAGTTGTCTTTCTTCTATGGTAAGTCAAATAATCGTCTAAATCTGGTTGGTAAAGCATTTCCTTATTTCTGTTTGAGGTCCCTATATAAAACATGTCATAACATGACTACCTGATACATACATCCCCATCACTCTCCATGTGTAACCACAAGCCTCGCGTCCGTGTTTGCTCAGGTAATATGGTAACGGTTTCGAAGTACTATTGCACAGTTGTTGTGTGGGCGATATGCACGCAGAACGTGAGTTTGTTTATGGATGACAGGCTTTGATGGTGACTAATAATGTACAAAAGTAAGTTTTACTAGACAAGGGAGGTAATTTAAAATCTCAACAAAATTTATGTCAAAATCTTTGCAGCACATTTTTTGACTAAATATGACTTCACAAATATTTTCAGGAGAATGGTTTATAGCATGGTAATGCACATAAAACCTCGTATTCAAAAGATGTAATAAGGAGAGTAGATCAGTTGCTAACGCTTAGCACTCTGGGTAAAATTTTCAGCAGATGACATTAAAATATTTTTTTTTTTTTTTTTCAGAAAACAGGTTTTGACATTGTCTCGATTGGAGACAATTTGAATGAAATGTCATAGCCTGTTTTCTGGGGAAATATAAGAAGAAGAAGAAGAAAAAAAAAAAAAACATCTTCAGTTTGTTGTCTGCTGAATTAGCCAAGCAACAGAAACCTCCATGTTTGGTTGATCCAGCTCGTAAACTTGATAGACTCCACTTCTTTTTGAAGTCCTCATGTAAACGAAAAACTAATAGAACAGAACAGAACAGATCTTTATTGAGAACTCCAAAGGGCTATAAAGCCCATCAGCACATAACATTTAACAGTGTGATGGCGAATATACACAATGACAACATTTTACATACACAAATCTGTAGTAAGACTCAGTACTAGTAAATATGTATTAATCCAAATGATTTGAAAAATTAGTTATCTGAACAACTACCCAGAAAGGACAAGCCAAAGTGATTGGGGCTTGTCTCTACCCGCTTTGGCTCACCTGTCTGGGCAGCTATTTTCAGCAGTAGAGTAGAAATCTGTGTTGTAATATACATCGTACTATTTATCCTTCAGACAAAATATTTGCAGACACTAATAAGACATAATATAGGAAATAGTAACATACGGAGAAGGTGTACACAGTTAAAATGATTTTATACATTGATTTTATTTATTTATTTTTTTTATATATATATACTTTTGCTTTGTAACCTGGAGCATGAGCTACCAAAGGATATGCACAAAAGTGTTTATTTATGAATAGAGTAGAACAGAATAGATTTATTTCAAAATTCCAATAGGTTTAATATAAAAGTCTAAATATACCTCGGGTGTAGAGGTCAGGTGTGTCAAATAACATAGACTTTATCTTAAGTTTGTGAGCGATTTGCCGGGGTTAACACAGCGATAAAATGCACAAAAATAACTATATCGTGCAGTCGTTGGTACTCCATCGCAAATCCCCTGCCCCCACTTTCATCACTAAGCAGAGAGAAGTGAAAAATAATGTTGCTCTCGTACAATCTTTCCACGAGGTGAAGGCGTTTTGCTTGTCGTATTTCATTAGTTTTGGCAAAATCCTCGAAAAAAAAAAATTAGTTTCACAACATCATTATGATCACAGTAGAAGGAACTATATAATGTATATTGAGGCAGAAGTCGGTGTCATGTGATATCTGTTTATTTGGACATGGCCCTGTTTAAGTTAAGTGCGTAATATTGAAGAGCAAGTGTGAAATAGGAGACATGAACAAGTAACACAATAAAATAGATACAGATACAGCCTTGTACACTTTATGTCGACCGACCACCGCTACAAATGGTAAACACATCAAAACTGTGGACAAAGTACATAGATCTAAATATTTTTCAAGTATACAGAGGTGCTGCATCTTGTATGTGATCGATATAGTCATCTTCATATACTAAAACAAAGACAATTTATAGTATCGATTTATTGGTATTGGACTGTGCAGGTAAAGTTTTACTGGCCAGTTATAGATCAAGAAGATACCGTTTTATCCAGCGTTACCTTAAATTTCAAGGATTGTGCCTCTATCTTTGTTTCGTCGGTAAAAAAAATCTTAGCAGTTTATGGTACAAGGTCATTTTCAAATGCATTTTCATCCACCAGTTGGTCAGGAATTTTAAGAAAATGAAAAAAGTACGAACCCTTCTGGTAATAATGCTTTTTTATCGTATGGTCGAACCTGCACAGCAATTTTCTCTTTGAGTGTTTGTCATTTTCATCGAAGTACATGTATTAATTGAAGATTTGGCAGTTAGAAGACTATATGTAGATCCGGATAAGCTACTTTTCATGATCGATCAGCCTATCCTAATATCTTAAATAAATATTTTTTTTTTACCCACCGTCAAACGCGGTTCTTCAAATGGCGGCGAATCCGGCATTATTTGACCGAAAATCCGGCGTTACGACCGGTTATCCGGCGTTACGGTTGGACGCGGTGTTTATGGCCATCTAAATCATTCACCTTTGAAATTCTTGCCAAACTGGAATAGAGTAGTACTCATAATACAAGCAGGCATGGGGTTTGTCTCAAAGGATTTCTTATTAAATGCAGGCATGATTTTTAGCTCTCCTGAGCCGAATTCTCAAGGTGAGCTGTTGTGATCACTTAGAGTCCCTCGTCGTCGTCCAGATGTCTGTCTGTTTGTCCACAATTTCTTTAAACAACATCTACTAAACCATTGGGCCAGTTTTAACCAAATTTCACAGGATTGATCCTTGGGTAGTACTGACTGAAAATTGTTCAATGATTTGGAATCCATGCAGGATTCTGATTGCCATGGCAACAAAAAGCAAAAACTTAAAAAATCTTCTTGTCAGGAACCACTGGACCGATTTCAATTTAACTTACCAGAAATGTTTCCTTGGTGACCCTCTACCAAGATTGTTCAAGCCTTCATGATTTGTCAAAAAACATGGCCACAAGGGCGGCGGGGCTTATTTTCCCTATATATCTATATCGAAAACTTTAAAAATCTTCTTGTCAGAAACTGCAGAGACAGATTTCAATAAAACTTGGCAGGAATGTTCCTTTGGTGACCCTCTACCAAGATTGTTCAAGCAGTCATGATATGTCAAAAAATATGGCCATTAAGGGGGTGGGGCTTATTTTTCCTATTTATCTATATTGAAAACTTTAAATATCTTCTTGCCAGAAACCACTTGACTGATTTCAATAAAACTTGGCAGGAATGTTTCTTTGGTGACCCTTTATTAATATTGTTCAAGCCATCATGATACATCAATGTCCGCTAGGGGACGGGGCTTATTTTCCCTATACATCTATATAGAAAAATCTAAATATCTTCTTGTTAGAAACCACTGGACCAATTTCAATATATATGGCAGAAATGTTCCTTTGGTGACTCTCTACGAAGATTGTTCAAGCCATAATGATTCGTAAAAAAATATGGCCGCAGGGTGAGGGTCTTATTTTCCCTATCTTTAATAGAAAAATTTAAGAATCTTCTTGTCAGAGAACACCGGACCAATTTCAATATAACTTGGCAGAAATGTTCCCTTGGTGACCCTCTACCAAGATTCAAGTCGTCATGATTCATCAAAAATCATGGCCACTAGGGGGCGGGGCTTATTTTCCCTATATGTCTATACAGAAAACTTTAAAAATCTTCTTTTCAGAAACCACAAGAACGATTTCAGTATGACTTCGCAGGAATGTAACTTTGGTGATCGTCCCCCAAGATTGTTCAAGCCATGATGATATGTCAAAAAACATGGCCAATAGGTCCAATAGGGGCTTATTTTCCCTCTATATCTATTTAGAACACTTGAAATATCTTCCTGTCAGAAATCACAAGACCGATTTCAATATAATCTGGCAGAAATGTTCCTTTGGTGACCCTCTACCAAGATTGTTCAAGCCATGATGATTTGTTAAAAGAAACATTGCCACCAGGGGGCGGGTCTTATTTTCCTATATATCTATATAAAAAACTTTAAAACTCTTCTTATCAGAAACTACTAAACTGATTTCAGTATTACTTGGCAGAATTATGCCTTTGGTGACCCACAACCAAGATTCTTCAAGCCGTCATGATTAGTCAAGAAGTATGGCCCCCAGAGGCGGGGGCTTATTTGATCACTCTTTGTCCCTGGTCCATCCGTCTGTCCGTCGTCCGTCCATCCACACCTTTGAACAACTTCTCCTCTGGGCCAATTTTCTTCAAATTTCTTCTGGAGCCTTCTGTTAATGGGGAATTGAAAATTTATACAAATGGTCTCAGTCTGCCCATATATGGTAAAAACACTTAAAAATCTTCTTCTTCAGAACCAAGAAAGCTTCACGGCTGAATATTGGTATATAGCATCAGGGACTCAATGTCTACCAAGTCTGTTCAGATGAAGACCCTAGGTTGACATTTGACCTTTTTACAGCAAGGTCAAATTTGTGTCCCTATGCATTTGTCTGGGGAAAATATTGAAAATTCAGTTTCTCAAAATGTGTTATAAAGACCAATGGCTGAAACGAACAATGTATGATCAACGTAGCAAACCCTTTCAGTTACAATCAAAATTTTGTCTCCCAGGGTTATCTGCCCTTGCCCCTGGACTTTTTACATGTGCAACATCTCGTTATCTTTAAATGTCTTCTTCTCTGAAACAGCTTGACCAATTTTCACCAGATATCACATTGGGCCTTCTCTCAGGCCTATTATCAATTTGTTCAAACCATTCTGCATCATTAAACAAGATGGCGGCCATGCCCATATATGGTGAAAAGTACTTGGAATCTTCTTCTCCAGAACCAAGAAAGCTTCAAGGCTGAATCTTATTACAGAGCATTGGGGACTCAAGGTCATCCATGTTTGTTCAAATGATGACCCTAGGGTTTTTACGGCACAGTCAAATTTGCATCCCTATGCATTTGTATGGGGAAAATTTTGGAAATTCAGTTTCTCAAAATATGTTATAAAGACCAATGGCTGAAACATACAATGTACAGTACGGCTCAGGTAAAAAAAAAAAAAAAAAAAATTTTCAATCCGCGGACCAGTTTTACAATCAGCGATTTTCTGCCAAGCGGTATGGAGTAAACCACTCCAAGTGAAAAAGCTTACTCGAAGTTATGTGCTCAATATGCCGAAGACATTCCGCAGACCTCAGTGTACCCATGATATATCTCTCTGGAATACTCTTTCTTTTTACCCTCATGCAAATATGATATGTCTCCTTTCAAGCTATAAGTTGTTGGCACTGACTACGGAAAGAATGATATCGCACCGGTGGGAATAAAATGCGAGACCTGATCGAGGATTCGAGCCCTACAGATTGTAGCGATTTATCATGAAACACATGTATTTGCTATGGTCATTCGCTCCTTCCACTGCTTCAAGATTGGCAGTTACAAGTTTCTGTCGGAAGGATGTTCAGTGTACTGGTTAACCGCTTATTGTATAAGCATGCCCTCTCTTTATTGGCACGATTCATGAAAAAATGCTGTTCCCCATCCCATTTTGCATGGGCCCGACTCATAAAACAAATGCAGTTAACTCCCTTTTAATAGTCAGTTACAGTTAGCTCCCTTAAAGCATTAAAACCTGCTGTGTGAAGACCTTACCCCACATTTATCAGGGTACAAATAAATATTATGATATGTTAGTCTCTTACAGTATTTACATTAATATTTATTGGCTTACACAACAATCTTCAGAACTTTCGTCTCCATGTAAAGTGTTCTCGTATTGTGTCTTCAACATTCCATGATTCGATATGCAAAACCAAGACCGTAATTTATTTGACAAGTAAAAGAGACACACGTATAAACCTACATTGGCGGGAAAGTGTCTTCAAAATGATATTTGTCTATAATATTGTCATATGCCTTCGCGAACATTCTAGGCAGAGTCTTCCTGGGTAGAAACCAACACTAAATTATGAGGATAAAGTGTCTTTCTCAAGGACACAACACTTGGTGCTCACAGGTATCGAACACGCTACATCTGGATTACCACTCTCTGGGCTAATTCAGCAGACGACAAATTTGTTATTTTTTTATTACCAAGAAAACAGGACATTTCATGCAATAGAAAACAGGATCTGACATTTCATGCAATGGAGACAGTTTGCATGTAATGCAAATCCTGTTTTCTTGGAAGAATGAGAAAAATATTTCAGAATGTCGTCTATTAAAATTTTTACCCAGAGTGCTAAGAGTTAAGGTTTGCACAAACATGTACCTCCTATAATCTCTAGGTTTAACTAAACGTCTTGTGCAACGAGTGAAGACTCAGGTCAGTCTGCACAACTGCACATTCTGATAAGAGCATTCGATGATCGTATTTACCTTTGATCTCAGGGCTGTAAAAAGCAGGCTAAACAGTGCGACTGCAACATCACATTCTGATCAGACCCTTCACTGATTGTACAGTATGCATCTTCTTTGGACTCCGGGCTATCCAAGAAGCTTGCTTTATATAGTGGATTGATGCACAGACTGACCTGAGTCTTTGCTGGTCGCACGTACATTGTAGTATTGTAGGTTTCGTCTGGTTCAATGTAGTACATTGTAAATCATACTTCAGTCATGAGAACTTTGTACCTACATAATTTTGGTTTGAACTGGAGTTAAACGGCCCAGTCAACACTATTTCGGTCTTGTCCAGCCCGCACACTTTTCCGGGCGTGCTTATACATAAGCTATTAATCATTTCAGCAGAAACTGAGTACTGCCCTTCTTTTTAGCTCACCTGAGCACAAAGTGCTCATGGTGAACTATTGTGGTCAGTCAATGTCCGTCGTCCGTTGTGCATCGTCGTGCATTGTGCGGCGTCAACAATTGCTTTAAAAGCCTACTCCTCCTACACCCTTTGGCCAATTGACTCGATACTTGGTAGGAAGCATCGGGGTGACTTTTAGATAAAAAATAGCTAAAATCGTTCCGATCGGAAATCCAAGATGGCCGCCATCTTGAAAATCTATTTTTCGCTTCTTCTCCTGAACCGAAAGGCCAGTTGACTCCAAACTTGCTAGCAAGCATCGGGGTGACTTGTAGATCAAAAGTAGCTAAAATAATACCGATCGGAAATCCAAGATGGCCACCATTGCGGCCATCTTGAATAGCTATTTTTTCGCTTCTTCTCCTGAACTGAAAGACCAATTGACTCCACAAACTTGCTAGGAAGCATCGGGGTGACATGTAGATCAAAAATAGGTAAAATCATGCCGATCGGAAATCCAAGATGGCCACCATGGCAGCCATCTTGAAAATCTATTTTTTGCTTCTTCTCCTGAACCGAAGGGCCATTTGACTCCAAACTTGCTAGGAAGCATCGGGGTGACTTGTAGATCAAAAATAGCGAAAATTATGCCGATCGTAAATCCAAGATGGCTGCCATGGCTGTCATCTTGAAAATCTATTTTTCGCTTCTTCACCTGAACCCAAAATCCAATTGACTCCAAACATGTTAGGAAGCATTGGGGTGACTTATAGATAAAAAATAGCTAAAATTGTTCCGATCGGAAATCCAAGATGGCCGCCATGGTGGCCATCTTGAAAATCTATTTTTTGCTTCTTCTCCTGAACCGAAAGGCCAATTGACTCCAAACTTGCTAGGAAGCATCAGTGTGACTTGTAGATCAAAAATAGCTAAAATTGTGCTGATTGTAAATCCAAGATGGCTGCCATGGTGGCCATCTTGAAAATCTATTTTTCGCTTCTTCTTCTAACCCGAAATGCCAACTGACTCGAAACTTGGTAGGAATCATCAAGGTGACTTGTAGATCAAAAGTAGCTAAAATTGTTCCAGTCAGTAATCGAAGATGGCCGCCATCTTGAAAATCTATTTTTCGCTTCTTCTCCTGAGCCAAAAGGCCAATTGACTCCAAACTTGGTAGGAAGCATCAGGGTTACGTAGATCAAAAGTAGCTAAAATCATGCTGATTGGAAATCGAAGATGGCTGCCATGGCAGCCATCTTGAAAATCTTTTTTTCGCTCTTCTCCTAAACCCAAAAGCCAATTGACTTGAAACTTGGTAGGAAGCATTGGAGTGACTTATAGATTGAAATTGGCTAAAATCGTTCTGAGTGGAAATCCAAGATGGCCACCATGGGGGCCATCTTCAAAATCTATTTTTCACTTCTTCTCCTGAACCAAAAGGCTTATTGACTTTAAACTAGGTAGGAAGCATCAGGGTGAACTGTAGATCAAAAATAGCTAAAATCATCCCTATCAGAAATCCAAGATGGCCACCATGACAGCCATCTTGAAAATCTATTTTTCGTTTCTTCTCCTGAACTGAAACGCCAAAAGACTCGAAACTTGGTAGGAAGCATTCGGGTGACTTGTAGATCTAAAATAGCTTAAATTGTTTGGATCAGAAATCCAAGATGGCCGTCATGGCCGCCATCTTGAAACTCTTTTTTTCGCTTATTTTCCTGAACCAAAGGGCCAATTGATTTGAAAATTGGTAGGAAGCATCGGGATGACTTGTAAATATAAAAATAGCTAAAATCATTCCGATCGGAAATCCAATATGGCGGCCATCTTGAAAATCTATTTTTCCCTTCTTCTTCTGAACTGAAAGGCCAATTGACTCGAAACTTGGTAGGAAGCATCGGGGTGACTTATAGATAAAAAATAACTCAAATCGTTGCAATAGGAAATACAAAAATGCGGCTATGGTGGCCATCTTGAAAATCTTGTTTTGAACTTTTTCTCCTGAACCGAAAGGGCAATTGACTCAAAGTTCATTGGAAGTATCGAGGTGACTTGTAGATCAACAGTAGCTAAAATCATTCTGATTGGAAATCCAAGATGGCTGCCATCTTGTTTATGTTTATTATATTTCCCTGCCACTGTGCTGTTTACATGTATGAAATCATGATTCTTCAGAAACCACTTAGCCAATTGCCTCCAAATTTCACATTGATCCTACTGTTGAAATGTGAGTGAGAGTTTGTTCAAATGATCACGCTCCATTGACTGTCATGCCATATATAATATTCTTCTTCAAAATTAAGAACTGCTTAAAGGATGATCTTTTCATTAGTTGTGTGACAGGATTGGAAAAATGTTGCATAACATCTGCATATCTGCAGTGGCTCTGTCACTCAGGTGAGTGGCCTGTGGGCCTCTTGTCTTTCATATACTTTGATGATAGAGTCTACTTTTGGAGTTATGGCCCTTTGAACACCGAGAATATTTTAGTAATTTCTGTAATATACTTGTGTCCGCTCTGTAACTTGAAAACTATTTGAGATATTTTCTTGAAACTTTATTAATCCCCCGCCGCGAAGCGGATGGGGGATTATAGAAATGGCCTTCATCTGTCTGTCTGTCTGTCCATCTGTCTGTCCGTTTGTCTGTCCTTCCGTAACACTTTCTTGTCCGCTCCATATCTCCTGCACCCTTTGAAAGATTATCATTAACTTTGGTCAGATGTTCACCTCAGTGAGTCAATGTGCAGAACCCATAAGTCAACCATGCCAACTCAAGGTCAGAGGTCAAGGTCATGGGTTTGAGACTTGAATTTCGTGTCTGCTCCATATCTCCTATACCCCTGGAAGGATTTTCTTTAAACTTTGGTCATATGTTTGCCTCAGTGAGACGATGTGCAGAACTCATAACTCAACCATGCCGACACAAGGTCAAGGTCACAGTTCAAGTTCACAGGTTTGAGCCTTGAAATCGTATCCCCCACCGCATAGGAATGGGGGATTATAGAAATGGCCTTCATCTGTCTGTCGGTCCATCTGTCCGTCCAAGCCAACATTTCTTGTTAAGGGGTTCAATTTAGTAACCACATTATGCTTTATTCCGTTAAGATACATTATAAACCTTTCGGTTAAGGAGTTTATAACCCATAAACTCCTATGGAAATTTACAATGGGATATAGCCTCTAGTTGAACGTCTGTCTGTCCATCTGTCCATCCGTCTGTCCTTCTGCAACACTTTCTTGTCAGCTCCATATCTCCTGAACCCTTTGAAAGATTTTCATTAAACTTTGGTCAAATGTTCACCTCAGTGAGTCGATGTGCAGGACCCATGTCAACCATGCCAACTCAAGGTCAAGGTCACAGGTCAAGGTCATGGGTTTGAGCCTTTAATTTTGTGTCCGCTCCATATCTCCTATACCCCTGGAAGGATTTTCTTTAAACTTTGGTCATATGTTTGCCTCAGTGAGACAATGTGCAGAACTCATAACTCAACCATGCCGACACAAGGTCAAGGTCACAGTTCAAGGTCACAGGTTTGAGCCTTGAAATTCGTGTCCGCTCAGTACCAGTGGAAGGATTTTCTTTAAACTTTGGTCAAATGTTCACCTTAGTGAGACGATGTGCAGAATCAATAACTCAACCATGCCGACTCAGGGTCAAGGTCACAGTTCAAGGTCATGTGTTTGAGCCTTGAATTTTGTGTCCGCTCTGTATCTCCTTTACCCCTGGGAGGATTTTCTCTAAACTTTGGTCAAATGTTCACCTGAGGGACGATATGCAGAACCCATAACTCAGCCATGGGGACTCAAGGAGAAGGTCACAGTTCAAGGTCACGAGTTTGAGCCCTGAATTTCGTGTCCACTCGATATCTCCTTTACCCCTGGAAGGATTTTCTTTTAATTTTGGTCAAATGTTTGCCTCAGTGAAATGATGCGCAGAACCCATAGCTCAACCATGCAGACTCAGAAGGTCATGGGTTTGAACCATGAATTTTGTGTCCACTCTGCTTTACCCATGGGAGGATTTTCTCTAAACTTTAATCAAATGTTCACCTCAGTGGGACAATGTGCAGAACCCATAACTCAGCCCTGCGGACTTAAGGTCAAGGTCACAGTTGAAGGTCATGAGTTTGAGCCATGAATTTGGTGTTGGCTCCATATCTCCTTTACCCCTGGAAGGATTTTCTTTAAATGTTGGTCAAATGTTTGCCTCAGTGAGATGATGTGCAGAACCCATAACTCAGCTATGCTGACTCAAGGTCAAGATCACAATTGAAGGTCACCAGTTTGAGCCTTGAATTTTGAGGCGGCTCCATTGCCATTCAGACTGCCTTGTTAAATTTGGGTCAAATGTTCGCCTTAGTGAGATGATGTGTAGAACCTATAACTCAATGATGCAGACTCAAGGTCAAGGTCACAATTGAAGGTTATCCATCTCTTTCTTGTTTGCTCCATATCTCCTGAACCCTTTGAAAGATTTTCATGAAACTTTGGTCAAATGTTTGCCTTACTGAGGCAATGTGCAGAACCCATAACTCAAGCATGCTGACCAGGTCAAGGTCACAGTTAAAGGTCAAGAGTTTGAGCCTTGAATTTCATGTTCACTCCATATCTCCTGAGCCCTTTGAAAGATAAATATTTATTAAATTTAGGTCAAATGTTCGCCTTAGTGAGATGATGTGCAGAACCAATAACAATGCAGACTCAAGGTCAAGGTCACAATTGAAGGCCACCAGTTTGAGCCTTGAATTTTGAGGCCACTCCATTCTCATTCTGTGGCGGGGGATATAGCTGTCCTTCAGACTGCCTTGTTGATTTATTAACAGAGTTATGGCATTGGCTTGATGTAAGCGCAGTGGCGGGCATGGTGCAATGTATGCAACCCTTTTATTAGATATTTAACAGTATGAAATATTGGGAAAGGGTGCCTCGTAGCTCTAGTGGTAAAGCTGCTCGCCTTGTCACCCAGGTGTCATGAGTTCAATCCCAAGCTTCTCAAGCCTTTCATATGGGACTTTAAACCAAGGTCCACATCTCCGTATGACCTAGCTGTTAGTGGGATGTAACAAACTCACTCACTCATTTGAATTGTCATGAGCTTCTATGGCCCCTTATGTGCATAAAGTGTGTTTTTGTGTGACAGACACCCTTTTCACATGGGCTGTCTTATTGATTCAATGCCTCTTTGATAGCAGAAGCGCCCCTTTAAGTAAATTTATATTGACATGTGCAGCTGCTGCATGCCAGTGAGAATTTCCCTGTCTTTTACCACAATACCTCATTTATATTGAGCGCGTGCGGTTGTTGCATGGGAAAAGGCAGTTACAGGAATACCAAACATAAATACATAATTCATCGATTGGGGACAGATGTTTGATTCTCTTTGTGATTTTTGTGTGTTTGTTTTGTTTACTACGGCACATTAAGTAAAAATGACCATGCCGGACCTACTTGTGTGGCCGGACCAGACTAAGCCACAGAATCCGGTACTTTTTCATATGGAGTTTTGTTGAGGCCCATATTACATACTCAAACAGTGAATGGGCTTACCCAGGGTTTTCTGTGGACCAAGGGAACACCCAATTATATTCAGGGAACAAGGCAACATTGGTTAATATTTTAAGAGAACAAGGGAATGAACTTGATTTTTGGGGGATCGGAATGTGGCGATTTGGATAACACTTTTGGGACAATAAGACCTTTGCGACCAGTGCAGACTCAGATCAGCCTGCGCATCTGCATGAGCGTGGATGATATAACCGTCAGGCTGACTGTCCTATATGATGGAAAAATAAATATATAAATAAGTAAATATATTTATTAAATAAATAAATTTTGAAAAATTTAGGAACACTTACAAGTTCCTTATGGATTTCATTTAACAGATATACATTACGTGTTTGTATCTGTATATCTCATTGTTCAATTTTTTTGCTGAAAATTTTTCAAATACATGGTTCCTTAGGCCGAAAAAGTTGTTTTCTGGTCTCTTTGCATGATGCATAATAATCTTGGGCAGCTACTGGTGGGTATTTACATTATACCCGCCTGGAGCTGCCTGAGGATATATAACGAGTAATTTAATAGAGAGATTCAAATTTAATCTTGTTTTAAATAATGAGTGTTTTATCCCGGCTTTGTTTACATTATTACCTCCCTTTCACTCTCGTTGAATCTCGTGGGAGTGTACAGGCTTGATTGGTGCAACATAACTATGGGTCAGTGTCATGTCACCCCAACTTTTTAAAAATGCACTTAATTCATTGGCTGCCAGTCTGTCTCCTTGGTAACAGACAAACAGACACGTTTGCCCAATTTCCAGTTCCTGGTGCGCCTGCGCGCTTGTACTTTGTTTGCACACATCCCATGCATATTACGACCCTTACCTTGGCAGTTTGAAATTGACCAGTCAAATTATCACTGGGCTGCTGAGCCAGTGGCATTGCTGATAAGCCCAGTGCTTTGAATTTCCAAGCGGGCACATCAGTTCTGAAATGTTTACTGAGCAGTTAACTTGCATATATAGTAGCAGAAATTTTATTCACCCACCTGCCCCTGGTCCTTGTACATACATGTTGTAGATAAGTTTTTATACGCCCGTTTGAAAAACGGGACGTATTATGTTACGGGGTATGGCGTCCGTCCATCCGTACGTAAACTTTTTCGTTTCCGGCTAACTCCTCCTACAGTTTACATCCAATCAAGCTGAAACTTGGTATATAGTTTGACCATGATGTGGTGCAGCGCATATTGTTTCGGGTTTACAGTCCACCAAATGTTTGCAGAGTTATGCCCCTTAAAAAATTTCTGTTAACTTTTCATTTCCGGTAAACTCCTCCTACATTTCACATCCAATCAAGCTGAAACTTCATGTATAGTTAGACCATGATGTGGAGCAGTGCATATTATTTTGAGGTTACAGTACACCAAATATTAGCAGAGTTATGCCCCTTTGAAAATTTCAGTAAACTTTTCGTTTCCGGCTAACTCCTCCTACAGTTTACATCCGATCAAGCTGAAACTTGATTTGTAGTTAGACCATGATGTGGAGCAATGCATATTATTTCAAGGTTACAGTCCACCAAATATTAGCAGAGTTATACCCCTTTGAAAATTTCTATAAATTTTTCGCTTCTGGCTAAATTCTCCTACAGATTACCTCCAATCAAGCTAAAACTTCATGTATAGTTAGACCATGATGTGGAGCAGCACATATTGTTTCGAGGCTACAGTCCACCAAATATTAGCAGAGTTATGCCCCTTTGAAAATTTCAGTAAACTTTTCGTTTCCGGCTAACTCCTCCTACAGTTTACATCCTATCAAGCTGAAACTTGATTTGTAGTTAGACCATGATGTGGAGCAGCACATATTGTTTCAAGGTTACAATCCACCAAATATTAGCAGAGTTGAACCCCTTTGAAAATTTCTGTTAATTTTTCGATTCCAGCTAAATCCTCCTACAGTTTACATCCGATCAAGCTGAAACTTCATAAATAGTTACATGATGATGTGGAGCAGCACATATTATTTCAAGGTTACAGTGCACCAAATATTTGCAGAGTTTTGCCCCTTTGAAAGTTTTTGTAAAGTTTTTGCAGCATATTGTTTAGAGGTAATAGTGTGCAAATTTTATTTTATAATAGGTATATTTTTTGTAAATAACTAAAGTTATGGTCATATGGGCAAGATATTGATTTCTTTTTTCAAGGTCTTCTTTTATTAGATTTGCAAGGAAATGTTGCCATTATTAAATCTTTATAAATACATTTGTTAAATGATACAGAATTAAGATTAATATCAAAACTTATAAACATAATTCTTTTTGGATTTTTTTTTTTAATACTCTTCTGAGTTGGCTCCCTTGAAGAACAAAAATAAAATCCGTATTAAACAAGTTAAAGGTTTACAAAAAAATTTCTTGCAGCATTTTTTTTTTTTTTTTTTTTTTGGTTGTTTATTTTTTTTTTTTTTTGTTATTGTTTGGTCCAATATTGAAGTATAGGAAAAACAAATCAGCCAAAGGCTCATATGAGCTTATAATATAGCCATGCTTCTGTGGTGTGCCCTCCGTCCGAAAGCACTTCTCCCTAGATGCAGCAAACTTCTCCCTATTTTCCCAGGAGGGCAAAGTCATTTCTTCCTTAATTTCTGGGCCAGCTTGGACCCTTGGGGTACAGTTCACCAAATATCAGCAGAGCTATGCCCCAATGAAAATTTTTTTTTTTTGTAATTCCACTTACAGTTTATATCTGGAGCACTGAATTATACAGGAGCCAGTTTATGAACTACATCTTATTACTTGCCACAGGCGTATAATGCCCCGCTTGGCGGAGCTTTTGTTCTGTAGATTAGTGGGACCATGTTTGTTTTAGCTGATATGGTAATAATACATGATACAGGAACTCTTGTGTCACAGTCTTGTTACAGATACCTTGATAATTTTCATACTGAAGTTAAATTAACAGTTTACTACAAAGGACATACATTATTGCTGTTGGATTTTATAATACAAATACTCTGAAGGTAGAGCATGTAACTGTAACAAACAACTTTCGTGTGTGTAACTGACTTAGTGTGTTCTAATATCAAGACTTCAATACTGGAGTTTCTTATATACCACAACCACTTTATAACACTATTGTTGGGGTCCATAGCATAAACAGTGTTAGTTAAACAACCGTGTTATATCCAAACAAAAATGTATTGATTATATTGAAAAATAACCATTTATGGTCATTTTTCAATATAATCTATACATTTTTGGGATCCATCTTTGAACCATGTTATATCCAAAACCGTGTTATAACGAACCGTGTTATGAAGAGATTGTAGTGTACATACCGTACTGTATTTGCAGTTATAACAGAATATACTGTGCATTGTGGTTATTATTATGTTTGTATTCTATGACTGTAATTTCTTTGTGTGCCCATGTGGATTACTGCAAACTCCCATAACAGTGTGTATTGATAGGACACTGGAACATATAATGGGAGGTGGAGGTATTTTGAAAAATTTAGGAACACTTATAAGTTCCTTATGGATTTAATTTATCAGATATACATTACGTGTTTGTACCTGTATATCTCATTGTCCAATTTCTTTACTGAAAATTTTTCAAATACATGGTTCCTTGGTCCCAAAAAGTTGTTTTCTGGTTTCTTTGCATGCTGCATAATAATCTTGGGCAGCTACTGATGGGTATCTACATTATACCCGCTTGGAGCTACTTAAGGATATATAACGAGTAATTTAAATATTTATTTATTAAATAAATAAATGAAAATCAGACAGGTATTTCATCAAATTAATCCGAGGAACTTCGCATAACTTCGCGAGAAATATTGCCTCTTGGTACGATAATACGACTTCAAGTAACTTAGCGAAACTTCTCATACCGCATACTTTACGCGGAACTTGTGAGTGTTTTTCAAGGTTGTCCGCCGAGTATATGCGTTACTCGGAATTATTCCAAGTGTTTTTGGGAGGTTCGCGAAACGCCGAGATTCGGAGTAAAGAGTTTTTTGCTTCTTTTACCTGAGCTGTACTGTATAATCAAAGTAGCAAACCCTTTCAGTTACAATTAAAATTTTGTCCCCCAGGGTTATCTGCCCTTGGCACTGGGCTGTATACATGTATAAAATCTCGTAATCTTTAAACGTATTGTTCTCTGAAACAGCTTGACCAATTTTCACCAGATTTCACATTGGGCCTTTTGTGGAAGGTGTATTTTGTTCAAATGGTTCTGAATTGTAAAGCAAGATGGCTGCCATGCCCATATATGGTGATAAGCGCTTAAAACTCTTCTTCTCCAGAACCAAGAAAGCTTCAAGGCTGAATCTTTTCACAGAGCATTGGGGACTCAAGGTCATCTTTGTTTGTTTAACTGATGACCCTAGGTTGACATTTGACCTTTTTACGGCACAGTCAAATTTGCATCTCTATGCATTTGTATGGGAAAAATATTGAAAAATCAGTTTCTCAAAATGTATTAAGACCAATGGCTGAAACTTACAATGTATGATCAAAGTAGCAAATACTTCTAGTTACAACAAAATTTTTATCCCCCCGGGTTATCTGCCCTTGTCCCTGAGCTATATTTATTTATGAAATATCATTATCTCTCTGAAACTGCTTGACCAATTTTCACCAGATTTCACATTGGGTTTTCTGTCGAAGGGATAGTATGAATTTATTCAAACAGTTGTGCATCATTAAACAAGATGTCCACCATGCCCATATATTATATGGTAAAAAAAAAAAAAAACACTTAAAAATCTACTTCTCCAAAACTAAGAAAGCTGATGCTCTGATGTATGATCAAAGTAGCAAACCTTTCAGTAACAGTCAAAATTTTGTCCCCCAGGGTTCTCTGTCCTTGTCCCTGGGCTATATACATGTATAAAATCTTGTAATCTTTAAACTTCTTCTTCTCTGAAACAGCTTAACCAGTTTTCACCAGGTTACGCTTTGGGCCTTCTGCCTTGGAGCCCCATAGTCTTGTATGGGGGAAAATGTGGCAATACTGGAAGAAAGTTGTATGGCATCTGCAAATATGCAATGGCTCAGGTGAGCAAATCGTGGCCCATGGGCTTCTTGTTTTCCCTATATATCTATATATAGAAACTTCAAAAATCTTCTTGTCAGAAACCACTGGACCGATTTTAATATACATCAGAATTATTCCTTTGATGACCCTGTACCAAGATTGTTCAAGGCATGATGATTTCTTTAAAAACATGGCAGCCGTGGGGGAGGGGGGGGGGGAGGGGGGGGGTGCCAGCCAAAGGCTCAGGATGAGCTATTGTGATCACTCTCCATCGTCTTTCCATCCACATCTTTGAACAGCTTCTCATCTGAAACCCCTGGGCCAATTTTCTTCAAATGTCTCCTGGAGCCTTCTGTTAATGGGGGATTGAAAATCTATACAAATGGTCTCAGTCCATTAATCAAGATGGCCGCCAAGCCCATGTATGGTAAAAACATTTAAAAATCTTCTTCTCAAGAACCAAGAAAGCTTCAAGGCTCAATCAAAGTATATAGCATCAGGGACTCAAGATCTACCAAGTTTATTCAAATGATGACCCTAGGTTGACATTTGACCTTTTTACGCCAATGTCAAATTTACGTCCCTTATGCATTTGTATGGGAAAAATATTGAAAATTCAGTTTCTCATAACGTATTAACAACCAATGGCTGAAACTTACAATGTATAATCAAAGTAGCAAACCCTTTCAGTAACAATCAAAATTTTGTCCCCTAGAGTTATCTGCCCTTGCCCCCGGGCTATATACTTGTATAAAATCTCATAATCTTTAAACGTATTCTTCTCTGAAACAGCTTGCCCAATTTTCACCAGATTTCACATTGGGCCTTCTGGGGAACGTGTATTATCAGTGAACAAATAGTTCTGCATTGTTAAACAAGATGTCGGCCATGCCCATATATGGTAAAAAAAACACTTAAAAATCTTCTTCTTCAGAACCAAGAAAGCTTCAAGGCTGAATCTTGTTAGAGAGCATAAGAGAGTCAATCAAGGTCATCCAAGTTTCCCAAAATGATGACTCTATATCTAAGGTTGATATTTGACCTTTTTACTGCAAGGTCAAATTTGCTTCCCTATGCATTTTTATGGGGAAAATATTGAAAATTCAGTTTCTCAAAATATATTAAAGACAAATTACTGAAACTTACAATATATGATGAAAGTAGCAAACACTTTAAGTTACAACAAAAAGTTTGCTCCTGAGCTATATACATGTATAAAATATTGTAATCTTTAAACCTCTTCTTCTCTGAAACAGCTTGACCAATTTTCACCAGATTTCACATTGGGCTTTCTATCAAAGGGGTATTATCAATTTGTTCAAAACTGTTCTGCATCATTAAACAAGATGTTGGCCATGCCCATATATGGTAAAAAACACTTAAAAATCTTCTTCTCCAGAACCAGGAAAGCTTCAATGCTGAATCTTGGTATACAGTATCGGGTACTTAAGGGCTACCAAGTTGATCCAACTGATGATTACCTTAGACATTTCTATGACAAGGTCAACTTTGCATCCCCATACTCTTGTATAGAGAAAATGTTGTAAAATCATTTTCTGAAAATGTATTAAATACCACTAGCTGAAACTTACAATGTATGATCAAAGTAGCAAACCCTTTTAGTTTCAATCAAAATTTTGTCCTCCTGCCCCTGGGCTATATACTTGTATAAAATTCTGGTAATCTTTAAACGTCTTCTTCTCTGAAACAGCTTGGCCAATTTTCACCTGATTACACATTGGACCTTCTGTCGAAAGCATATAGTCAATTTGTTCAAACTGTTCTGCATCATTAAACAAGATGGCTGCCATGCCCATATATGGTGAAAAACACCTAAAAATCTTCTTCTCCAGAATCAAGAAAGCTTCAAAGCTGAATCTTGGTGTATAGCATCTGGGACTTAAAGTCTACCAAGTTTAGTCAAATGATGATCCTAGGATGACCGTTGACCTTTCTGTGGCAAGGTCAAATTTGCATCCCCATGCTCTTGTATGGGGAAAATGTGGCAATACTGGAAGAAAGTTGTATGGCATCTGCAGATATGCAACGGCTGCTTTCCTCAGGTGAGTGAATCCTGCCCTATATGCCTCTTGTTTTCCCTATATATTTATATAGGAAACTTTAAAAATCTTCTTGTCAGAAATTACTAGACCAAATTTCAACATAATTTTGCTGAAATGTTTCTTTGGTGACCCTCTACCAAGGTTGTTCAAGCCATGAATTGTCAAAAAACATGGCCCCATGGGGCGGGGCTAGTTTTCCCTATATATCTATATAGAAGATTTTAAAACTCTTCTTCTTGTAGAATCCACTGGACCAATTTCAGTATAATTTATAGAAATGTCCCTTTGGTGACCCTCTACCAAGATGGTTCAAGCCATAATAATTCGTTGAAAAACATGGCTGCCAGGAGACAGGGCTTATTTTCCCTATATATCTATATAGAAAACTTTTAAAATTTCTTGTCAGAAATTACTACTGGACCGATTTCAGTATAATATGGCAGCAATGTTCCTTTGTTGACCCTTTATTAAGATTATTCAAGCCATCATGATTCCTCAAAAACATGGCCACCAGGGATGGGGCTTATTTTCCCTATATATCTATACAGAAAACTTTAAGTCTTCTTGTCAGAAATCACTGGACTGATTTCATTATAATATAACTCTTT